>VZSR01003083.1:2186680-2233817 GCA_013398615.1 Brachypodius melanocephalos | reverse complement strand
GACAGGGCTGGGGGAGGTTTCGCTCTCTTGCTCTCTGGGCACCCATAGGACAGGACACGGCCAGGCTGTTTGCTTGCTGCAGGAGGAGTTCCACTGTCACCAGAAATGTCAGGTCCTGGGAAACCTACCCTCTCTGCTCGGGTGTCCAGGACTTCTGAGCTCGCCTCCTCCTGCCCTGCTGGAGCGGAGCCGGCCCTGTCCCTCACCACGGTTTTTCTTCGCCACTGCTCTTTTTTGCTACAGTGTGACCCTGCATTTCCCCCCCTGCCCTGCCAGGGACATCCTGCCATTCCCAGCTACATTGCACTGTTTCCAGCTCTGTGCTCCGAGGATCCTGCAGTGGCACCAAGACCAAACTGTCCTGGGTTTTGGGAGGCAAGGCCCTCAAGGTTCTTGGTACTGTTTTGTTGTTAATGCTGTAGTTGTTGTTTTTGTTTGCTTTGATATACATCCTAGTAAAGAACTGTTATTTCCTATTCCCGTAATTCTGCCTGAAAAAAAAGCCCTGTTTAATTTTTTTTTTCCTAAATTACAATAATTTGGAGGGAAGGGATTTGAATTATTCAGACACCTGCCTTTCAAACCAGGACAGCTCCCCAAGGAATGGGCACAGCCCTGAGGCTGCCAGAGCTGCAGGAGCATTTGGACAACGCTCACAGGCACAGGGTGGGATTGTTGGGGTGTCCTGGACAGGGCCAGGGACTGGACTGGGTGATCCTTGTGAGTCCCTTCCAATACAGGATATTGCATGATTCTAGGAAGTTTCTGTCAGTTTTTCAGAGGGAATTTTCTAGCCACCTCCCAGCCAGTTTATTTCTCTAAGGTGAAGTACAGTAACATCTTAAGATAAAACATCAAGCTACTCCTTATATATTTCAGAAGAGGGAGGCTAAGGGCACCCCAGGATTCACATCTCTACTAGGTGTTTGCTTTTGAGGCTTTTTGATGTTTGCTCTTTGTGAAAATCTGTACAGCTGACTCAGAAATTGTTAGAAACAGAAAATAACACCAATCCATATCTCACAGAGACAGGGGGCAACACAAACTCCAGGCAATAGAAGCAGAGAGCAGTGGTCCAAGATAGGAATGACACATGTTCCACAGTGCTCCAGAGGTTGTGCAAAGCGCTTCTGGGCCAGGCTCAGGCTCTTTCCCAGCCCCTTCTGCCTGGAGAATTATTGACAGGCAGGTGCTGAGCAGTTTACTTGGAACCATCCAACAAAAGGGCTGCCTGAAAAGGTGCACCCAAGTCACTGCTCCAGACAGCCCCTTTCTCTCTAAGTCACTGCCTGTTGTCACACACACCATGGTCCCTTCCTAGATGTCTCTCAAGCCTGCCCAGAACTCTTACACAAGGTGAGCATAGCCCAGCAAAGGCATACAGGCATTATTTTTCCTATTTCCCTTTTCCTGAGTGTTTCTGAGATCAAAGAAAGAAATGCTCACTTAGAGATTCATCAAGGACAAACTAAAACAGTTTTCCAGAACAGTCACAACAAATTCTTGTTGGTTATATATCACCAGCTGTAGGAGCAGAGTCTTGAAAATTAAGTATGTGGGAAGAATACAAACAAATGTGATTCTGCTTGGAAAAGTGCAGCTAATCAATGTGGGAAAATGAATGCACATGGTGTTATACATGCACATGTGTGTGCAAGCATGGCCACAGTACCTGAAGACAGAGTTTAAGCAAATCTTGCATTTGTGATTTGAGTCACAAGTATGTGGAATAAGCCATTTTCAACTGCTTCCCTTATCACCAGCTTATGTGCAATCAAAAAAGAGAGTGTCCATCTTCAAGCCTTCTGCGTTCATATGGCTTCAGTCTCAAATAGCATTACTGAAATATTTCCTGAAAGCTGTGCCTACATAAGTGTACCCTCTCCTTGCGCTAAGAAAATATTGTGAACTGGGAGAGGTGGGAGAACCTCGGCTGCTGGACTGGCCATGGCAGGGCAATGACCTGGAGCACACCTGATGACATCACAGAAATCATGTTCTTTGGGTGTTAGGTTTTAAGGATGGTCTTTTTCTGCTCTCTAATCCCTTTCCCCCTCCCTAATAAAGATAAAGATGTGACATGAAAGAGACTCGGGATGAGCAGGAGGGAGGAGAGGAGGAGGATGTTGAGAGCACCACAGGAGGTGAAATTTCCCAGGGAGAGAAATCAAGAGATTTCCTCAGCCTGTGCTGCAATAATGTGGCTGTTCTGGGATGCTTTCTGGGTGTGCCAGGGCGGTTCAGGAAGCCATCCGGCTGGAATTCACTGCCAGCTGTCTGTCTTCCCTTAGGAGGATCCATCAGCATTGCTCCAGGATTGATTCTCCAGGGACAGGACTCCCGGGTGTGGTCCCTCCCAGGCAACAGAAGAGTCAGGGATGCACCTTGATGCAAAGCCCACCAAGAATGGCTGATGGAGGTGCTCAAGGAAGAGGCATAAATTCCAAGATCGTGCAAGGCTCTTCGGGATCATCCACAGCAGTATTCCCTGCAATGCCAGTTCAAGGCACTGCCTGCACAAGTAGAATTTCTTCAAGGGCTGTGGACCAAGATTTGGCCTCACCTGGCAGCTGGGCAAGGTAAGCACACACCTGGAGGGTGCTGCATCCCATAGAGCACCAGCAGCTTCTGGAAGCCCTAGTTTAGGAACTTCCTGAGCCAGAGGGTGGATTTGCATCTCTGCATTTGCTACCTCTTGATCTGGGCTCTCAAAACCATTTTACTTCTGGCATCTACACCCCCTGGGCAACCAGCACCAGTTTCGCTACACACCATGTGTTGCCTTTTGGGTGTTTAAAAGCTTCTGGTTCCTGTTTGATGCCATCAATTACTTTGTTCTAAGTACTCTCTTATCTGCCTTCTCCTCTGTGCTCCTAATTTCATATCCTCTCTTTCATATCCTCTGCTAATCACTTATTTTCCCACATGAAAGTCTCACTATTCTTTCTATTTTCTCAGAAAAACCCATCGCTGGGATTGTACCAGATACCTTTCTGCCCTTCTTCCAAGCCTGATTTTCCTTTCTTTTTCCACCCTTTTTGGTGATCAGGAGCTGTGAGATCACCACAGGCTTACACAGCTGCAGGCATTTCCTGCTTGTCCCACATAGTTCCCAGCCATCTGATGATAATGATAATAATAATGATAACAATAACATGATTTTACTTAAAAGTGGTTCTGCTTGTGTGTGGCATTTTGTGCTACTTACAGGGGATTTCATCCACCACTCTCTCACCAGACAGCTCAGCAGCAGGAGATCCCCCTTGTAACACCTTGTATCCAGTTTTAATGCTGACATCCTGATGGATTTTATGTTATACACTTTGCTATCTGCTCTCCTTGTCCAGGATATTTATGAGCTTGCTGGAAGGTTCAGACAGTTGGAGAACTCCACTTTTCTCCTCTGAGTAATTCCCCTCCATTAAGTCTGATCTGCACTCTTGTCTCCTTTTTCAGTGAGTTATTTACCTGTGGGAGCACCTTCCCTTTTATCCTTTCAGAGTTTCTGTCCTCTAAAATATCTGCCAGGTGTTATCTCTCCCTATAAAAATTGGGTTGCCTCCTCCCCTACTTCTCACATTCAGCCATGTGCCTACAAGTCAGACCCCATATTTGAATTTTTAACAATTTGTTTGGCTGGAAAGTCAGGATCATCGTTCTGTGACTTCAGCTATTTCCAGCTGATATTGCCCTCAGCTCTTCCTCCTGGCTCTGGGCATGGATAAGAGATTGCAGTTCGCATTCAGGATTTATCAGCTGTGTGCTGGAGCCCTGCAGGATGCCCAGTGAGTAATCTGTACCCCTGGCAATTTGTTACTCTCCACTGTATTACAGAAGTGCTCAAACTGGTAATCTGATTTGAGAGGGATCCTGCCAGGTGAAAACCTCCCCAAACACGCTCCTGGTGATCACTAATGCAATAAAGGCTCTTCTGGTCTGCACTTACAGCCCCCGAACATCCCTCAGATCCGTGTTACTCCCTAGGTCTGAAGAACCCCAAGCAGCCTTCTCCCTTCTGATGGAGCTGAAAACATTTGCATTAATAGTCTGTTTCACACAAGCTGTTCACAGAAATATTCGCTGGCCTGTCTCTCCATGGCTGTGCACTTCACTTGGCATCCAGCTATGCTCTGATTTCCTTCTCCAGCCACACCTTGGCTTTGGAAGAGCAGTTTCCGAGTACCCTCCCTGCCCTGCTGCTTGACCAGCCCTTTTCTGGGGCTGTATATGATCCCTGTGCCCAAAAGCACCTTTTGACTGCTTATTTTAACAATATTCTCATAAGACTCTCCTGTCTATGTAGGCTTCTCTTTGCAGCCTGTGCTGCCACAGTGTTATAACTCTAATGCCACCCTCCTTCTACTTGGGGGCAACTGAGGATTTTTGTGTCATTCGTCACTGGACTTCACACTCTCCTTAGTGCAGGTCTCTCCCATTCTATCAGAAGAGACACAAGCTTCTCCTCTCTGTAATTTCACCTAGGAATTACAGGGTCCCACTGTTTGCTTTTCTTTTAAATTGAGTTTCTGAAAAGTTTATGTCAAAACTTTAATTTAAAGCTGGGCTTTCTAATATTTTTAGCCTTATGCCATTTATCTGGAGGCAGAGATGCATTTTTCTATGGTCTCCTGGTCTGTGTTTTGTGTCCTGCTTGCATAGGACTGTCTACTTCTTCTCTATTTATTTATACCTTTTCCAAGATAAAGAACCAATGTGATTGTAACTCAGAGGTTGTGTTATGTCAACAAAAGTTTTCAGCTTGGTGGCTTTTCTGCATAAGCCCTGCACAAGCTCTGTGCTCTGTCCTCTGCTCTTCATGAAGTTAAATCCTGAATCTGTGTAGTCTCTCAATCTTGCAAGGGCATTCTGACTCTCTGTCTGGCCCTGAAAGCATCCACAGAAGCTACTGCAGTAAACAGATTCACAGCACTTTCAGATATATTAATCCATCTACCTGCTGGAACGGGAAGGGAAGAGGGAATGAAGGCTTGGTGTGCTTGGCAAAGCAGCTGGCACTGGCTCTGGGTGGGGGTCAGAGGGTCATCAGGAGGTGGGCACAGACTGAGGTCACTGGGACCATTTCCAAAGAGAGAGAAGCATCCCAGCACGGACCTTGCAACACCTAGCACCCTGTGTGAGGTGCACAGACTCCTGCTGTTGGAGCCCTCCCAGGTTCATTTGGGAGCTCAAAGCAAGCCCTGAGCAGCCTGCTCTGAGCCAGGAGGGCTCTCTCCATGTGGGTACTGTGGGAGGGCATCAGCAATCAGAGCTCCCTGCAACCAGAGACATCTCTGCCCTGATGCCTCCGTATCTCTCCAAACTTCCAGCCCTTAGAAGAACCTCCCTATCACCTATCTGCAGTGTCAGACACTTCTGCACCTGGGAAAAATATCTGTTCCTAGGAGTCTGGGAGACCAGAAGGCTGCAGGGAGCCAGGACCATGCCCATCCAGCCTCCCCTGCCCCACTCCACAGCACTGGGAGCCTGGGCATGGGGTGGGGCTGGATAGACAAGCACTGGGAGGAAGTTATTATCTCTGCAGCACAATGGGCACAGTGAGTCATAAGTTTAAGGCCAGTGTTTTAACAGAAATTAGACAGCCAGATCTGTGTTTGGTACCTAAATCAAAAGGATTTGCCTGAGGACCTGCAATGAGTCAGTGGCAGGGCGAGGAAGGGAGCCAGGCTCTGCTCCCAGCCAGCACCTGCCCCTGCTGACTTGCAGGTTGCTGCCTTCAGAGGACCTGAGAGACCAAAACCTGGGAGCTAAACTCATGTTCTTTCAAAGACACTCGTCTCTAAGGCATTTTCTCTCTTTTTGTGCAGTTAGGCAGAGGGCCAAACTTTAATTACATCTGATTTCCAACAGACACTAGAAAGCAACTCCCACGCAACAGAGGCAGGTGAGAAATGAGGGATGTGCAAATCCAGCAACTCAATTAGTCTGTTCTACTACCCTGGGCCACACACACTTCCTTTCTCACTGATTCCAGCTAGCTGGGCTTGGCTAAAGCAACCGGAGCCAAAAAAGCCTTAATGATAACGACTCTGTCAGTAAGACACTCAGACTAGTGCAAGGACACTGAAAAGTGTGGTCCCACCCCTTCCTTTGGGATATATTCCAGCTGCTAGAGATGTTTAATTAAAATTAGCCACCTTATTTCTCAGTTGCAGTACTTCAGGGTTTGGTGCACTCTTTAACACACTTTGCTCATCATTCAGGTCATCACCCTCACAGGTGAGCTCTGGGATGCTCCTGCAGTCAGTGCTCCTGTAGGAAAACCCATCAGGAAGGTACCAGGTGTCCTGGCAGTTGGAGTTCCTTCAGCAACCCACCCCCCTCCCCATTCACCTGCTCGCTGCCAGGAGAGGCAAAGGCCAGACTTACCCTGACCACCCTGCTGAGATGGGCAGTGAAGGCGGACACTCAGACTGTGTCTGGGGGTGCCCGTCCCTGAGAAATCTGCAGGAACTGAGTGGTTTCTCTGCCGTCCTGACAACCCATCCTCCTGCTTCCTCAGCTCGGAGCTGGACTGTGGCACTAAACACTTCCAGAGTGGCCGGGAGCTGCTGGGCAGGGGAGCGCTTGGGATCAGGGGCTGGGCTTCGGGAGAGCAGCGGTAGCCAGCAGGACGGCCAGGAGGAAGGTGAGGGTCGCAGGCTCCGGGCTTGGCTGAGTCCTTGGGCAGGAGAGCAGGGTCGGGCTCCAAGGGACACTTTCTTTTCCTTCGGTGATGCCTGCTCTGTAAGCTGTGTCTGGGGGGCAGTGGGACAGGGGGTGTGCCAGCTGCTCCCAATTGTCTGTTGGCATCTACACTGAAGTCCAACCCATTTGGAGAAGTGGAGGGGGCGTCAGGGGGCTCCCAGCCTTCCTGGGGACAGGCTGGCTGTCCTGCTGGAGCTGCCTCCTGCAGCATGGCACTGCTTTCCAGAGGCTGCTCAGAGTGATGGCTTTTCTCAGTCCTCTTTTGTGTCCGAGCACTGTGGAAGGCAACCTTGGCCCCAGAGTACCGGGATTTGCGTGGCCCCGGCCCCTGCTCGGCCCTCCCAGGGGGACACTCCGTGTCCCGCCTGTAGTGGTGGTGCTGGTGGTGGTGGTAGTGGACGTGGCTGAGCACCTGGGGCTTGGCCGGAGCAGCCCCCCTGGGCACCATCAGGTCCAAGGACCGTGGCCGCCTCTCCCTGGGCGGCCGCAGCTGCTCCTGGCCGTGGTCCGTGGCAGGGCCCTCGGAGCTGCAGTACACAAAGGGATCGTAGTCGCTGCTGAGGGAGCTGCGGAAGGTGGAGCAGCTGCCGTGTATGCCTTGCAGGCTTACATCCGTGCAGTTCAACATGGAGTCACTGGAGGAGCCGTGGCAGGGCCCCGAGCTGGAGTCGCTGCCCGGCCCGTCAGCCAGGTACCCGCTGTGCTCCGTGAGATAGCTCTCCCCAGAGCCACTGCTGTTGTGCTGGTGCCCGTGGCCAAGCCCCCGGCGCAGGGCGGGTACACGGTGCTGCTTCTGTGCCAGGGCTGCCTTGGATGCCAGACAAGGGGGCTGAGGCTGAAGGGGACATGTCCTGTGGGGTGCCAGTACCTGCCCACATGCAGAGGGGTTGGGGTGCTGCTGCCCCAGCAAGCCCGGGGCCAGCGGGGCCACATGGCCACAGGCCAGCAGGGAGGTGGCTGACCTGTAGGGCATGTAGTGGATGGTGCCAAAATCCAGCTGGGAGAGCTCTGGAGAGTGGAAGAACGGGTTGCCATGGGCTGGCTCTGGGGGAAAGCTCCTGAGGTTCCTCTGAGGATACGCGTGTGGGAGATGGTAAAGGGCATGTCCTGGATGCTGGCGGAAAAGGTGGAGTCGCCGTCCAGGCTCCAAGTCCTGAGGGACCAGCCTGGAGCTGGCAGCCATGGCCTGGTCCCCCGAGTCTCTGGCTGTGGAGAAAGAAGGGAGTATCTTCATGTCCCACAGTTCAGAAGAGGGTATCCAGCATAAGTCCCACAGCCCAGCTGCAGCAACCCTGGCACTGATGCTCCACTGCCCTCCCACCATGGCCCCACGTCCCACCCATACTCTGCAACTCCTTGCTGCCACCACCAAACCACCCTGATGGTCCTGCACACTCAGCACTCTCCCTGCTGCTGCAACCCCCAGATCCCACCTTCCCTCCCCCACAGGTCTCAGGACTGGAATCCCTCCTCTTGGGGCAGTCCCAGCCCAAGCCCAGCACCTCATTGTATGCTGGTGGGCTCACAGGCAAGGGACTCCTCTCCATGCACACAGTCCTCTGTCTACTCCGTGCACAGAGATATGAAGACCTGCTGATCCATCTCCCAAGAGCGACTGGAGCTCCTAGACACAATCCTGCAACCAACCCTGTTCCCAGCCAGGAAATACCATGTCTGAGCCTTACCAAGAATATTGAACATGCAAAGTGGACATGTGTGGTGTTGCTGCAGCCAAGGGTCAACACACTCCCGATGGAACTCGTGGGAGCATGAGATGATCCGCAGTTCCTAGAAAGAAGTGGAGAGGAGGAGAATGAGCAAGGAGAACCATGTTCCAAGACTCGAGTGGGTCCTTCTTGATGAAAGTAAGCCTGAAGGATGCATATCTGCAGCCCAGCTGTGCATGGAGGAGGCTGTGGAGCACCTCTGGTTCTGCTCTGTGAACATCCAGAGAGGTGCAAGCCCTCAGAGATAGGGAGATTTCAGGCTGGGTGCTCTGGAGCAGCAAACCCACTTTTACCCTATTTCAACATGGGCATTTTATCAGCATTTTACCCCACAGCCATAGCTAGATTCACAATTTCAGCAGAAGCTTTATAGCCCAGGGGCAGCCACACCTCCACGGATGCGGTCCCTTTCCAGCACTCAGGAGTTCAGAAGGAAGCACCTCACAGCCCTCCGCCTCCTGTCATGCTCAGCTCCCACTGCTGACCCCCCCAACCTGGGAAGCCAGAGCCGTGAGTGCCAGAGCCCTGCCCAAACCCTACCTGCCCCTCACTGAACTCCTCGAGGCAGATGGCACAGACCGGGGCGGAGCTGCAGCTGCTGGCCGAGTCCCAGCGTGGGGCCGGCCGTGCCCGGGGCTGGTAGCGGCGTGTGGCCAATTGCCCGATGGCCTGCAGGGTCTGCTGCTGCACCGAGTCCTGCGGAGACACGCGGGGCTTGAAGAGAGGTCCAGGCTTACTCTGCCCTCCCGTATTCAAAACAGGATTATCAGAAATCTGGGCACGATACTCATCTGCAGAGGTGACTTTCTATCTAAACTGACTCAGCCAGAGTAGGCTTTGTCACCAGCAGGAGACATCTGGCCCTAGATATTCAAATCACTCAGTACTGCTGAATTTTTGATCCCCAAAGGATTGTCTCTCTATAGGACAAATGGGATAGTCTCAAATATGGAAATACATCTTACTCTGGGAAGATGATTATTTCATTTGTTAATTTCTATTAAGAATACTAAATCATGCAATCGTAGAATCCCAAAATGGTTTGGATTAGAAGGAACCTTAAAGCTCATCTTCTTCCATTCCCTGCTATCTTCCACTATCCCAGGTTGCTTCAAACCTGGCCTTGGACACTTCCAGGGATCCAGGGACAGCTGGAGCTTCTCTGGTCAACTTGTGCCAGAGCCTCACCACCCAGGACAGGGAAGAATTTCTTCCCACATCTAATCTAAATCGCTCCTCTTAGTTTAAAACTTTTCTCCCTGTCCTATCACTATCTGCCCATTTCCCCACCCAAAAGGTGTATGTTCATGCTTTTCCTGTATTCCTGTTTGCTCAGACATGTCTGCTCCATGAGATCCCTACCTGAGTCCTGTTCAGCTGGCACTTTGTGCGGACAACAAAAATCAAAATGATGACAACCACGGTGCTGACCACTGTGAGAAGAATCCACACGTCGTAGTCTGGCTGTTGGATAAAACACGACAGAAATTAATCTTGGGAGGAGTTAGAGACTAGGGTAATCTTCATCTCTTCTGGACCATCAGCCTTGGGAAATATCATCCTTGGCCAAGCTCCTCCTCTTTGCTCTTTACAGGTAAAAGAAAAAATGGTTCAGTCTTTTCTGTGCAATGGAATATCTCTGTCTTGCAGCATCAGCTCCCTTGAGACACCTGAGTCCCATGGTCTAAGGTATGAGAAAATTGAGACTTGGTCTTACTTGCCTCACTCATGACATGAAAGCAAAAGAAACTAAGTAAGCTGAAAGTGCTTTTGAGCCTTTACTTGCAGCAGGTCTGAATGCTACAGACAATTCCTGCAAGAGGCTGTGATCTCCATCCTTGAGGGGGAAAGCTCAGCCTCTGTGGCAAAGCCCAGCAGGTTGGGAGGGAGGATACAGGAGGCAGTGAGAATCATGTGTCTCTCACCCAAGCTGGTGGCTCCTTGACCTCTATCTTCACGTGGGCCTCTCTGTTCTTGTTCACAACGCCCATGAGGAGCTCAGCGTCGTGACCTCTGATCAGGACCACGGGCTGGCTCAGGCCTCTGGGCTTCCTCAGCTGCAAAGAAACAAACACAGTGAAGGCTGACCCAGAACAGCCTGAAACAAAGATGATCCTGGCCCCCAGTCATGTCTGTTCCTCATGATGCTTCTTGCAGCACTTCAGAGGCTGACTGCTCCCCGAAGTTAACACGATCCCTCCATGACAAACCAGATGGAAGCTTCTCTTCTACCAATTTTCCAACATGGATTTCTTAATTTTTCCTGCTGATGACTCCTCATGCACAACCAACCATTGCTTGGTGTCTCTTGAGCTCCTTGCAAGCCCCTGTGCAAAAGCTCTTGGTCCTTCCTCATCCCTGTGGAAGTGCCAACAGCACTGCTGAGTGCTGCCTTCACCACACAAAAGCTTCCTCTGCTCTGGACCCATCCAGCTCCCTTCCTCCCTAAGGACATCCTCCTTGTTCCTGGTCACACTGGCAGTTTTCCGCTGTGCTCCAGGCAGCCTGGCACAGACTGGCTCAGCAAGTGTCCAAGCCTGCTCTCCTTCAGACTGACTGGATCAGGGTGGCCATCAGACCCAGTAACCCCTTCCCATACCCTGTGGGGATACCTGGGGGAATGCAGAGGTCGGTGGACAGGGATGGAGATGTGAATGGGGGTGCAGATGGTCAGGAATACCAGGGAGGCAAGGCCGAAGGCTCTGAGTCATTGATAGGGTTTGATACTCTTGGCTTTGGTGTACCAAATGGGAAAGCTGGAAAAGTGGGAGCCAAGGTTCGGGGTAGGGATCAGAGACTGGGATCTGAGCAACCTCGGCATCACCTCATCGACCTGCATCTGCTTCTGTGTTTCTTTGGCACCAGAAATGAGTTGTAAGTGCATGGAAGAGCCACAGAGGATGGATCCAGCAAGGAGTCAGCCCAGAGTCTGGATGAGGTCAGGCACCAGCTCCCCTGTCTGTTCTCTGCCTAAAGCTGGATGTTTTTCATATTCCTGAATTATCTGGGAATTGATCATGGGGAATTGATTCTCTTCCAGAGATGACAACAGTGCTGGGGAAAGGGACCTTTGGAGGTGGCTAAACCAAGGTTAAACTTGCACCAACAGCAAAGCAGGGGGATGTGACTTTGGCTTGAAAACTTGAGAAATCACCCTTCCAGAGGTACACTGGGCTGTCTGGACTAGATGGGATGGGGAAATGTATGACTTCCCAAGAGGAAGCATCCAGCTCCCTGCAGAAAAGTTTGATTTCCTAGACAATGTCTTTTAAGAGCATGGATGTGCCACGGAGAGTGTGGGGCAAGAGCCAACACCCAACACAAGCAGCATCCTCCTAGGACCTCCCACTGGTGGCTGGGGGGATGCACATTTCAGGATGGGACAGGAGTACTGTATTTTAGCTGAGGGTATCACTGGGGTCTGTACCTGATCAGCAGCACTTTCATCATCAGTGATGTCGAAAAGGATCGCCCGGGCTCCACGTTCCCCTGCCAACTTTGCCTGTCCAAAACAAGAGAAGCTTCAGTGGACATTTTGTACTGCAACCTGTGTCCACCTGTACATTTTGTACTGTAACCTGCCATTGGATCTGTGTCTGCCTCCTGGGCTCTTCGCAGGAGAAAGAAGCATCTGCTTGGACTGAGGAAACCGTTCCCACCTTGGTTCCTGAGCTTGCGTTGGGCTGCAGTGTCTGCTCTTGCCAGAGCC
This sequence comes from Brachypodius melanocephalos, assembly GCA_013398615.1. Lineage (NCBI taxonomy): Eukaryota > Metazoa > Chordata > Aves > Passeriformes > Pycnonotidae > Brachypodius > Brachypodius melanocephalos. Next base: position 2,221,676 of record VZSR01003083.1, on the reverse strand, counting down.
CTGCAGCTCACGAGCAGTTTCTTCCCAAAGTTGTGGAGATAAACTATTTGGTGGCCTTGCAGTCACAGCAACACACAAATCTAACCATTCCCCAGCTGTCCGCATGCCAGGTGCTCCTTTGTTTCAGAGCTGGATTTGCTGGGGAGGGACATGCAGCCCTGTTAGCCTTGCTAACCTCCACAGACAGCAGAAACTCCTGCAGGTCACCTGGCAGCACCAGCGCTGTCAGACGGCCTGACTCCCACCCATGCTGCTGTCCCTGGCTCCCCCTGCTCATCAGGGAGAAGCTCAGGTAGAGCCAGGGCTGCAGGTCTCTAGGATTAGCAGTTTGACGGGGAGGGACAGCTCAGAGACCCACCCAGCCGAGCACACATGCCACCCTGGGGAGGTAACCAGCCAGGACCTTGCGGGTCACCCACCTCCTCCCGGGCAGCCCCTGCAGCCCTCCAGGCAGGCAGAGGCAGCCCCGGGAGATGGAAGGTGAGCAGAGGGCTGGGCTGGGCCGCGGCTGCTCAGGGGGAGCCCCTTGATCCACACGTCCAGAGCGCAAACGGGAGCGCCATTGCCACAGCCTGGCTGGGGCCCCGTGGCACTGCCCTGCTCCCGGCGGCGCTGGCAGACACGGGGAGCCGGCCGGGCTGAGGGATGCACCTCCATCCCTGCTCCTGGATCATCCCGGCACGGAGCGCTGCGGGCCTGGGGCTGGGTACAGGGATGGGAATGATGCTGCACATGGTCGGGAACAGGCAGAGCTGGAGGCTCTGAGCTGCTGATAGCATTTGACGCTCACAGGGAAGCTGGAAAAGTCCGATCAAGGCTTGACACAGGGATCAGGGACTGGGGTCCTGCCTGGGATCGAAGGAACCTCAGTGTTCGCCAGCACTTTCAGAGGAAGACTTTCAGGGAGTGAATTCCATCTGATAGTCAGGCTTTGATGAACAACAGCTCTACAGAAATTTTATCCTGCTAAAGACACTGACTGTGGAGCAATGAACAACTGAGACTGGACAAATTACTTTTCCCAACATCTTCCTGACTCCTACTGCAAAGAACACAACTGCTGGTGACCAGGGACAGGGCCCAGGGAATGGCTGGAGCTGTGTCAGGGAGAGAGTTAGGGTGGGTATCAGGGAAAGGTTCCTCCCCCAGAGGGTGCTGGGCACTGCCCAGGCTCCCCAGGGAATGGGCACAGCCCTGAGGCGGCCACAGCTCCAGGAGCTCCCAGGGATGCCCAGGGTGGGATTGTTGGGGTGTCTGTGCAGGGACAGGGCTTGGACTGGATGATCCTTAAGGTTCCTTTCCAAGTCAAGATATTCTGTAATTCTGTTCAAGCCTTTCACAACAATACAATAATTTTCTCAGTGTTTGCTATCTTTGCACCACGTCTCTTCAGCCACATGGCACAGCTGAGCTCCCTCTTTGAGGACTGAAACACTTCAGTGCAAATAGGTATTTACAGGATGAGTTTGGAGATCTCAGCAGTCTGTCAACCAGACTTGCAATCACTGGTTCACTCAGAAATAAAAAAGCCCCCCAAAAATTTACAAATCATGATCAGAAAGAAAAAGAAATCACTTTGAATTGATTCCAGAGGTCCTTCCCATGCTTTTCTCTCCTCTAATGCCTTTCCTGCTGATGTTAGCTTTGGATGCTGAAGCAGTGATGGAATTGAGGAAGCAGGGCAGTGCCTCGGGTGGCTGGTGGAGATCTCCTCGTGCTGGGCTGGCCAGGGCTGTCCGTGGGCAGGACTTGACTGGGTGACTGCTGAAGCAGAGGTTGCGATAACACTCTGCACGTGGCTGTTTTTATCATCATTGATACAGCCCTGCAATTACACATGTAAAGCTCTGCCTCAAGACACAGTTGCCAGGAAAACAAGGTTCCTGCTCCAGCCAGCACTAGCCACATCCCACAGCTACACCCCTTGCTCCAGAGGAGGAGTGTGGTCTTGGGATTTTGAGGAAGAGACCTCAACATCCCCAACATCCCTGCCCATGGCAGCAGCCTAGAATGAGATGATCTTTTAAGGTCCCTTCCAGTCCCAACCATTCTGTGATTCTCTGATCTGCACAATGCTGGAGGGAGGGAGCTTGGCAGAGGCTTCAGGAGAATGGAGAAGCAGACAGGCAAGAATTGCAGGGGGTGGAAGATCCATGATGTAAGGCAAGGCCCCAGGGATATGGCCAGCTTAAGGAGCATCTGCCCTATTTCATGGCTAAATGACTCCTGTTTGTGGGAGAAGAACTGTGAGCCTCCCTTGGTGAGATTTTAGAGCAGGAACACCTGCAGGATGGCAACTGCTGTCATGTACAGCTGGATGTCAAAATCCAGTGTTGGATCTTGACTCTGGTAACAGAGTACTGATGACTGATGGCCAGTGAACTCAGTTTACCAGTTGAACTGAGAGTTTGTTTGCTTTGAGGGCTTTAGGGATCCTGGAGCAGGGATCAAGGTGGATGAGCAGAGTGCAGCAATGCACTGTGTCTTGTTCCCCCTGTGCCAAGCTTTCTCAGATGATCCTTGGACTCAGTAACACACTGGTACTTCCAGTGCTGTGATCAGAGTCTCAAAGATGAAGGACAAAACTAGTGAAAGAGTTAGGACCCCAGAATTCCAGAATGGTTTGGGCTGGAGGGGACCTTAATGCTCATCTCATTCCACCCCCTGTTATGGCCAGGGACACCTTCCACTAGATTGGATTGCTCCAAGCATCATCCAGCTTGTTTCCAAACAAGTTTTGAAACCTTTTAAGGTTCTGAAATGGAAGATGGGCCTTTGTAGCTGCTTCATCTTCCTGTTCACGATCCTCCACAGCAGCTGCACTGACTAAACATCCTGGGGCATCCTGGCACCACTGTCATGTGATGGTCATGTCTGGATGGACATGGGAGAGCTGGAGACACCTGCCCAGCCCTTTTCCTCATGTCTGTCACAAGCTGCCCAGGCCATTTTCCAGGTGTGGGGGAACTGACAGCAGGTTGATAACTCCATCAGGCTGGCTCATGCCAACAGCTGGCACCAGTTCCAGAGCAGCAGCATCCCAAATTTGGGTTGGGCAGCCTAGGAAGGGTTAGGTACTACTGCCTGGCTGCCAGGCAGGAACCAGCAGGGGGAACCAGCCCTGGGATGACAAATCCACCATGGCATCACATCCCTTTCCTAGCTTTTGATGCCACAGCCTCTGTGAAAAAACCCTGCTGTGCAGGAGCAAAAACTGGGTCCAAGTTTTGCCTGCCTCCTTCAGCTGAGCTGCAGAGAACATGGAAAAGGACCTTGTCCCCATCTCCACCACATCACCACCAGCAGGAAGAAGGCAACAAGGTAGAATCACCGGAAGGTAATCCAGGTAAAGCCAAGAAGAGCTGAACAAGGGGGTTTTCATGCTTGTACAACACTTGTACAAGCATGACAATAAGCCAACATTTGGTAGAGAGACAATAAAAAAAAAAAAAAAGCCAGTGTCATCTTTATCCATGCAACTAATCAAAGTCACAAAGATTTTAAGGCTTAAAATGACCCTTGTTCCTATCTGGCTTCCTTATTACCAGAGAATTGGACCACTGACCTCAGCTTTTGGCCCAGGAACTGCTGTTTCACTGAAGTGCCTGATCCAAAAACCTCTGAGCTCTCCCAGGGCCCAAACTGTTAACAAGTCATGACCCACCACTAGTTCAGCTGATCTGCATTTATCTGCTCAGCACTGACTCTTCTCATGCCTCATCCAGTGAAGTATTACAGCATTATTTTTTGAAACAGAGCTGCAGAAGATGTTTTCTGTGTCCACGTTTTCCTACAGGCCAGAGAGCACAGACAAACAGAAATCCCCTCACAGTCCAGGCAGCAACATGAGGCTGTAAAACAGGAGGGGCACAAGGCTGCTGGGCAGCAAAGAGCGTGGGATGTCAGGTAAGGTCTGAGCATCCCAGAGCTGCCAGGCTAGGGGGAACTCCACACCTTTTACAAAGTCAGGCAGTCCAAAAGGTCAAGGGATGGGTGTTTGGGATGTCTGGCACAGCATGTCTCCCAAAGGATCCCTTCTGCCAAGGACCCTGCTCTGTCCATGTCCTTTTCTCCACTTCCCAAGAGCTCTAGGAAAGAGCTACCTTGCTGTTTCCTCCTGTCCTTTTCTTTGCCGCACCACAGGTTTCACTTCCTAGGCTGATGCCATTTCAGGCATTTTTGCACTTACCTTGTTGGCCAGGGACAGGCAGGGGTTGGGATCCCGATCCGGCTGTTCCAGCTTGACGATGGTGATGAATCCCGATTCTGTGTGTTCATCCTCACTGGTGTTGCACAGGGATAGTGGGTGGGACTAAGGGACAAAAGCAAGGGGAAACTCAGATCCTGGGGGCTCAGCACTGCAAGGGGATCTCAAGCCCACCCTGCAAACCCTCTGGACCTGCCCAGAAGTGTTTGCTGGGTGTCACCATAGCACTGCTACATCCCATGGCCCTGCCCGAGCCACTGAGGCTTTGAATGACACAAAAGAACAGTCACTGCCCAAGCTGGGTGTCATCCCAGCCACTCCAACCACCACAGTCTGCCCAGAGCCTGGCTGGACTCTGTGGAGCTGGAGGCCACAGTTTTATGGCCTCCAGCTGCATTCCACTGCCCCCCCTGGCACTGGGCTTCCCAGGAAGGTGGATGGCAGACATTCCCCTCAGTCCCAGGGTTATATGCATTAGAAAAGTGCCAGGAATGCTGCTGGCAGTGACAGAGGCGCTTTTTGCTGCCTGTGCAGTGATACAACCCAGCACCAACTCCAAGCACCCAGCACTGCAGAGTTGGGAGGCACCACAAAGCCACAGAGCTGCTTTTGGTAGCACCAAGTCTAGGTGCTAACAGAACAATGAAAGTAAGTTAAAATCATCAAATCCTAAGATGACAGCATGGAGACCAACTAATCCTAATGTCTAGTGCAAATGTCTGTGACTGTGAGCTTGTATCCAACTCCTAATCATGTCTGGAACGGCTTAAAACCAAAGTAAAAGCAAAGGATTTCAGTGAAATTTGAAATATTTTAAAATAAAAGTTTATATCCTTTTGTCAAACCACGGGTCTAGTGGAAGGTGTCCCTGCACACAGCAGTGGGGACGACTGGATGATCCTTAAGGTCCCTTCCAACCCAAACCATTCTGGGATGCTACAAGTTAGACTTCAGACTTCAGGACATCAGATAGAGTGCAATTGTACCAACCTAAGCATCACAAACTCTATAAATCCAGGTTTTCAGGGAAGCAGTCAGACTGGTTATGGCTTGGAGCAGTGGGAAGCTCCTAAAAAGCCCCTGCTCCCTTGGAGCACTGACAGGCCTGCCTCGACTAACGCCGACATGGCATTTGAGAGCCTGTGATCCCACTGGATTCACCCAGAACAGCATCACTTTGTGCTCTGCTTGCCTGGCTGGGAGCTTGGGTTAATGTGTGATCGTGGCTTTGGGTTAGTATGTGCTTGTCACAGCCACAGAAAATCACCAAACAGGAAATGCGGAGTGTGTCTCGGGATAGCTCCAACAGCTCACAGGGACCCCACCCGAGCCTTCTCCGAGCTGCTCCTGGAGCCTGGGGTAGCTGGAAAGGACCTTGGAGCTGTGTCTGACCCTGGCTGTGACACTCACAGGACAGTGGCAGTCCCATGTGCTGAGCTTGGAGCAGCCTTTCTGTGACAAGGATTGCTGGGTCTGACCCCAGCATTAAGGTGAGGGGCCCTGGCACAGGGTGCCCAGAGAAGCTGTGGCTGCTCCTGGATCCCTGACAGTTCCCAAGGCCAGGCTGGACAGGGCTTGGAGCAGCCTGGGACAGTGGAAGGTGTCCCTGGGACAGTGGAAGGTGTCCCTGCCATGGCAGAGGGGGGGAACAAGATGAGCTTTAAGGTCCATTCCAACCCAGGCCATTCCATGTTCCATGATTAATGGTGAACACCAGGAATATCAGCAATGGGCCAAGCTACTGCAGCTCCAAATGTGCATGGGGAGCATATGGAAAATGCTGGCAGATGCTCTGGAGCAAGACCCAGATAATAAATCTGGAGAAGACCTGCTGAGGAATGCTGGTCCCTGCACCTGAGACCCTTCCCACATGGGCAGCTGTCCATGGAGCTGATGCAGAGTAGTGGCCCCTTGTTATTCTGTGCTGGGTCCCTCACAGACATGGATCAGGCTGGAGGCTGAGCCCAGGAGCCTTCTCAGCACCCTGCAATACCCAGGGGCAGCTCAGGGCCATTCCTGGGGCAGGGACACAGGCACCATCCATCACAGCCACATACTCCACTCATCTCTGCTCCAGAGATCTCCTCCCTCTCCTCCCCTCAGCTCCTTCTCCTGTTTGTTGCTGTACTGGCAACTCCTCCAGGAGCAGCACAGCAGCAAGACGTGGCTCTTATTTTCTACATCCTTCAACCTCATTTCTTGTCATTCCCACTGCCCCATCCCTGGCCTTACGAATGAGGGATCCCAGCTGCACATTGTGCTCACAGGACAAGAGTAGACTCGAAAAATAATCTAAGGATGATGTGGAAAAACAAGTATTATGAGACTTCTGAATGCAGAGGACTCGTGCCCCATGTGTGTCTGTGGCTGCAGAGCCAGGATCCCTTGCTCCCTCCTGGGTCTGTGGCTGCAGATGGGCTCCTAGGCAGGGCATCCCCCTCTCTGCTGGGCTGGGCACCTCGACTGCCACAGCCACGCCTCCTTACAGACCCTCATCTGGTCTAGGAGACAACAAAATCCCATTGCTGAAGACAGGGGGTATGTTCATGCCCAAAATCAGAGAGGCTTCATACACACTGCCTAAATCCCACCACACTCCTGTTCCAGCACTCCCCACTCCCAGGGGCTCCCAGTCAGCAGAGGGACCTCAGGGGTTGTTATGCTGGACCCCACAGTGCTGTTCCAGCTGAGGTTCCCTGGTGGAAATCACATTGCTGCTCTGCAGATCCTTCTCACAAGACAATTCCTGCCTAGACCTGTGTTCCTGGGATCCCAGTGGTGGGCTGGGATCAGCTGGCAGAGTTTGGACTCACTCTTGAGTGATTCAGCTCTGCAGCTCTGTCCACACCCTGGCCTGGTAAGACACTGTCAACCTGTGACCCCTGGCTTTGTCACTCCATCTGTCTCTGTCGCCACATCCCTCCTGTCACACCTTCAGAGAGGACACAGAGCTCCTCCTCATGCCTATCTTCGTGCTATCACCTTTTTGATTTCTTGTTTCCTTAACTGATGGCTTCTTTTTATTTTCTACCTTTTCTGTCCACAGTGCCACTCCTAAAATACTGAATTTCAATTTTTAAACTCCTCCTTGCCATCTTTACCAGTTTACTCCCAGCAGTCCCACTACCTTCACCCCTCCCAGCATCACTCATAGCTTGCACTCAGCGGCAGAAACACGGGGAAAGCTCCTGGGGAATCAGACATGGAGAGGTGCCCAATTCCTACTTGGGAGCTTCGTGTAGAAAACAGGAAGAAAAAAGGTGACCCTGAGAGCCCACTTTGCTGCCTGAAGGCAGGATGAGCCAGACCTAAAACATTCAAGTGTCAGAGACACTTGCTGAACCTGTTTTCAAGACCTCCAAAAGGGGGACTCCTCATCCATTACAGGACTCCCTTCTCCTCCACACCAGAAAGTGTATTCCAGTGCCTCACTGGAGCTGGTTTTGCTCCAGCCTGAACCTATTAATTCTCACTGAATCAACCATGCCCAGGAAAAAGAGATTATTTGTCTTTTGTTGTTTTTTCTTTTTGCTCCCCAAGGAGCCTTTAAACATTTCTGTTCCCCTTTCTGTTCACCAAGGAGTCCTGAGGGACAAGGGTTGAAAAAGGACTCAGAGAAAGTCCTCAGTTTTTTCTGTAAGGGAACTCAGAGCACTTCCCACACTTTCTTCATGGGGGAGGAATCAAAATTTGATCTGATCTGAAGTGGCAAGAGAACATTATAACCAACCCACAGGACTGACATGGAAAAGACAGGAAGAGAACAAGGACAGGAGAGTGTTCACCAAAGGGCTTGAGAACAATCCTGAACTGAACTCTTGACTACATTGACCCAGAAAAAACTGCAGGTGGCGAATATCAAAATGCGCTTGAAGAAGTAGAGAGCAATGCAGGGACTGGCAGATTGATAATCCTGACTTCCCTGCCAAAAGAAAAGCCAGGCTAAAAAAATAGGCTAATGAAGAGAAAGGGAGAACTAACAGAGCTTTGGAAAAGGAAAGGGATGGTTCACAGAGCCACAGGGCTTCTCAAAGCAGTCAGTGAGTGTGGGACTAAAGGCAGTTCCCTGAATGCCAGACTCTGGTGTCTCCTCTCCTGTTCTTCTGCAAGGTCAAGGCTATGGAAGATGATGGAATATTGTGCAGCACTGCCCAGGGAGAAGGACACGGGCCTGGAGCAACAGATCAAAGGGGGATGGCTTCCACTGCCAGAGGACAGGGATAGAAGGGCATGGATAGATGGGATATTGGAAGGAATTGTTCCCTGGGAGGGTGGGGAGGCCCTGGCACAGGGTGCACAGAGAAGCTGTTGCTCCCTCTGGATCCCTGGCAGCATCCAATCCCAGGCTGGAGAGGGCTTGGAGCACCCTGAGATGTCCCTGCCCGTGGCAGGGGGTGGGATGAGATGGGCTTTAAGGTCCTTTCCAAACCAAACCATTCCATGGTTCTATGATCTTGAGAACCAAAAAGAGAATAAAGTGGGGCAGCCCTTACGATGAACTCACTAGGACAGTCCTAAAGCAAACTGTGTTGTCCAAATATTCACAAACCGCATGGAAAATGAGAGGGATGGTGAAACGACCAAGCTCTTCAGAAACACATAAAAATCCAGATTGGTAAATGTTAAAACTGTCCAGCAAAGGATCATGATACTGAGTGATGGAATGATACAAGATACTAAAAAATGCAAATATGAAAAAAATTTTCCAGGTATTTTACACAGGGATGAGCTCTAGGTGAGCCGTTAATGAACAGGAAAGAGCTTGGAGTCACTGTGGGGAGTTTTATGGAAGCCATTGTTTAATCACCCAAACCAGTCAAAAAGCAAACAGACATTACTGTAAAAAACAAATGAAAAATGAAAATCCACTAGATAAAGCTGCAGTGTCAACATCTTGATTATTACAAGGAGTCCTGCTCACTCCATCTTAAACAGAGATTTCTGTACAAGTGATTAAGTGAATAAGAATTCTTCAGCTTAGTACAGGTGGGATAAGTTAAAGCTACAGAAACTCATTAAAAATATGAAGAATTCATGGATCAAAACACCAGGAAGAGCTGTTAAACACAGAGGTGGGGAGACCAGCCTGGCTGTGGGCACAGCCTTGCTGCAGTCAGGGAGCTGCAGAGGAGCATCCATTGGGATTTGCCTGTGCTCTGCACATTTTGGAGCTGCAAGTGAACTGTACACACAGGGTTCTGCACTCACCAGGCAGCACCACGGGCTGAACACTCTCCTCGCCACCAGAAGACTTTTGCCATGAACATTTCATCTAGGAACCAAACTCCAGAATACAGCTGGGATTCATGGTCAGTGGTGCCAGAGAGCCAAGAGAGCATCTGCTCCCAGAACACCAGCAGAGCCATCTGCTGCCTTATCTGTGGGACAGTGCTGTGACTTCTGGCTGTGTCCCAGCACCAGTTCTCCTTCCCCTCCTCTCACTAGTATTCCAGCAGGTGGGATCTCATGCAAGACCTTGAGGGAATGCTCACACATGCAGGGCCAGGAGAACGGTGCAAGGATTTTGTCCAGGACAGCAAGGCCTCCCCTGCCACATCTGGTGGTACCTTGTAGCCATGATGGCACAGTCTGCACATAAACGGCATTAAACAGCATTTCACAGCCTAAAGTTTTGGTGGTGAGGGACACTGACGGGCCATGAAACATGTTTCTATCTGAAATGGAAATCTTAATTTTTTTTCTAGTTCTGTTCAGGAAGTTGCATCTGACAGGACCTTCCAGAGGAGAGCATGGTGCAGAAATGAAATTCTGCTCTGGCTGAGTCTCCCCAGGTGGCTGTGGGCTCAGGACCGTGGGTAGGATGGACCCTCCTCTGCAGCTGCGGAATTTCCTGCTCAGAAGCAGAGCTCATGCCAGGACCATTCTCCAGCTCATGCCAGGACCATTCTTCGCTTGCCATTGGTGCCACAGCCTTGAGTGGATGAAATGCCTTGTGGAAAAGCTCCTTCACAGATGAGCTACAGCCAAAGCAGCAGTGAGGGGATGAGCCAGGGGCCTACGGCACCACAATAGCACCTTTGGTGACACAGAGCATCTCAGACATTTTCATGCCACATCCGTGCATCCACGGGAGACACCCAGTGCCCACTGCCCTGGTGGCTTCACCCAGCTGTGTCATGTCACTGTCACCCAGCATGAGCTCCTGAGGCAGGATATTCCTGGATTTGTGGATATGTCTGGCCCAAGACACCTCTTCCCTGCTAGAATTCTGTCAGTGAGCCTCTGAGCTAAGTAAGGTTTATATTCCTTTGAAGGTTTCAAAAGGCAAGTGGAAGTGGTCTCCTACCACCCTCTCCATTTTTGCTGCCAGCACTAGCCTGGCTGTAATAATGACTGAGCAAGATCCTCTCCTGGGACTGTGAGGAGATGGAAACAGGGCACCTGAGACAGGATTCCTATAGGAAGGAGCAGGGCAGATGTCTCAGCTCTAAAAGCCTGCACAGTGCACCTCCCAAAAGTGTCAGAGCATGGACACTGTCCCAGCTGCTGGCACCAGGGACACCTCCATGGACCACGCACAGCTGGGATGGAACAGGCAATGTGCACATCCCAGTCACTGCAGAATGCTCCTGACAGCAGCACTGCCTTGTCAGGACAACCCAGTCACCAGATCCTCCCCTCCCAGCCTATCCCAAAGCTTAACCTGGCTGCAGCCAGGTGGGGATTGGAGTCTTCTCCCAGACAAGTAACAGGACAAGAAAAAACAGCTCCCTTGTGTGCAGGGAGGTTCAGGTTGGACATAAGAATTTCTTCATGTCAGGTATTGGAAGGGGCTGCCCACAGAAGTGGTGGAATTCCCATCCCTGGAAGTGCCCAAGGAATGGCACTCAGTGCTCTGGGCTGGGTGACAAGGTGGGGATTGGTCGCAGGTTGGACTTGATGCTCTTCAAGGTCTTTTCCAACCTCAGTGATTCTGTGACTCTGTGAATAATACTGCATGAATGTCTTTATTGCTGTAAGAAAGGCTCTTCCCAGTTTACCTCAACTCTCCAGCTTTGCCAGCTGAACAGAAGCCACTCTTACCCCAAGATCACTCCACTCTACTCACAGAGACAGCAGCAGGACTGACAGGACACTACCACAGGCACAGGAGGTGCTGCCAGGAGGCTGAAACACAGCAACAGAGGAGCTGGAAAGTGCTGTGGGACACTGCTAGAAGGGCATAGGAAGATGAGGAGGGACGGGGCAGGGAGATGAAGTGGATTTTAGCCATGAAGGAGATGGAAATGGCGGGTTAGAAAAGGAAAAGAACAGCAGAGTGTTTCAAGAGGCCCAAGGAAAAATTGCCACTTTCATGACTCCTGGACATGGAGCTCAGCCATCAGGATATGGGGCTTTTTAAATTTACCTGTATAAAGTTTCAAAAGCTGTTATAACAGCAAACACACCTTACCCACATGTGAGTCACAGACAAACACATTCACTGATAACAGGTGCATTATTCTTCGAGAGACTCAGGTCCTACCTCAACATGTGAACAGCTCAGACAACCATCTGAGTCTGAGGAGACAAAGGACCTACAAGGTGCCAGTGCTTGTAGCCATACTCCTGTGCTTGTGCCGTTACTCGTGCTCGTGAGCTTCACTACCTTTGGCCCGAGTCAAGGGTCAGCGGGGCCTGAGCGTTTGATACAACAAATCAGTCCCTAATCAAGAAATGACTCTGTTTCACTCTCCTTTTCATTACCAAGCTGGTGAGCAACAAAGGGCAGTGCTGAACCCAAGAGGGATGTTTATTTGATTATCACATGTGCAGGATTAGACAGTTTGGGTGAAGTCTGGATCTTTTCTGTCGCTCTCTGCAACTCCCTGAAAGGACTTCAGAGTCAGGTGGGGGTCAGGCTCTGTTCCCAGGGAACAAGGTACAGGACAAGAGGAAATGGCCTCAAACTGTTCCAGGGGAAGGTCAGGTTGGACACCAGGAGGAATTTCTTCCTGGAAAGGGTGGTCAGGCCTTGGAAGGGGCTTCCCAGGGAGATTTGGAGTCCCTGTCCCTGGAGGTGCCCAAGGAAGGTCTGGACGTGGGGCACTCAGTGCACTGAGCTGCTGACAAGGTGGGGATTAGGCACAGCTGGATTTGATTGTCCTGGAGGGCTTTACCAACCTAAATTATTCCCATGGGGCTGGAGAAAACTCAAATGCCCCTCACTGACAGCTCTGCCGAAGTTTGCTCTCCTGCAGACAGAGAAGTCCCACACGAGGGAAACAAGTGTCACTTTTGTTGGCACAGCCACCATGAGGATTGTATGGACTGGCAAGGAAACCTCTGGCAAAATTCCATAACAATGTTATGTTGGTTAAAGTGTGTCTGCTCCACACATCCATGATGGAGTATCAAAGGCAAAGGGAGTCTGGTCAGCCCTGATTCACAGCACTCAATGAAAGTTAGGGCAAGGGACAACAGCTCATGCTCCTCTGCCTCAAGCACTCTGCAGGCAGCCTGGATCCCAAATCCCATGGAGAGCATTCAACCCACACTGACCTGCTCACCTCACACACCTTGGAGGGCCCAGCCTGTCCCCGCTCTGGAGCCATCTCCATCCTTGAAGACCCTCTTTGACACGACCCTCTGTAGTGTGCTGGCAGTGGCTGGCAGGTTAAAGCTATCCCACAGAACTCACACACGTCCCTCTGCACCCCTCGAAGCACTGGCAAAGCTCAAGCTGTGCTGGCAGCTCTCTCACCTCTCCATGCACAGAGGTCCCTTGGGACCAGCTCAGGGGTGGCACAAGCACATGAGGACTCCCACAACTGGTCCATCAAACACCTGAGACAGTTCTGACCCTGCAAGGAGCTCTGCAGCGATGCGTCACATACAGAGACTCACCTGAGCCCAGAATGCTCTACTGCAGCCACCGGGTACTTCTCCTCAACCACCAGCTTTTTACAATGGGTTTCAAAGTTAAAACCTTGACAAGTGATGCCAGAAAGAGCATTCTTGATCTTCTAGAAAGGAGAAAGCAGGTCTAGAAGAGCAAAGACTGACATGAAAATTCCTTTTGGGGCAAATTAAGCAACAACTTCTGAAGCATCACACATCTCCAGGAGGGCTGAACTGCTCCTGGAAAGAGACCAAAGAGCTCTCCAGAGGTTGATGTGGACTGGGAAATTCTCTAATACTCTCCTGAAGCAGCACTGTTGCCTGGAAATGTCAGGACTCTGGCGTGGCCCTGAACCAGCACTGTGGCCTTTTCTGGAGAAAGCAGGAACGGTCTGGGGAAGCTTTACCTGTTCACGGATGAAATGTTTGTTAGGACTGCACATGGAGCTGTTCTCACCAGGGAAACGCCGCAGGCAGGAGATGGGCTTGGAATGGAGGAGTCACCCCAGGGAAAAGCCGCCGGCAGGAGATCGGTTTGGGGTGGAGCAGCCAGCCCTGCTGAACCTTCCCGGCTGGCGCCGGGGGCAGCCTCGCCTGATCCCTTCCCCCTCCATCTCGCCGGGCTCCACTGCCGAGCCAGGTGCAGAACAAAAGCAAAGTAATGATTTAGTTATTGCTGCAGCGCCGAGGGTTTGAAGGTCAGGCGCTCGGCACAGCAGCCGCCGTATGGCCAGGCCGTGCTGCAGCCCTGCAGCCGGAGCTGCTCCGCAGGGGCCGGCGCTGCGCGGCTCCGGCTCCTGCGCGGGCACATGAAAGGCTTCTCTCTAATGTAATAACTGACGGCCTCTTCAGTGCCGTTTGAACTGTTTACAGACTGAGTTAACGATTACAGGCAATGTGTACCTTGGCTGCTGACCAAAATTCTTACCCGCCCGTCAGATATTATCAAAGAGCCCTTCACTGCTGGCCTGGAGTCCTTCCAAAGCACAGTGCCGAAATGCCGCCGTAGAGGAGGGGCCTTGGGCACTCCGTGGTGAAACCCAAGACAGACACAGATCTGCTCTGGAGAGGTGTCCTGGCATCCGGGTGCCAAGTCACGTAGAGGCACAGGAAGGCCGAGGGCTCCCTGCAGCCCCCCACCCCATGCCCAGGGCCAGGCGTGGGTGGGCTCTTCCCTGCAGGTCACCGGCCATGGCTTTGCTGTGCTGCCTTCACAGCGGACACCACACAACCCACCAGCTCGGGCTGTCCAGGTCTCCCTCCCTGCATCAGGTCACTGCCATCCATACCTGGCTCCTTACACACAGCCTGGGTGGCTGTGTTAGTGCTGGTGGTTACACAGCTTAAAGCTCCTCCTGCCAAAAGCATTTTCAATACCCTCATGCCTGAGAGTGAGGACAAGAACAAACCAAGTGGTGGGAGATTAGATAAAATCACTTCCATTGTTATTTGTAGCTGGAGAAACGCAGGTGTAGGTAGAAGTCTGGCTAGATTTGGGCTCAAAAACAAGCCCCAGCTCTCTGGGGCAAATTGCACCAGGTCTGGAAATCCCGTTGAAATGAAGGCATAAAATAAAGAACTGGCAAGCTGCTCTAATTACAGCTGAGTAACACAGAGCCACATTCAAGCAGCACTGAGGCTGCAGAGCAAACTCTGCTTCTGAGCAGGAAATTCCGCAGCTGCAGAGGAGGGTCCATCCTACTCATGGTCCTGAGCCCACAGCCACCTGGGGAGACTCAGCCAGAGCAGAATTCATTTCTGCACCATGCTCTCCTCTGGAAGGTCCTGTCAGATGCAACTTCCTGAACAGAACTAGAAAAAAAATTAAGATTTCCATTTCAGATAGAAACATGTTTCATGGCCCGTCAGTGTCCCTCACCACCAAAACTTTAGGCTGTGAAATGCTATTTAATGCCGTTCATGTGCACACTGTACCATCATGGCTACAAGGTACCACCAAACCATTGTTTAAAAAGTGCTGCTTCAGTCCATCCCAGAGTTCCAAACTCCCAACTACACCAGCAGCAGGAACTGATGCATCCCGTGCCTACCAAGAGCCTGCACAGTACTGGTTTGCCATCATCCCAAAGTTCTTGGTACAAATTGCCAGGTGATAAAACTATGAAACCGTAATTAAAATTTTGCTCCTGTGTTTCTAAAACAAGCTATTCTGTCCTGCACAAAAAAACCCCAAAAAACCCAAAACAACAACAAAAAAAAGGCAAACACATTTCTTTCACAGGCTGACAAGAGATGGAGTTTCCAAGGGATGCTTTCTAGAGAAGGCTGATGCCTTCACTCTATGCCAGTTCTGTCTTGAAATATGTTTTATGTCAGCAGGTCCTGGGCACAAGGATAAAGATTGAACAGGTAAAGGAATAAATTATTTGCTTTTCAATCTCACTCTGCACTGGCTTCCTGCTGTTTTATTGCTCAGATGTAGTTTTCTGTAGTACGGATGAGCAAGTGGCTGGTGGAGGACACAAGTCTCTCCTGTTGGACGTTGTTGTATTCACAGAAGACCAAAATGTAGATGCAAATACATTTGCTGTGATTTGATTCAATGAAACTTGCTGGTACAGTGCAGTACACAACAGAAATTGGTTCCTCCTACGCTTACTTGCTAAGACATGAGTTCAGGCCCTCTAGGATCTGCAATTCCCTGGCTGCTGTGATGACATCACTGACATCTAAGGAGCTGCAGGAATGCCGAGAATGCAGCTCCGGGCTCCTGGGGATGCTGAGCTCATCTGCTGCTGCAGGAGGCACCAAAGATGGGGTGCCTGGGTTGCACTCCTGCCTCACTTCCAACTTACACTAACTGCTCTTCTCGAGGCCACACAACACTTGGGCTGCACCAGTTTAAACAGCAAAAGTGAAATTGCTTGAAAATTTCTTTCACTGACATCTTCAGATGCTGAGCAGAAACAAGGATTTCAGCAGAGGCCCAAGGGGTCAGACCCAAAGTTGACATAACCCTGTGACATGGTAGGAACTGATGCCCAGGAAGTTCCACATGCATATGAGGCAGAACTTCCTCCCTGGGCAGTGCATGAGCCCTGAACAGGCTACCCAGGGAGGGGTGGACCCATCAGACCCATCTGGACACAATCCTGTGCCCTGTGCTCTGGGATGACCCTGCTGAGCAGGGAGGTGGCACCAGGTGACCCACGGTGGCCCCTTCCAGCCTGATCATTCTGGGATTCTGGGAATCTGTGATCTAACTATCACAAGCCAGCAGAGACCACTCAAAGAGTGGTTTTCCACTTAGTGTTCCACTTGGGATACCTTCCCAGCATTACTGTAGTTACTGATCTGGGAGTTGTACCCAGAGCCAGCTGGTGAACAGCCTGAAGGATTTCACAAACACACCTTTTTCTTTTTAGCCCATTTATACTTGTTCCACAACATTCCCTGCAATTGATCTCAACAAAGGATTTCAGAGAAGTCAATAAATACTCTTGCTTGGACTGAAGATAATTTCACAGGAAACTTCCAAGAGTGAACTCTGTTACCGTCTTTGCTGCATGCTGGGGGACTCCAGCCACTGAAGATCACAGAATCCCAGAATGGTTTGGGTTGGAAGGGACCTTGGAGACCATTTCATTCCACCCCCTGCCATGGCCAAGGGACAGCAGGTGGCTCCACGGTGTCACAGGTGTTCAAAGAGGTGAGCTGGAATAATGGAAGGAGCTTGAAGCAGGTATGCATGAAAATCTTTCCTTACTTTTCAGCCTGTTGGCAGCCTCTGGAGACTCCAGCATTCATCACCAAAGAGCAGAGTCTCCATGTGGAGGTTCTTAGGGACAGGGATGACAGAGGTCTTGCCCCAGGACTCAAGAGATTGAGGCCAAAAATGTGGAGAAACTTCCATTTTCAGGCATCTCTGCTGTCGTGTCCAGAGAAGCACAGAGCAGTGAACACGTAGGATGAAGGACAAACAGGGCAGGAAGTGAAATAATGTCCCTGCTCAACAGAGTGAGATCCAGTGGATGCTCTACCCACTGTCTTCATTCAAAGGCCCCAATAATTTAATCAAATGTTCCTTTGAAAGGACTGAGCTCTACCAGCTGTTTTACTCCAAGGATTGGGAAGGGAGCCACTCACAGTCCATTTGTTTGGGCAGTGAAAGGAGGTGAGTTATGACATCACCTCCACTGGAGCGTCCAGCCCTCACCATCCTAGATCTCTGCAAGAGGGGACAGAGGAGAATGGGTGCTGGGATAATGAGGACATCTGGAGCCACAGCACTTGAGACTAAAAGAAGATCAGAAAGAAGAAAGTCCTCCGGTTACTGGAGGGAGGTCTCCTGCTCTCATCCCTAGTTCCTGCAGAGGAGGAGACATGACTGACAGTCTCCATTGGCACCTGCCAATTCTGCATTTTTCTGCTTTTTTCTTAACAATGACACTGAGTCCCTGCCATACAAAGATCA
Organism: Brachypodius melanocephalos; assembly: GCA_013398615.1. NCBI lineage: Eukaryota > Metazoa > Chordata > Aves > Passeriformes > Pycnonotidae > Brachypodius > Brachypodius melanocephalos. The sequence continues at coordinate 2,204,193 of VZSR01003083.1, read as the reverse complement.
CTGAGAGAGTCAAGCACTGCCTGAAGCTTCTGCTTTGGCTGCCCAGCACTGAAACTGTATTTTGTTGTGTAAAATGAGCCATGAACACCTTGTGTTCACTCATGCAGACTCGGCTTCTTGGGCTCCACTGCCTTTTGTCCTGGTTCTGCAGGGTGGAGGTGGTTGTTGCAATCACAGATTCTCCCTCTCTATCTGCTGCTTTTCATCTTGTGATGCTCCCGCTCCCAAGGCAGGATGGCTGGGGTGGGTTTATTGCACAGCCATGCTGGAAGCACAAGAAAGAGCTTTTTGGTGTGGTACCTCACCCTTCTATGCCATAAAACCTCCACAGTCTTGCCCTGATGGCCTGGGAATATGGCAGGTGCCCATCTCCCAGGGAAGGAGAGAGCTTGTTGTGCTGGATCCCATGTCCAGAGCCACGCCATGTCCACGCAACATGGATTTGCAGTTCTTATGCAGAGAGCACACTCTCTGTGCAGGTGTGCCTTGCTGGCACCATGGGGAACCTGCTGGTGTCCGCTCACGATTCTGCAAACTCTGCAAGGGACAATCCTTTGTTACAGCTCAGTTGGTTTCTCCCCTGATCCAATACAGTTGCTTTTCCCACCAATATTCCCTAAAGTCACACTGAACAATGTGCATTTACACTGCCCAGTACACTGAGCTCTTGGTTCCCTCATGCAACTGGCATCCCTGTCACGGGGAAGGACAAAAAGCCATTGTAGTGAAAACCTTAAAAGCCTGCCCAAATGGTTTCTGTGGTATTCAGAATCAGTGCAGCACTCGAGAACACAGGGATAAATCATTAACAAGTCATTATTGTTCACAGGTACTTTTGGCAGGAAACCACTGAGGTCAACTTGGACAAACTGCTATGGGGTAGTGGGGGTGGCACTTTTCCTGCAGGAGCATTCAAATCCTCCTCTAATACCAAGAAATAGGCTGGAAGTGACCTTCCTTGCTGAATCTAATCGAGATGGAGAGCAGCACAGCCCCTCCTTCCTGCTCTTCTTGGCCTGAGCTCCCTCCCAGCTCTGTAATCAATCCCTCCCGTCCGCTCTCCGACAGTGCTGTTCATCACAGCTCCCCTCACAGTGTGGGCAGCCTGACAATCCAAACACCCCTCCTCATGTACCAACCCCAGAATCAACCAGCTCCCATCAATCACTTCCGCTACTAGGAACTGGAGAATTCCCAAACACTGCTGCTTTTCCCAGAGATCTGTGCAGGGATGGCTGTTTCTCATGCTTCGGAAACCTGCAGAGATGCTTCTTCTGTACAACTGTTTTCGAATTCCCTCATCCCCAGCCAAACTCACCAGCTTGGTGGGCAATGGGGTGGATGAATTCATGTGCCATCCGCTCCCCAGGTCATCAGCACTGGCAGCAAATGCTGAGAGCCATCTCCATGGTTAATATCCTGGAGGCTGATCCATCCTCACAGCTTCCAGGGCCGTCAAGACACTTCAGCTTCCATGGAAAACTGTTAATTCTTGTTGTCATCCAGTTTCCTGCTCAATGGCCAGCTGGCCACTGACCCCACTGCAATTTAGTTGGTGTAAATCAAGTGCCATGGACACTTCCAGAGCACCATGATGTGGGAATTCCTCCTAATATGCGGATGTGATCGTTTAGAGTTAAGTAACCAAACAATGTAGATAGAAATAACTTAAAGGCTGTGGTGTGTTGGTCAGTGTGAGCTCCTGCCTGGGGGATACAACACTAACGTGGGGCTCCTTTTAAAACCCTAAAAAATCTTCCAGAAGATGCCATGGATCCAGCTCAGCTGCTCAGGCAGTTTCGTGCCCAGTCAGCTTGGGATGGTTTGGAGCTGATTTTTTTTACTAAGAAAAAGTACTTTCAATTTTGACATTTAAAAATCGCCTATCGTAAGCACAAAAAAAATTCTTTCTAAACTCACTGGCTTCTGAACACATTCATGGAAGCCAAGAAAACCAGTCAGGTAACCGAGTCCAGCTCCTGAGGCAGTCCATGTTTCCATCTTTCTCTAAAAATATTGGCTCCACAACTGCAAACCCAGGAAGAGACACTTGTACTGAAAGGGGCACAACAGCTGCTTTCCAAAAGTCTGAGGCATGGTCAGGTAATTCAAAACAGTTCTTCTGCCCAGCATGAACTGAGAAGGTTCACGACAGGGCTGCCATCAAGTAGGGTTTAACATGACTGGTTTTCCCTGGAAAAACAAACTGTTCAAATAAAATCCTTCTGAGTTTGTTACGGTCATATTGGCTGAGGTACGGCCTGAGCTACAATCAACATTTCAAAGACCTTCATGCCATGGAGCACCCAACAGACTTTAAATCCAGCCAGAAAAGTTGCAGGAGTAGAAGTCTTCTCAGCCTACCATGGCACACACAGGTGACCCCCCAGTGCTTTCTTTCCCCGGATTATTCCTTTGCTTTGCATTTTGTCCAATTGCTCCCACTCCCAGAGATGCACCCAAGAGTTTCACTGGCTCTGGAGTGTCCCCAAAATTCTTCCACCACATCCCAGCTGGGCTGCACCACTGTCTGCTGTCCTCTGCTTCCACAATCTCCAGGCTCCATTTCCCTGGTCCTTTAAAACCCCTTTCATAGCCCAGAACTGGGGATGAACATCAAGTTGATTATAAAACAATTTCTTTTGTTGATAGAAAATTCTTTGCAGGGCGTGAACAGCAGGATAAAGAAAGGACTCCTCTGAACTGCGAGCTGGCTGGAAACCCCCGGAGGGCAAGAATCCGATCCCTCCTTTGAGGAGCACGGACCTGTCTGTACAGGCTGCGGGAGCAGGAGAGCTCTGTGTGTGCAGCTCCAACAACGCTCACCAGCCCCTGCCTTACCTTGCTCAGGACCAGCTTCCAGCTCATGCATGGGAAATGGCTCCGCTCCTCCCATTTGCACCTCTGGACAGACCTTGTCCTCCTCACCCCACTAATCCCCTCCTCCAGAACCAAAGCTCTGCGCCATCATCCTCCTATCCACCCATCCCACATGCCCTTCAGCAGCCCCATCATCCACCCAAATCCTTCTCTCCTCCTGCTCAGAACCACCCTGTACATCCTTCAGAGCTGCTCGGGAGGAAACAATCCTCCACACAGCAACCCCAGATCTGGGCAGGAACATCCACCTACCTATCATTTAATATTTACCAATACTCCACCAAATCCTCTGCCCTGGATGCAGATGCCATAGCAACACTTTTAAAAAGACATCCTGCGGATGCACAGGACATGTTCCTCAGGAACAAGGAATCTGCCTATCAACACTGAGCTTGAGAAGCCATGTCCACGGGTTTCATGTTTTCCAGCCCTAGGAAGAAACATCATTCCTTGGGCAGCCAGTCCTGCTCTGGATCACCCCCATCTGCTTCCCAAGAGGACCAAAGTCCTTCCAAGTCCTTTAGATTCAGTAAAATAACAAATACAGAGAAAAAACCCCAAAACACCAACAATGCTGAATGGTTTGAAATCCTGCTGACAGTTTCTGCATCCTAGTACAGGTAATACCACAGGCCCAGCAGCATCTCCAGACTCAGTTGTGCCATCCTGAGCAGTCCAACAGCAGCAGCTCCATTCCAGCACCATTTGTGTCCCACATCCAGGAAAACCCATGGGTGTGCTGGTTACCCCTCTGTCTCCTTTCTCCCTCTGCTCCCACACCACACAGCCTCTCATGCAAGTGCTTTCACAGCTTCTCATCCTGCTGCATCCTCACAGCCTATCAGCCTGCTTCCACTACTGATATTTATATAAAATATACAAAGGGCTGCTCCCAGCACTCAGTGCCAGCATCTGAGCAGGGAGGAGGCAAAGTCAGTGGACCTGGGGAAGGGAGGAAGGAGGCCAAACTCCCCATTCCTGGACCTCAGCATTGCCAATGAATGTGTGCTGCAGTTCCCTTTATCCCACTGAGGGCCAGGCTGGGCCAGGCCTGAAGGGAGCCCAGAGGGTGCCAGGTGCCACCTCCCTGCTCAGGCAGGGCCATCCCAGAGCACAGGGCACAGGATTGTGTCCATGTGGCTCTGCAATATCCCCACTGAGGAGACTCCAGCCCCTCCCTGGGCAGCCTGTCGAGGGCTGGGCACTGCCCAGGGCAGAAGTTGTGCCTCCTGTGCAGGGGGAATTGCTGGGCTCAGTCCCTGCCCGTGGCTCTGGTGCCACTGCTGGGCCCCCGGAGCAGAGCCTGGGCCCTGCTCTGCCCCTCCCTGCAGATATTTGAGGAGTTTCAACTGGAGCCCGGAACAGAGAGCTACTACCAAAAGAGCAAACACATTTTGGGAACCTTCCCTGGAGCAGTGTGGGATCTCAGTCCCTGAAATCAGAGATCAAGACTCCAGGAAATGCTTGAGAAGGGGTTCAGATGGATCCCAGAATATAGACTTTTCTTCAAAAGAGGAAGAGCCCCTTGAGTACCTCCTGGGAGGAGTACGGGGCTGCTACCTGCGATCTCAGCTCCCAAGAGGAGATGTGAAAGGACTCCTGGAGACATCCTGAAAGATGAGGTTTCCATGAAAGGAGAAAACTCATTTCAGATTACTTCCTTGGAGGAGTCTGGGATTGCTACCCAGCATATCCAGTGCCTAAATCAGAGATGAAAATATTCTGGGAGATGGTACATGGGATATCAGCCTGGATATCTGCCTGGAGGAGATATGAAAAGACTCCAGGAGGTGTTTCAGGTAGATCTTGGGAGATGCAGATTCCACAAAAAGAGAAAAATCATCTCAGCCAGCTTCCCTTGAGCAGTATGGGGCTGCTACCTGGTGTTTCAACTCCTGAAATCAAGAGATCAGGACTCCAAGAATGCTACCACCTTGTCATCTTTGAATTACGGTGGTAACATGGTCCTCAACAAGGCTGGGCAAGAATTTCCACAGCTGCTATCTGGCTGATTCTGGTGGCAGCCCCTGGCTTGGGGCTCTGCTCATCCCAGTGCCCTCCAGCCCACCCAACCAGAACAGACAGCTCTGAGGGAGATTTCTCATTCTCAGTCTTTTCTGCCATTCCCATTCTTTCTGGAAGAAGCACCTGTGCTTGTCTCAGCTCCCCTGCCACAGTGAAGGATGCCCTGGAATCAGTGCAGCTTCCAGCTACCCAGGGTCCTGCTCCAAAGCCAGGGTGGGGAGGACACCGGGATGTCCGTCCCTCTCTCCCCACTGCACTGTGGCTGAAGAAACCCCTGCTTGATTCTTGCCCTCCTGGCTTTGCTCTGTAGGTCACCTGGCCCCTCCACTGCCACTCACACCCTCCCTAGGCTATCAGGACACGAGGGGTCTGGCAGGGAATAGAAGGGAAAGTCTACTCAGGGGAGCTCATCTAAAGTCTGATTAGGACTGTGATGGGAGCTGAGAAGAAAGTGAAGGGTGTGGAAAAATAGGGAGGAGAAGGATTGTTTTGGAGGAGAATAGGTCCAGAGCTCTGGGCAGTTTCATTAGAGGAATATTAAGTAAATGAGTCAGAGCTTGTGGTGCCTGAGGCTCGGGAAAGCTGCTGCTGGAGTGAAGGATGGCGAGGGAAGATGAGGATTGTGGCGTGCTGTCTGCGAGCAAGATCCAACCAGGACACAACAAGAGGAAACTTGTTGCCTGCTCAGACTTTGATGAACATTTGCAGAGATCAAGCACTGCAGATGTTTCATCGCTGCCTCTGTCTATACCCGGTTCCAGCTCTGGGCCAGGCACTCCAGGGAGCCTTTCCCAACCCACTGCACTTCCCAAGGCACCGAAGCTTCCAGCATGCCCCACTCCAGCAGCACCCCCACACCACGCTGATTACTCAGGTCATTAAAGTCATTTTGCAAGTCAGGTTTTATGAATTTGGGATTAAAATTTGTATTTTAATTCCCGAACCTAAAAACCTGAATATTGCACTGATACCACATGCAAGAATGCTCTGGGTATCAATAATCCCTACAAGTGTTCCAGGCCAGGCTGGACAGGGCTTGGAGCAACCTGGGTAGTGGAAGATGTCCCTGCCCAGGGCAGGGGTTGGAACTGGATGGTGTTTAAGGTCTCTCCCAAACCAAATCTTTCTAGTTTGATGAATAAATGTATATCATGTATGTGTAAACATATATGTAAATATGTGTGTGTACATATATATCTATGTGTACATATATACAGATAAACATCCGTATGTAGAAATATGTATAAATATTTACCTGTACTGCAAACAGAAAACCCAAGCCTGAAGACAAGATGGGTAAACCAAATTACCTACTTTCAAATTATGAAATTAATTTCATAAGCACCTGGGAAATTCAAGGTAAAGAAGTTAATTCAGATGTTGTTGTAATAACAGAGATACAGGATTAATACAGTGGGCTGCACTAAAATATATTTAATTGCATGAAACAGTTTCAAAGATCTACAGATTGAAATTCCATGCCAGTATGGAAAAAAAATACCAAAGCTACCAACTGATGACATCTCCATGGTGATGCCAGAGACCAGGACAGGCAAAGGCAAGTGAGAGAGGTTACAAAAGTAGAAAAGCACAGTATTAACCACAGAATCCCAGAATCACTAGGTTTGGAAAAGATCTTCAAGACCACTAAGTCCCAGCTGTGCCCGATCCCCATCTTGTCCCTGGCCCAGAGCACTGAGTGCCGTGTCCAGCCCTTCCTTGGGCACCTCCAGGGATGGGCATTCCAAACCTCCCTGGGCAGCTCATAATTAATGGATGACTTCAATCATGGCCATACCAGCAGGGCAAATGCTGTATTGAAGCTGGTCAAAAGACAGATTTTAATATCTTTATCAATTTCTCTATGGAAAAGTTTGGAGCAACCTCCAAAGTAGGTGAAATCCTGGATAGTGCACAGGGGGGTTGGTTGAAGACAGATTATTTCTCTTTTAGTGCCTATTATATAATCAAATTCTCCTATTTGTAGGAAAAAAATAAATGGAACATTCTCAAACTGTTAAAAGTCTAAGAATAAGAAAAGTAGTTGGAAAAACATTTTAGAAAGCAAATGAAAAGGCAAAATGTTTTTGGGTTATACAGAAAATATTAAGAGATTTCCTGCTGGAGACTTGGAGTAAATTTACACCATTGAGCCCAAAACCCAACAGTAAATAATAAATGAAAGAAGACCAAAAAGAAAAGGAAACCTTTGAAAAGTTGAACTTGAATCCAAAGGATGAGAACAGCAAAGACTGTAATTCTGGCAAGTTAAGGAGACTGGTCAAAAGAGAAAAACATGCCAGGGGCTCCCATACAAACAATAAAGACTTTTTCAACACATTAGAAGCAGGATGTCTATTAGTGAGTCTCTGTGGCCAACAAATAACTCAGGGAATGAAAGATGCACTCAAAAAATATTTGTAAAAAAAGCTACATTAATTGTTTGCATAATGGGGCACCACAGAGGATGTCAGGAAGTTCTCATGCAGAGCATTTCAGCATGGTCATAAATTACTTGGGAAAGGGTCAATTAATGAGATGACAAAATTTGCAGATTAAACAGTATTTTTTTGTGTCATCCACATCTTGAAACCCAAATGATCTAATCTCAGACTGATTGTGAAGACTTGCATGAAGGATCTCAGGCTACCCAGTGGATGGTTTATTGAGCAACACAATGCCAACAGCTCCCAAGGACACAGGTAGCAAAAAAGTGGGAAATATGTGTGTAAGGGGAGCCCAGGAACCCTCTTACTCAGAAGAGGATGGTGCCTTGTGAAATTGTGAATATTGGAAATTATGCAAATACAGATTAATTATTCACTATTTTTTCTAACGCAAAGAGGAAGTTGTCACCTCAAACCGCTTCCAAGGAAAAGGTGTAAAATAAGAATTCTTCTCACAGGCTCAGAGTGACACTCCCTGATGACAGATGATGTGGAGATATATTTAAAAATCCACATAACCATGGGGCAAGATCCATTACAGCTAAAATCCAAGCATCCTGTCTGTCATTTCCAGCCTGGATGACCCCAAAGCTCCTAATGCTGGCATTTTGGGAGGATGGACCCACCTTGGTATTTTTCTCCTACTGGGCTTTCTCTGCTGACTCCCAGCACCTACTGTGTTCACTGTGTCCATGTGTAGCCCACACCTGCTGAGCTGCTTTGCCCCATCTCCCTTTCAAGACAGACCCAGAACCCCTGGGCTCTTGCGTGGCTCCTCTGCCCTGTGACAGACACCCACACTTGGGTTCAAGCAGTTGACTCAAGAAGTCCCAGTCCTTTCCAGTGACTTTCCACCAAAGAGGTGAAACTCCTCTGCACAAAGAACAGCCTTTTGGAGATGTCAAGTCTAACAGCAGGGATTAGATTCCCTGAAGAAAGAAGCACCATCTCAGATCTTATTTTTCACTTCTACGTAAATCTTTTTCTTACTTCTAAGTAAAGGCGCCTTTCGCTTCATGTTCTCCAATAAAAGAAAGAAAACTATTATTTTAAAATCAGCAAAGCAAGTCTCTTGCCTGTACAAAAATCCTGACCCTAAGGAGGTGAGGACAGAACAACTTATGGAAGAAAGGACCTCACAGCACTGCCGGGAGAGGTTCAACACTATCTAATATCATGGAATCACAGAATCCCAGAATGGCTTGGGTTGGAGGGACCTTAAAGTTCATCCAGTTCCAACCCCCTGCCATGGGCAGGGACACCATCCACTATCCCAGGCTGCTCCAAGCCCTCTCCTGTCACTTCCAGGGATCCAGGGGCAGCCACAGCTTCTCTGGGCACCCTGTGCCAGGGCCTCACCACTGTCAGGGAACAATTCCTTCCCCATACTCCATCCAACCCTGCCCTCTGGCACTGGGCAGCCACATCCCCTTGTCCTGTCACCCCAAGCCTTCATAAATAGTCTCTCTCCACCCTCCTTGTCAGCTCCCTTCAGGTGCTGGAAGGCCACAATTAAGTCACACTGGAGCCTTCTCTTTTCTTGGCTGAAATATCCCAATTGATTACTGGTGGTTTATTATTGCTGGGGAAAAAAAGACAGCAGCCTTTAATACAGAATTAAACTCTTGGCTCAGGCTTTCACACCTCCTTTAAACCTGTCTTCAGGCTCTGATGTCAAGTAACTAAACTGATCAGGCAGTTTAGCAAGGCTGGATTTACTGTGGGTATCTCTGGGGGAAGCTCCCCAAGAGAGGCAGTGCGGTCGCTCTCCTGCTGCTCTTGGACTGGCTCAGCTCAGCCTCGCTCACCTCCCTCTGCAGCACCTCTGTGAGGCCCCTGGACACCTGGGGAACATCAAGATGGGCACAACAATCTGTGTCTGCTTGGCTCCAGGCAGGATCACACCGATACAAACACTGACCCAACACTGTCCCACTATGACCGAAACAATATAGCCAGGCAATAAGGAGAAAAAGAATTATCAGCTTGACTTTTGTTCAGTTATCTGAATTTACAACCTTGATTTCTCATTTGAGTCTGAACTTCCAGTCAATTGCAGGTAAAAGTACATTGCATTCCCATGCTCCTGCAAGGCAGCCATCCCTCCGCTTCCTGAGCAGATTGCATCACAGTTATACAGAATTTTTACCAAGCACGATCATGAACGTGAGCTCTGAGGATGCAGAATAGACCTGAAGACTTTGTCAGATCCTTTTAAGAGAACATACCACATCTGGCTTCAAGAGACAGAGTTGTTTCCTTATTTCTTTGATGTAGAACCTCAAGTATTGTGTTTAGTTACAAATCACTTTATGGTTTGAATCTTACATATACTCAAACCCATGTCTTTTTCTTTATTGCTCTGCAGCACGTCTGAACAGTGGCAAACACTGACTTGATAACAACTGGATTGAATTTTCAGGAGGGGTAATTTATTTCAGTGAAAGAACTTTGGGAATCTGAAGGAAGCGCAATTCCCACCTCAGTGGCTGATGATGTCAAATTTCCAGGCATCTGGTCAGCAGCTCTGTTTACAAGTGTTGTGTCTCTGGGGAGGGACTTGAGAGAAATAAGTGCTATTTTTTGTTCCATTTGCTGCTCTGAGGAGCTTTTAATGAACTACCTGAGATGATAATATGATTAAGTGAGGGCTCTATGCACAGGGTATGTGGGCTGTGCACAGAGGTCTTGATACCTGAACAGAAGAGTACAGGAAATGGGTCACCAGACAAGGCAATTACTGAAATGAAGGGAAAATACGGAGAGATGCTTATCTTGTTAAAACATGGTTGGAAACAAAGCAAAACAAACCAGTGAAGCCCAGAGAAACCCCAAAGATCTCAGCTTACAGGTGCAGTCTGAGTGGAAATGGCAGATACATTTTCCCTGTAAATATATCTGAAAGGCAGTTCAGTTCCTGAAGTTACTCTGAACTCCAGCAAAACACAACTGAATATTCAAATTTAAAGATGAAAAAGAAATTACTTTAAAACTCAGAGTTCTCCCCCTCCACCAGTGCTCTACTGAACTGGGCTTTGCATAATAGAAAAAGTTCTACAGAAACATTTGATAAACAGGATGTTTCAGTTCATTTTTTACCCCAAGATGTTTAATCTCTCAACTGGAGAGAGAAAAGGGAGCTTGGTAGAGATTTGCTTAATGAATAATTCAGCTACATGTAACAGTCAGGCTTTAAACATTTCTGTGGGGAAGACTCTACACACTTAAATTTCCACAGGTGAAGAATAAACCAGAAGTGCACTTGAGATGCTCATATATTGTTCTGTTCTCTTCACCCTATTCTAATCAATTAAATTTAATCATTTAGTAACTACCTATTAAACTGGAAAAGTCAGTCAAATGGAGGAACTTAGATTAGTTCATCTCACTGCCGATAACAAACAAGTCTTGCACCATCATAAATAATGTCAAAAACAAGGCTTGCCACCAGTTCTGATGTCTCTTCCACATGAGAAATGCATATTTTAGTGTGACCAGACAGAGTCTCAGACACCAATAGAATCCAAGAACAAAGAGCTCAGAAAATACTGAGGATGAGGGACTTGTACTCATGAAAGCACTGACTCTGAAAACAACCAAAGGTCAATGAAAGGACAATATCATGATGAAATAACAAATTAACATAGACTGCCAGACTGATATCATGGTCAAAAGGTCAGATGTGAACCTCTGGGTACAATTCAGATGGGGAGATCGAAGATCACAGGAATTGCCAGACTGGATTGAAGGAAATCCGTAACAAACACCCAAACTATGGACTGGTTTGCACGGCCAAGAGGCAGCCAAACCATCACTGACCTCTCCAAGCAATGTGACCCCTCCACCAGGACACAGACAAGATACAATTCAATACAAAATTGTCCTTCAAATCTGTGCTAGCATACACACATTAAAAAAAAAAAAAATCTTCAAAGGTCTTAAGATTCAGCAGCTTTCAGCTGGGTCCCACAGGATTTTTCAGGGAAGCAAGAGAATACTCCCAAAACACTCACAGTTTTCCAGCCTACCTCCTTAAGCCTATGTTCACACAGATGATTAGCTGGAGTTTAGGACGTATTAAAAATCTCTTGAAGTTTTCAACAGAATTAAACAAACACAATGAAGTTTGTCTTCATGCAAACATCGGCCTCATTCCCTGCATTCATCTTGTTTGCTCAAAGCACTAGGGCCACCCAAAAATACCACCAGTTCCATTCCACCCTTTTTCCCTCTCAGTTCAGAAGTCATGGCACAAGGGTCCCAGTCCTGCTGTGGAAGGAAAATGTTCCCAGCATTAAGCAGTGTTCTTTGGGATGCACACTTCCATGGGTATGTGTTTAGAATGGGAAACAGGGACACACTTCCCATTGTGGGCTGACAATTCACCCCAAGAACAAGACTCCAGTGGAAGCAGGGAGAGTAGTTCATGTGGATTTGTACATCTCCAAACAGGCCAATTACTATCCTTTTATCTCCTTTTCTCCTCTAAATGGCAATCCACATGCACATTCAGGAGGCAACTCCACGCAGTAATTCTCTCTCCATAGTAAGTGGATGGGGCATCTCAAGCACTTTAGAGCAGTCTGCAAGCCACAGTCTGCCTAATTTGGTAGCATTCCTGAAAGCATCAGCAATGGGATAGAGTTTTATGGAACTCCACAGCCATGCAGACAACAGGAATGGAGCCATCCTCTGGAGAGGCCATTGAACAATTTGACCTTTGGTGGAATTTACTGATGGCTGGAGGCACAACACTTGGGCAGTATCACAACATCTCCTGATACAGTATGTTATGCAATTATCAGTATCATTGCACCTCTTTATCTCCCAGCACATGATACAAATGGACAGAGGTCTCCTGCGGGGTTTGGTTCTGGGCAGACAGAAGGAGATGTTCTGCTTGACATAAGTGTCTGAAGAAACAAAGCTCTCTGTCTCTGAAGGTCTGGTGGTCACTGGGGGGAAAAGATGGGCTATTTTCTGGCTCCAGCAAATCTTGGGTATGACCTCAGGCAAACACATAAGAAACCTTACCTGGGAAGGAGAACCAAAGACCCTGGATGTCAAAAATTTAGCAATGGGTCCTTCTCACCCTCTGGCAGAACTTTGTGCTGCCAGGAAAGTCACATTTAGAAACATGGTTAGAATAAAAAACAATGCCACAGCCCTGTGGTATCTTGATGGTGAGATCCTGCTTAAGATCTCATGCTGGGGTAGAAGTCAACACTCTTTTACCAAAGCTTCTACAGAATTTTATGACCATGGAGTTAAAATTGAAAATCCCTCAGATGGACAGAAGTAGTTGCCCAGGTGTCTGCATTGGTGTGATCTGTACATCACAGCTCACCAGGCCCAGTGAACCACCCAGGACCACTGAAACACAGTAGGGAGGAGAGGTCAAGAGAAGAGAAGCTGCTTCTAATAAACAACCACCAAAATCTGGAGGGGAGAGTTCAGAGGAGGGACTGGAGCAAATATGTTGTCTTCTGTTCAAGTCAGGCTGGGAGAACAGGCAAGATGCTCCAGTCCCTCTGGCTTTAACTTCTCTTCAGCCTGCCCCAGCCAGATCAAAGCCTGCAGAATCACCATCTTGCCTTATCCGGCACTCGGCTTTTTAGGAAGAAGGATTAGATAGATGTCAATTAATCCTTCAGGCTGCATGATCAAGAATGTGATACCAGGATTCCAAGGAACAGGTTGGCCTGTAGACAATGGGGCCAGGACCATTGGCACCTGAAGAAGTGGATTTTGCAAAGCCTCTTGTTTCTGCAAACTGCCCTTTGGGACATTAGCCCACATTTCCCACTTGTGGCCTGTCAGCTAAACCATCTTTCTGCCCCTGGAAAAGGCAGAACTCCTGTAGTAACTCAGAGCTGAATCTCCACAAACTCCCAGTGCTGGGCTCCATCAGCCACGCTGCATGCCCTGGCTTCATGGCTTGAGACAGAAACTACAAGAACTCAAAATATCTTCTTTTGACATTAGCTGAACAAGAAAACCTACAAATGCAAATCACAGAAACATACAAGTGTTTAGGTTGGGAAAGACCTCTGGGATCATCAAGTCCAACCACTCCCCCAGCACTGCCAAGGCCACCACTATCCCCATGTCCCCAAGTGCCACATCCACAGGGCTGTTAAACCCCTCCAGGGATGGGGACTCTGCCACTGCCTTGAGCAGCCTCTGCCAGTTCCTGATCAACATTTCAATAAAGAAATTTGTCCCAAAATCCAATCTAAAATGGTATGGTTGGCAAGGGTTTGAAGCTATTTTTGACTTAACATCTCCCAGTCAGGGTAAGAATTTATGTCCCAGAAGTAGTTATCTGATTTATTTATCTGATATCTCTAAAGGAAACATTCTCCTGAAACACACAAAGTACTTATGGCCATTCAGGGCACATTTAGGAGTTCCATTAAATTAGCAATGTAGAGTAATTCAGCTGATGGCCATAGGATTACAGCTGGGGCTTTTTTCCCAGTAGTATAATGTCTCAGTCCTTTTCGTTTCAAGAGAAATGTTTATGGTTGCAAATGATGATTTTAAGTATCTTTTCCAATGTAAATGATTCTATGAATCAACATCGTCGTTTTCTTGGTGATGAAATACCTAATGTTTGCAGGTTACCTTGATTCATTCCCTAGGTAAGGAAAGGGGAATATGCCAACAGACCTTCAAAAAATCCATATTCTCTAATAAGCAGAGAAACGCTTATTTCAAATGCAGAAATATCTGACTGTTATTGAGATACAGCTCTTATAAAGAGAAGGTAACTGCTGAGAGCATGTGCTGTACCCAAACTCTCTGGAAGGTATCAAAGATTCAGGCTCTGCTGTTTGGGATATACACACAGAGTTATATCCCATCAGTGGAACACAGTTGAGGGAACGTGAATGATGAGGGTGACAAAGAATAAAAATGGTACGCTCAGCCAAGTCAGACAGCACTTGGAGCAACCCGGTCTAATGGAAGCTGTCTCTGTCCACGGCAGGGGTTTGGAACAAGATTGTATTTAAGGTCCCTTCTGACCTAGGTCATTCATTCTATGTTATGAAGGCCAAAGTGCCAAGGCTTCAAACGCTGACTAACAGCACCAGCTGAAAGCCATGTGAGATTTTCAATTTCCGAACCTAAGGAACCTTGCAGTGCTTTCTATATGAACAAAGTGCTGAGCTCCATGTCAGTGATGGAGAGTGAAGAAGGTACTTATGCAGTTTTTCCACCCAGGCTTGCCCAAACAGAGCAGAGGGGGACTGCAAGGGCTGGTGCTGAGGGTGGCGGCGCTTGGGCTGGAAGGTTTCTGCGGGAGAGGTGAATGCACGGGTGGATTTGGACCGGAGGTCCATCCAGCCCAGCGTCTTTGCTGCCACAGTTGCTAACAGTGGATTACTGAAGGAAAAATAAGAACAGGACAAGCTTGTAGGGCTTCTGTCCTGGACATTCTCCAAGCCTCCAACATTTTATAGACTCCCTCAGGCAAAGCTAGGACCGGTTATTTCATAGCCATTGATGGAGCCTTCTCCCATTCATTAGTTCCAGTGGTTTTTGAACCTCTGTAAACTTTCAGCATCCACAGCAGTTCCTGCAGCAAGGGATTGTACATGTTAATTGCACAGTGAGTGAAGAGCATTTCCCTTTGAACCTGACTCTTTGTAGCCTCATGTGATGCCCCATTATTTTCGTATGGAGAGAAACTAACAGTCAATCCCTATTCATGACTCTATGGATCTTCTCCATATGACCCCTCAGCTGCCTCTTTTCCAGCCAGAAGAGAGCTAGTCCAGTTTGTTGTTCTTTGGATGAAACACATCTTATGCTTCCTTTTATCCTTGTGTTTTTTTCCAAACATTTTCCAATACAGCTACTGCTTCTTTAGAGCTGTGAGGAACAGAACTTCACAAAGGATTCGACATCTGGATGTATCTGGGATTTCCACAGGAGCTCAGAGAGATTCTCTGGCATATTCTCTCATTTTCACTGCTAATGTTCCCTTTGTCTTCACAACAACCATCACATACCAAGCTGACATTTGCACGGACCAGTCCGCTAAAATCACAAGACACAGTTGTGGCAATGGGCAAATCAGAGCCCGTCACCTGAATGTGAAGAATTAACTGATTCTCCAGGTTCTCCTGAAGTATTTGGTCTCATAAGGTCGTGCAGTGATGCACAGATGAACCCTGTCTTCATTAGTTCTAATTAGATCATGTATTGGAAAGCTTTAGAACATTACCAGGCACTCCCATTTCCAGGTGCTCATCAACACTTGGGAGAGCACAGCTACAGCACATACAGCTGTAGCCACTGGCTCCTTCCAAAGGGAAAGTCTGCCAGTTATTCCTTCCACCTGCTTCTTACCTTCCAGTAATTATTTATACAGGAGACTTCTTAATCCACATCGTAGTTTCCCTGGAAGTCTGCATCTGGGGAATTCAGCCAGACCTGCCCAACTGATGCCACTGTTAACTTCTTCACATCCACATGTAACATTCTGTATTATAATTTCTGGGCTTTTGTGGATGAATTGGAGCTCAGAGAAAAACTGGAATTCCATCAGCCAGCTTCCAGGGATTTTAAACAAGAGTTCATAGACAAGTTAATAGTTCAATGATTTCATCCTCCCCAGTCCTTGAGTGAATACCACCTGATCCCAGGGACTGATAGTGGTAATTGTGTCTATCTCCATCACCATCTCATCTCCAGACATTTCAGCCTGAGATAGATGAAAGCACAAGGAGAATTGCATTCATTTTTCTGCTGGGAGTTTAGCTGCCCTAAGCACAGCTTTTAGACTTCAATTTTTTATAGATCCTACCAACTGTCAGATGAGCTTTCTGCTTGTGACTGAAGAGCATCTAGCATTACCATTTTCTTTTCTTTTCACTGTCTTCATGTATTTTTAGGCCATTCCTCTTTTTTCCAATTTTACCAAATTTCTTGCTTTTCCAGGATGCTTTTATATACTTTCTTACTCTTACGTTTAGGTATCCTGATATGCTTTTTTCATTTTTCAAGTATTTCTTGAGAGGCACATTTTATCTTAATTCTTACCGTAGTGTCCTCAAACACTATGATGCAAAGCATGTAACTCTTGGTTGTCCTCTCAGACTATTTCGAATTACCTTATTTGATTTCATGTCACTCTTTTCTAAATTGAAACACAACTGTGGATGATTTTTGGCCTCTTAACATCTGAGCAGGAATAAAGTACATGATTGTCACTGTCCCAGAGTGGCTTTTCAGAAGCAGGATTTTGAATGAGGGCGTGGAAAAGGTCAAGGCCCGCATAGCATTCCCCAGTTTGTTCTGTGGAGAAAGCAACCACGAAAGAGGCAGCCAGAGAAGGAGCGTGAAGAAAAGAGTTGCCACCAGCTCAGGCCACAACCAGGTGCAACTGCCAGAAATGATGAAATGGTGGTTTCTCAACCAAAAACCAACAGAAGTTGTTTGATGATCTTTTTTAACATAATGGCTGAGCGTTGTACAAGCACGTGGGTTCATCCATCACTCAAATCTGACGTGCTTCTCTCATGGAGAAGTTGTGCAAAGTTTACAAACAACAGCTTTTGGTCCCCTGGAGTGACAAGAGAGGTCAGAGGTCCTCTGAAGGAGGCAATGGGAAGACCAGATTATCTCTCTGAGGAGAGCAAAGTGTTGGAAGCAAATGCTGACAGTCAACAGCCTAAACCCTTCTGTGAATTGCTACTGAACAAGAACAACACATACAGAAAAGCAGTGAGAACCATTTGAGATGGTTCCAGTGTCTGCTATTTTTGGATATGACTAGGAGAATACAAAAAGCAAAACAGGCTTACCTTAAAATTACAAAGGTAGTTTAATCACACACACTAAAAGAATGAAAATAAGAAAGGAGAGAAAAAAAATCACACTTTCAAAACATCCTTCCCTCCCCCCTCAAGTATTCACTTTCCTAGACACAACATAAAAAGACAAAACCTGTAATTTCAGTCAGTTTTACCATTTAAAAATAATCTTTCATCAGTTCTTTTATGAAAAGGAGTCTCTCTGAATTCTGTAGAGAATTCCCACTGACAACATAGAACAGTTCTCTTGTGGGTTTTAATTTTTCACAAAGGCAGCCGCGCAGGAACCTGCCTTGTGAAGTCCTTCCCAATAGCAGTTTTCCCAACACTGCATATG
>VZSR01003083.1:2172543-2186580 GCA_013398615.1 Brachypodius melanocephalos | reverse complement strand
TTTGAGACTAGCTCGAACCCCTCGTTCTGGTGATCGATTTTTGTAATAAAACAAGTGGCCAATTTCCCACATCATCGGAGTTTTGCGGCCTCATTTTTCAAAACACCCAGGGGGCAGCGGCTCCTGGAGTTTCGGCTGGGCCCGGCCCGGCCCGGCTGCCACACGATGTTACCTGCTAGCTCACCGGGAGGAAAGAGTGTGGCTCTAACACATTCTCAGCTTTACAGGGGCATTACCAAACCAAAAGCTTTCTCAGTGGTCAAACCACATGCCAATAGCCAAGAACTGGCTCTTGATAGGTCTGTCCTTTCTAAAGAAATTCAAAGGTCCTTACAGGGCGATATTCCATATCTTCAGCTAAAAACCAAACGGTGTTAACCTACACCACCTTTATTCTAAGCAAGATGAAAATCATAGAAGATTAAAAAAAAAAGACATTTGAATGAGCAGATGAGGAAAAAAAAATAGCTGAGTGGGACTATATGGCCTGAGGCATGTTATGTGAATGAGACCAGGTGAAACAGAGGGTAATGGGGAGGACAATGGCATGTTGGTGGACGCAGAGAAATGTTTGGAGAGAAGTCTCCAGCACTGACACTCAGGGACAATGTGGACCCACAGCATGGCCGCAGGAGTACTATCCAACAGAACATTAGGGAACAAAGGAACAGCAGAAGTACAGCGTCACGAGCAGAAGGGGAACACTTAACTCTTCAGGATCTTGGGGAGGTCCACTTATTTTGGAATAGAACTTAGTAAATAAAAAGTTATTCAGATCATTTTGCAAGGAACAGGACTCAGGACTGGAGCAGTAACACAAACACAATCTCTCCTTCTACTCTGAAAAGTTGTCAAGGCTGGGTTTCTGGAGCTGTGTCTCTAAATTGGATGGTCCTGTAAAGAGACCAACTTGCCAAGATTCAAACTGACACACAGGAAGCTACAGGAATTATCACAATTCATTGTCTTAGTTGACTTTCATATCCTTAGAGATGTTCCCCGTATTTAAACAATCTGAAAGCAACATTGCAGTGCAGGATCCTACACAAAACTCAGCTAATGAAACCAGTGTTCTCCGCTCACTCCCTTGAACTTGTCCCTTCTGCTCTGCCACGTGGTCATCACCCTATACCCTTTCTAGACAGTGTCTTTAGTGTGCCTGCGCTGGTCTCTTCTTTGGCTTGTTGGCCTTTGTAAGGAAAACTGTTTCACATCTCTAACAGGACTGATGTACTGTTCATTTTTTACATCTGGATCAACTCAATCCCAGGGTCATTCTCCCCGAGTTTCTGCAATGGACGTTGGTCCCTCCTACAGTTCAGCACCAACAGTGCTGCCCAACATAGCTCATGGAAACACAGCTGCTGAGGAGCTTTGGAAGTGGAAAGCCCAAACCTATCCTTTCATGTAATTTTGAACTAGAATTCACACACCTTTTACCAAAACAAAGCAAATTTAATCCCTAAACTGCTTTACTTACATTCAGAAGTAACATGTCATAACCAAACTCAGTCAAAAGCTTTTGTTTCACAGAGTTTATGGCCAGAGGAATTTATTCAACTTCCCAGTCAGAACTGCTGTGTTTGACAATCCAGTACACCTCTGCCACTACCCTGATGCTGAGCACAGTAATAAGCATTAGATTAACCCATTTGATCACTGGAGACCAAATTACTGAGATGGAAAACAAAAGAGAGATCAAAGGGCCACTAATGCCCTTAACCAGCCCCTTCAGGGATGGGGAAGTGACGAGGTGAGAATACATCCGTTGATTTAGGCAGATGATTCAGATCTCAACATGCACAGGAAGAGGATACACACCCAAAATTTCAGATAATTTGAATGGGGTGGCTGCAGGGGGGAAGAGTCTTCCACAGAAATCTGGCAGCACAGGAGTAACCCATACAACCTAAGCATATCCAAAACAATCTTCTCTCTACTACCTTTGAACACTGACCTACATGTTTGAGTGCCTTGTTCTGAGGTAAGGCCAATCCTTGATGCTCCTAAAAACAAGATGAAAAGGTCCCAAGACAATTCTTGGCCAACTCCCGCCTGAGCTGTGCTGGCAGCAGGCCCAAAGCTCCGAAGCATGAGATGTGATTACAATTCCTTAATGCAGCCTGAAAGTGTTGTGGGCAAATGAAAGGCTGTGCAGTGCTTCCTGTTCTTTACAGCCAGGGAAATAAGGGGGAAAAAAATAGGTATTAAACCTAAGTAATAAATCACAGAACTCAAAGACAGAAAAGACCACCATGACCATCCACACCACTTCCATCTACTTTGCACCTGTCCCACTGCAGCCAAGCTCGAGACATTAAATGGAGGGACAACCAAAAAGATAATAAAATATGAATGTGCATTACTCAGGTGTGGTATATTCCCTTGTACTGAGATTCATTTTACATTTCTGCTTTGTTTATAACCTAAAATTTCACTTAATTGACCCTTGGCAATCCCTGCAACATAGACTGTCATGATACTGAAGAGGATAGACATGAAGGTCAAACTACAATGCATGTTTCCCATTGTACTCACTTGCTACTTTTCTCAGTTTACATTAAAACTTGTTTGTTTTCATACTATGACTTTTGGGCAAAGTCCACAGAAAGCTTTCAGGCAAGGTTGTGAACATTTTAGGCTTTAAGGTATGTTTTTGGCATGTTTCAGTGCATGGAAAGCCACCGCGGTATATTAAATAAAAATCCATGTTGATTTTTGTCCAAAATCCAGCCTGATACAACAAAGCCCTCTTTACTCATACTGAGTTGGTGCTGTTTGGATTACTTTGGCAATTCTGAAAGTTTTTGTTTAAAAATAATGGATTCATGTGCAGCTCAGAACAGCCTTCCTCAATTCATAAGAAATGCCCACCAAAGTTTTCACTTGATGGAGGCACAGAAAAAATTTCTCTAATGGTTCAGAAACATTCTACCACAAATTCAGCCTGGCTGCAGCCTGCAAGAATCACAGGGGCCTGTTTCCTTTCTCCTGTAATCTCACCCCCTCTGCCAGCTTATCTTTGGGAAATGCCCACTTGTTCCCTGGATGTGTTCCAGGGCGTGTGCATGGCCAGAC
The DNA here is from genome assembly GCA_013398615.1 of Brachypodius melanocephalos. Lineage (NCBI taxonomy): Eukaryota > Metazoa > Chordata > Aves > Passeriformes > Pycnonotidae > Brachypodius > Brachypodius melanocephalos. The sequence continues at coordinate 2,183,502 of VZSR01003083.1, read as the reverse complement.
GTCCTCTATTGACTGTCACTCACTCCAGCCCTGTGGGTTCAGTCTCCTGACCACAGATCTCTGCTCTGCTCCAGTCAGGAGCCTCCAGATCTGTCACCTTTTTAGTACTGAAAATCTTCAGTTCAAGATGGATCTGCACCCACTGTCGTAAATAATTCAACTGCAACTACAAGCAGCACCAGATGGTACATTGGGAAGCTGGGAGACTGAGGTTTAAAGTCCTTTAAACTCCTTAAACAGGGAACAGTTTCCTGTCACATGTTTTCTGGGTAAGGAAAGGAGAAGACACACCATGGAAAGCTCCAGCTCAGCCTCTGGATACGCTCAAGAGAAGGGTGGATGTTCAGAAACAGCCTCTGAGACTTTTTCTAGCAGCCAACTCTAAATGAGGTTCCTACTCTGCATCTGGATTTTAATGGCTCACCTTCCAGTTACACTTAAATCCTGAACTGATACTGAGCTAATCCACATTGTGGGTTACACTGGACACTGCCAACACTACACTCATACTCAATGTCCAATTTCTAAGAGATCTGTTTGAGCCAAATGGTTTCTTCAACACTACTGAAGTCCCTGTGCAGGGTGACTACAGCCTTTCTGAGTCACTGCTTCATGCGCTCCCCAAGACAGCTTCTACTTCCACAGAATCACAGAATCACAGGATCGTTTGGGTTGGGAGGGACCTTGGTGATCAGCTGGTTCCGCCTCCTGCCATGGGCAAGGACACCATCCTCTATCCCAGGTTGCTCCAAGCTCCATCCAGTCTGGCCTTGGGCACTTCCAGGGATCCAGGGGCAGCCACAGCTTCTCTGGGCACCCTGTGCCAGGGCCTCAGCATCCTCACAAGGTGGAACTGTCTCCTAATATCTAATCTAAACCTACTGTCTTTTGGATTGAATCCATTCCCTCTTGTCCTGTCACTCCAGGCCCTTATAAATAGCCTCTCTCCATCTTCCTTGTAGTCTCCTTCAGGTACTGGAAGGCCAGGATCAGGTAACCCTGGAACTTTTTTTTTTTCCCAGGCCTTCCTGAGCAGTATCTATGTGCCATGTGAAAATGTGGGGTTTTTTCCTCTGTAGGAGCCATTCATCTCAGTGTTTCAGTGCAATTTTCTGTTAATGGTTTGTGTGAGAGTCACACTTTTTGGTACTTAGGTACCCATTTTTATTGTACTGCAGTCAGGCCAAGTGGCTCCACTATTGCTACTTCTGAAGCAGTTCTTGCATATTACTTAATGCTAAATCAAGTCTGTGTACTCCAGTACGAGCTGTTCCAAGAGGCAGAAACTGCTCCTTTGAACTGCCTCGTATTGTGCTATCTGACCAGTTTATTCACATGTAATTTAAGTCCCCATTATCATTTGGTTCGACTTTCCCACTTCTTTGATCTCTGTCAACATTAAGCACTCAACATCCTTTTGTTGATGCAGGAGCTGGGAGTATAGAAGACTACTAAGGTATTTACTTTGGTAAGGGTTGGGAGTGTAAACCTCTGCAAACACTGAAGGAGGTGATTCCAATTCCAAGTGCTTGAGCCTTGCAAGACTGGGAAGACTCTACATTGTCCAGCATGATCTCACAGGGTTCATTGCAGCAATTCCAAGGGATAACTACCAGTGCTGCTCTGAACACCATGCTCCTCCTCTAACTGGATCTGTGATTGATTTTCTCCTTCTGAATGGTACATACCACCTCTAAAAAAACAGGCGATTCAGGCTCCTCTTCCAATTCTCACTCAGTCCATCCTAAACAGATCAATTTGAATGCTTTTAAAATAATTTACTTTTCTGGGAGGAGATGAGGAAGGAGGATAATCCTTGGTTTAGGGGTTGAAAGCCTTTAGGGAGCTTTTTCTATGGGTTTTTTCAAGTTTGTTTTTATTTTCTTCAAGGTGTTTTCCTGCAGTGAGAAGTTAAAACAATGCACTCTGTGAGTAAGTGAAAGTTGAGTTTCTCCTACAGTCCCCTCATTATGAAACTGCTGAGTTTGTACAGAAACGGAATAAAGTATTGTCAGACTTGCAATGAAATAATGCATGTTGGGAAAACTAGTTCTACACACTGCCTGCTCAGTGAGACTGTGCCACTGTTTCACACATGCACTGGAATTTTCTGTGTCAGCATGTGAAGGGATTGCGATTACTGATCACTTTGCCCTCCCTGTAGTAATGTGAGGTTATCTATCTCTTTTTAAATATCATTAATAGGGACTCTTCCCAAACTTTTAACACTTTTTCTCAAATATCCTAGAACTAGAGACTGTACCAACCCCTGCCACTCTGCGCAGACTAAAGGAATAATCCTTTCCCTTGTGTAGAAGATGTGGGTTATACACACTCAAAGAGAAATTAATGCTCAGTTTTAATAATGCATCCATGAATCTTCATCATCCTTGAACTGTTCCAAACAAGACTGTGAGTGATTAACTATATCTTAAATAAAAAGGGTTCTTTTCTTCCACAATTAGAACTGCACGTGTTGTAATTCAAAATAGAAAAATCTTCTTTCAAGTCTCTCCAGTGACTTTCTTTTTCTTTCCAAGACATTCCTTATTTCCCTATTTACCTTCAAAACAACAACTCTCTCCAGTACCAAGTGGAGACTGAATCAAGGATAAGAAGGAAACCAAGACTTATTCCACAAGTCAGCCAATAGAGCAGCAAAAGTATCAAAAAAAGAAGCTGAAAAGATCTCTATAGCAATCCTGTGAAAAGGAGTTCATCTGCAAACAGTCAAAGGAACTGCAGTTCCAAGAGCGTGTTGAATCCTGAGCTGCTCATGGATTGTCCATTGCTCCTAAGTTCCAAATATGTTCCTTCCAACATATTTGTCTAAAAGCTTTGGTTCCTCCATCTGTAATAAAAGGGCAGTTTTTGACTCCCATAGGAATTTTAATGGCAGTTCAGGCCCCTGAAGTGGCCCAGCAGAGATCACAGAATCCCAGACTGGTTTGCATTGGAAGGGATCTTAAAACTCATCCAGTTCACACCCTGCCATGGCAGGGACACCTTCCACTGTCCCAGGCTGCTCCAAGTCCCATCAAACCTGGCCTTGGGCACTGCCAGGGATCCAGGGGCTGCCACAGCTTCTCTGGGCACCCCGTGCTAGGGCCTGCCCACCCTCACAGAGAAGGATTCCTTCCTGATTCAAACCTCCAAACCTAAATTTCCAGTTTGGAAACTGCCAGTGAGTTCCCCAGGTGCTTCCCATGTCCAGCAAGAGTTAATGCTCAGAGCAGGTGCTCTCTGAACAAGCTGGAGCACTGCACAAGCCTGGAGATGATTTCTGCAAGAAGTCTGAGGTGTTGGTTTTTTGACCTATAAAGGCTTAAGTGGCTCTGCCTGCTTGAGAAATTCCTCTCCCTTTGCATCACACGGCAGCAGCAGCGTTGGAGTGCCAGAGGAACACTGCTGGGGTTACAGTGGCAGGGGTGGCGGCTCCCTGGCATCTTCCTGCTCACCCACTGGGCAACAATGGAAATACAGAGATTTCCCAAAAAACTGCTCACAGGGGGCAAAGGCTGTAATGGGGAATTCAACGCTAGGGCTCTTTTATTGTAGGTAAAGAGGATATTGCTGAAGTTGGCTTCTAAGATGTAACACACCACAATCAAAGTCCATTTCTGTAGTTGATCCTGGAAAATAGGGCAAGGAGAAACGAAACAGGAAAACACTCTGCTAGAAGTACCTTTGGGGTGAGGCTCCATCACTTCAGTGTAGGATTTTCTGTATTAAATTAAGAATGCATTTCTAAAAATTTATTGACCAGAGCACTATGAAGATAATTTTAGGTCACGATAAAGAGAACCTGACTTGACTACAGGGCCAACTCTGCACCACTGATCCTTGGGCAATCCTATTCTGCCTCTGAAGGAAGAAAGCATTGCTTTGGAAACAGGACTGGGCCATCCATGCCTTTCTTCCAAACTGAGTTCTGCTGTTTGTGTTCTCCTGGACAGGCTGACTGCAGGCTCACAGAGTCTGACATAACCAAGACCTTCCAAAAATGCTGTAAAAGCCCCACTTCTTGACTCAGTAACTTTAAATGTACCATGTTATGTCCCTAAACTACATTTGAAGAAGCAATTGTGCAGGTATGCGTGCACAGCCGTAAGTTTATTTATTAAGTAGGAGTTCCAGTGACATCAAAGTTAAGCACCTGACCTAAAGTTTTTGCAAGATTGGGATGTTGATAACTATGTGCAAAATGAGATTCCTAATAAAGCCTGATGCCGGTGTGTCTAATATCCCACTATCTAAAAGCAAACTGAAAAGTGTTTGTCCCACTAATTTCTTATTTATTTTGTACCTGAAGAGTTATGTCCCCATTATCCATTTTCTCTTTCCAGAGGCAAGAACCCACTGCAGGATCAGGACCCTAACAATTCCAAACGTCATTTTACAGGCCAAGTTTCAGTATTTAGCAGCAGAATTAGAAACCACAGCATGCGATCTGCAGGAGAGGTCACAGGTACACTTGGCTAAGCCCTCTCAGAGCACAGTGCCTGGCACCGGGCAAACATCCTGCTGCTGCAGGAGGCACAGCCTGACCCCCTGTCCCAGCGCTGCCAGCTGAAACCAGGACTTCCCGCACTGGATCCGATGGGATGTGGAGCAGGAGCTCACCTGGGCACACAGAATGGCCGAGTCAAGGCCTGAAAACACATCCAAGGCAGGTCAGTGTCTGTGTGCCCCAACTCAACAGGCTGGATTAGTTTTCCCAGCCCTCTCCATTTGGATGACTTTTAAAGGATGAAATTGGATACTATTCACAGCTTTTTATTCCATACACCTAGTTGGTGCTGCTGTGATAGCACTGAATTCCCACTTGGTATTGCTGCATTTGGTCAGAAGCCTCCACACATCCCTCAGGAGAGGTTATCATCCTCCCATTTCCAAAAGGTCCTACTCTATACTTTGTGCTCGGTTGCAACATCGCTGTAGCTTTTGTAAGGAATAAATATTGACTTTTCTGGACATTGCCTCACAACAGAAGAGGACCTTGAGTGCATTTGTCTCAGATTTTTTTTAGCCTGGTAATATAATTTTATAGCAGAGATTTCATTCTAAGGAGTTCAAAAGGCACGGAAAAGCAGGCTTTATTCACAAATTGTCCATGTTCACTTTCAGACAGGTGACCATGTTCTAAAGCTGGCTCAAATGTCCTTGTCTTCTTAAAAAACTACACAAAAATTATTACTTTCATTTAAATTTCCAGACTACAAATTTAACTAAGATTTCAACATACCCCATTTGGAAAGTTTTGGAAAAATCCAGGAGAAAATTAAGACTTAATATTAATGCAGGCTATTTTGTCAGTTTTTTTGTTCTCAAGAATAAAGCACCCAATTGCCAGGCAGATGAGCCACAGAATGGAGAGAATGCACACCAGGTCTCCGGAAACTTAGCTCCAAACTCAGTGTGTGCAGGAGATGTGTGAGTGAATGGTTCAGCTCTGGCTGTGCAGCACCTGCACCTCCTACCCAGGTGTGGAGATACTCTCCCCTTAATAAAGGTCAGAGAACAGCATTAATTCACCTATAAAAATATCTGGTGGTGACACCACTGGAGCTCCTTTGTAGGTAACATTCACTCTTCAGGTACAGGTAACAACAGCAAGCAGGGCCAGGGATTCTGGTGGGCACAGACAGGATGGGTTTTGGAGCTGAAACAAAACTCCGACCTGGGCAGAGGGTGTGGAAAACCTCATGAATTTCAAAGAAAAAAATACTAATCCTGTCTTCTGTCAGATGTTTCACATCCAGACATGTGACTTAACACACTCAGCTTTATAACATCAATTAAGATACGAAATAATCTCCATGGAATCAGCCGACCACATCCACAATTCCGCAGTAATAAGGCGCAGCCACAGCTCGTCCCCGAAGGAAGGCTCAGCCCTTTGCACGATGCCGTCTCCTCGGCCCCTGTGACCAAATCCGCGGGGACAGCGCACGGAGCGCGGCACAGATTCAGAAATCCACGCCGGGACACGGAACCCAAGGCAGGAGGGAAAGGGAACAGGTTGGGGCGGGTGGCGAGGCTGCCGGAGTGGCACCCCGCTGCTCTTACCTGGAGTAGTTTCCCTTCGGCCGGCGTCACCTCGGCGACGTTGGCGAACTCCCCTTCCAGGATGATGGGCTCCACTTTGAGCGGGATGACCCTGATGATGGCTTTCTGCGCCGCCGCCCGCTCCGACTCCACGGCCGCCGCCAGCGCCAGCCCGGTGTGGCCCAGTCCTGCCTGCAGGGTCGCCATGAGCAGACAAGGCCAGAGGACAGCCAGCTGCACCTGGGGGCCAGCACTCATGCTACCAGCAGCGGGCTCCGGCCGCTCATACCGCTCGGGAACGCGTCCTCACCGCGGCGGGCCCGGCCGGCGGCACCGCTCCCGGGGCTCCGCGCCGGCTCCGGACAGACCCAGGGGCCGCAGAGCGGGGCTCGGTCACCGCCAGCGCGGCTCCCCCGCGACGCCGGCTCTCGCCATCGCCGCTCCTCTTGCCCTGTGCCACGTGCTCAGAGGCCGCCGGGAGCTCAGAGGCATATTTTAAACAAACAATCTGAAAACAAAAAAAATCCCAACTTGTGAGTCTCTCCTCTGGCAGATAAATCCAGAAGGATCAGCGAAACAGGTTGCAAGCAAGAAGTCAGTCTGGGTGCGCAGGGAGCATTAGGAACTCCTCGGTCCCACGGAGATGAGGCACGGGGAGGTCTCCCCGAGGATGTGGAGGCCTCCTGTCTCCTGGCCAAGAGTTACGAAGATCCACCAGTTCAAAATATCCATCCCAAATACCCTCGAGAGACACCTCACCTTCTTGCTAGCATTTCCCACAGCATAAGCACAACCTCGAATGTTATCTGCACCGATTGGTATCCTTCCCAGAAATTAGGCAGGCGGTATTCCTTGAATTTATGGTGACAAGAAGGCTTGCTCCATTACCGTTCCCTTCCAAATGGAGTTGATCTCTTCTATCTTCCTCATGGCAGAAGTGCTTCATTCAAGTTTGGAAATCAGCTTTACTTTTCCCTTAGAAATCCATGCTCACAGTCTGACTCCAGGTAGAGTTCTCAAAGATAATTAACAAAACACAGAGCTCCTCTTCATGGCTGGAAGTTCCCAGGAAATAAAAAGGCCCTCAAACACTGCCAAAGTTTAGACACGAAGCCCAACAGGTATCAGGCAGAAAGTTACGGCGTATCTGGTTTCTCTCGCCCTATTTCTGTGCGCGCCCGAGTTCCGGTATGACCACTTCCAAGCACACGTTAAGAAGATCCCTACTCAAGGCCCCACAAAATAAAATATAAAGCTCCACGGTCTGCCTAAAGGTCACATGAAACGCATCGAGGAGTCTTCATAACTGGGAGAATTAAGACAGAAAGTGTTTTCGATTTCACTGAAGTTACAGTGATCGCACGGCTCTGGAGAGAAAAAGGGATTTACAAGGAAAAAAAGGGTTTGCAAACCTGTTAGGCAGTGAGCCTGCTGGAGTCCGCAGGGGCCGGGCCGGGAGGGAATGCTGCTGTAAATCCCAGGCAAAAGTTATTTCCAGTAGCTTAACAAAACCATGTGGCTCTGATGATGTTTGGGTTCGGTCTTTAAAAAAAAATTTAAAAATGGAATTTATAACAAAAAAAAAAGTATTAAAAGAAAGAGGAAAACTCTCTCACACACGCGCAGCAGGCAGGTAAGTGCAAGCGGAGCTCCACAGCCCGAAAGAGGATCCAGGGAGATCAAAGGAGAAAATTACAGCAGACAGAGAGCTCCCGGGGCAGGCATGGCTGAAAGTGAAGTGTCCGCATGTAATCGCCCGACCTGCGCCAGCACCCCCGCGCGCTCCGGGAAGGCTTCCAAAGCGCGGCGTCCCCGCAGCGGAGGCGGGCACCGGAGTGCCGGCAGCGAGCGCGGACGGCGAGCAGAGCTGGGACATGGGCAGCGACCGTGCGGCGGTGCCGCTGCCGGGGGCGCGGGCGGCGGGGCGGGGGCCGGAGCGCGGCTCCGGCGGCGGCGGAAGGTCCCGGCGGGCGAGCGGCCGAGCCCCGGGCCGGCCGGGCGCTCGTACCTGCGGACACGGGCGGGTGGAGCAGCCGAGCCACCGCCCCCGGCCGGGCCGCGGGCTCCCCCTCCCGCCTCGCCGCCCGCCTGCAGAGCCCGGGCCCGCGGGGGCGGGGGACACCCGGCCGGGCCCGGACCGCCGCGGCTCCGGGCCTGCCGCGCTGCCCCGCTTGGCGCTGCCCATCGCCCCCGCGCTCGGGCTCGGGGAGGTTCCAGGTCGCGCTGATGTCAGAGGTCTGGAATTCCGCCGCTCGGGCTCCGCGGGGAGGTGGAGGATGCTGCGGGCCGGAGCCGCGGAAGGGCGCCGGGGAACCCGCCAGGAGCACCGCAGGCTGGGACCTGCAGCGGGCCGGGGGTCACCCCAGCTGCGCCTGGACAAGGGGCTCCAGGGAAGCGAACTGCTCAGCGAGCGGGGTTGTGACACCCCTGGAGTCACTCACGGAAATGAGTAAATGATACAAACGAGGTGTGGGTCCTCTCTTTTGTATACTTGTCGCTGTGCTGAGGGTTATTTGTCGTGACAGCCACAATTACTGAAACACGAAGCGTGTTTTCAACTACAACGCTCGATCATCTGCAATTTAAAACACAGAGAAATTGTAAATCGACACCCATTTCTGTTTAAAAATTTCCTGCAGATTCAGTATAAAATGTCAAATAATCTATTTAAATATCCATATATTTATCTAAATATCAATACACCTATGAAATATCAATATACCTTCAACTATATACATATATGTAAATCTAGCTATATACACATATAACTACATAATTATACACATATATCAATAAAACATATATAAAAATATAATTATCCTATAACTGTAGGCATATATAACTCTAGCTATATACATATATATAAATATAGCTGTGTACACATATAAATATAACTATATACATAGGGAGCCCAGCTGGCAGCTGCTGCACATTTTCACATGCTCTCTCTTGTTTCTTCCTTTCCAAAGCACCCCCACTTGAAAGGCACATCTGCCAGCAGATGGAGATCTAGGAAGAAGCAGGAATGCTGAGTAAATCTGGGGCCTTGTGTGTGTCCCCTGGCACACATATGGTGGGTGTGCTCCTATCAGGGACTAAAAAATACAGCTCCAGCTTGAGAATTTGAGGCCTGCAGTTGAAAGAACAGGAATCCTTCTGTTCTTCAAACTTTAAATATAAACCAACAACAAAACAAATTATCAGCAAAGCGCTCCCATGCTCCAAGATCTGTGCCTTCCCTTCCATGGATACCAGCTTCCCATTGTTAATTACTCTAAAGCCTGGCAGGACCTGCAGGAAAGTCTCACTTGTGACACACACCTTCCCTGATGCATAAAAGGTTTGACTGCCTCAGTGTTGCCAAGGCTGGTGCCAAGACCCTACAGAAAACGGGAGGTGTGACAGAGAGCACAAACAAGAGGCTCCCTTTTTTTTTGTAAATTACCCTAATTTGGGGCAATATGGGGATATTTCCAATGCCTGGTGAAGAAAGTGAACACACACCCTTAAGTCCCCACAGCAGCCCTGGGAATGGCACCCGGGAGAGCTTTAATCTCTCAGCAGAGACATTCACATCTGAGGCAACTGCAGCCCTTGTTCTTTCTCTGTACTGACAGAGACACTTTATTCCTTCCTTAAATGTTTCTAACTGATGGACTTTATGAGCTGAATTATTAACTAGCAACATTATCTGGAATCTACGAACTCCCCTTTGAAGTGAGCAACAGCTCTTCCAACTCCACCACCAGCTCCTGGATGCACAGCTGGGAGGGAAAGAGCTTCCTACAAGGCTGAAGGTGGCACCAACTTTGGCTCTAAAATGTATCCAGAGGGCTCCTGGTGTCCTCTTATGTCTCACTAATCTGTAGACATTTAGGTTTCTCTTTCCATTACTAGATTAGAGGATTGTTTGGCCTCAGATGTTTTGCTGCTGGTTTTTCTCATGTGTTCCAGCATAGGTATCAGCAGGCTGGTACAACATTTATTTTGTGATTTGAGATTAAATATTTGGACTTCTACATCAATTTCATCAGTTTGGTGGTTTTTTCCCTAGTTACTTCCAAAGTCATCTCATTATCAGGGTTTCCTTTAGAGCACTGTCATCCTCAGCAAACACATCTGTGGACATCAGCTCCAAATCCAGGTTTTCTGGCAACTCCCAGAACTTCATGTTTTAATTACTAATTTAATTAATACATTTTGCATGGAAGAGGAATTAGTGTAAGCATCTCTGCAGAAGTGTGTTGGTAACAACACTGAGAGGCTGTACAAGTGTAATAGTTTAACTAATATTTGAGGATTCACACTGCCACCAATAACTAAACTATTCCTATCTCTCCTTTCTTTACTAGTCTTAAAGTAGTTTTCTTGGCAATCTCTAAAAAAAAAGTCAAATCTCTCTTTTACCAAAGGAGAGGAAATTGTTCCCACTAGGTTCTCCAGCTGAATCTGTCCCTTCTAGAGATTTAGTCAGATGCCAAGATCCTGAATATTCCCAGATCACACTAATGTTCTCCTTAAAGAAACAAAACCAACAAAACCAAAAAGGAGGGAGGCAGGAAGGAAGGAAGGAAGGAAGGAAGGAAGGAAGGAAGGAAGGAAGGCAGGCAAGCCAAAGATCACTCAATATTTCCCTGTAATCACTTCATCATAAAATAATAACTATTGTTCTCCACCCCAAAAGGGCATCTAAGCTGAGGTGAACACTCCCTGGATGTGTTACATAATACATATGTAACTCAGGATTGAGGGTGCCAGATTGAAACTCAAGCTCTTACAAAATTAAGCAAAACATAAAGTCAGAAAAGTAGAACACACAAAGTTAGAGAACATGTCCTCACAGTCTGAACTTTGCCCTCAGCCATCAAACTGGCCAGAAGGAATGAGCCAGAATCCCAGAATGGGTCAGGC
>VZSR01003083.1:2160182-2172443 GCA_013398615.1 Brachypodius melanocephalos | reverse complement strand
GGCCCTCTTGGCTGCCTGGGCACATTGCTGGCTCATGTTCAGACATTGCTGGTTCATGTTCAGGGACTGAGCCCAGCAATTCCCCCTGCACAGGAGGCACAACTTCTGCCCCGGGCAGTGCCCAGCCCTCAACAGGCTGCCCAGGGAGGGGCTGGAGTCTCCTCAGTGGGGATATTGCAGAGCCCCATGGACACAATCCTGTGCCCTGTGCTCTGGGATGGCCCTGCCTGAGCAGGGAGGTGGCACCAGATGTGTCCCACTCGTAAGTCCCACCAGATGAAACCACTGTAGTTCCTTCCAACCTTATTAATTCTGTGATTCTGTGATTCTGTGATTCTGCGATTCTGTGATTCTGTGATTCTGCAGTTCTGCTCAGTGTTAAATATATACACACATATATGTAAAATATGTGTATCATATTAATAGAATTACAAATGCATTATTTGACAGTGTTATGTAATAATATTCCTAAAGACCTGTGCAAATATAGTAACTGAATACTTCAGGATAGTCTGGGAAGAGGAGAAGAGTTAGAGAGAGGGTATTTCTGGGAAAAAAAATCTCTTTAACAAAAGGGGCTGATAGTCCCTGAATTGCTCTTCAACACAGAATAAGCTCCAGTCATTGAGGTAGCTCATGTCCAGGATCACCATCTGCCTTCTCACCAATTACCCAAGACATAGGGCCTCAAAACCAAAACATCACCCCCCAAAACAGGGGGCTCATTCCCCTGATCCTTCAGTTCCCAGCAAAGAGATTTGGGCCCCAAACTCCAAACACCTTCAGCAACAGAAAAAATGCCCAGTAGGAGCCAACAGGAAAGATGGAGAGAGAATATTGACAAGGGATGGAGGGACAGTATGAAGGGGAATGGCTTCCCCCTGCCAGAGGGCAGGGTTAGATGGGATATTAAGAACTAATCCTTGGCTGTGAGGGTGGGGAGGCCCTGGCACAGGGTGCCCAGAAAAGCTGCGGTTACCCCATCTCTGGCAGTGTCCAAGGCCAGGCTGGACAGGCTTGGAGCAGCCTGGGATAGTGGAAGGTGTCCCTGCCCATGGCAGGGCTGGGATGTGAGGAGCTTTAAGGCCCCTTCCAGCTGAAACCATTCCCTGATCCTGTGATGTAGCTCTGGAGCTGCAGCTCAGGAAGTGTCAGCTGGCAGTGTTTGGGGCTGGCCAGCACTGCACACACGGAAGGAGTGCTGAGGGAGATCCCACCAGCTCCAGCACCAGAACAGGGACGAGTCCTCTCCTGGAGCCTGTGTTTGGTGCCGTGTCAGGGACACCCAGCACGGCCCCACTGCACAGGGCACTCCAAACCCTGTGTACAGGAACAGCAGGCACAGGTACACAAAGTGCAATTGCAACTTGTCAGGCATCACCAAATATAAACCAGTGAGGATGCTTTATAGCAATCAAATGTTACTAAATTATATTCCACAGAAAACAAAAACTTAATATCTGTTTATCAGAAACAATCTGGCCATTTATCTAAATTTTCAATGAAAATCTTTCCCTTCAGTGTAAAATCTCAAAATACTCTTCTATCTAAGATTCATATAGACTTTAAAAAGCTTCCACTTCATCACCATGAATTCATCTGCACTCAGTTACCTGCCTATAACATTTTCTTCCTCTTCAAGTGTTTCTCCACACCTACAGGGGGATGACTCCCAAGGATGCTTTTGCCATTACAGAGTAGGTCTGAACGCTGCTGAAATGTTCTCCTCTGATCACAAGCTGACAGGGCACAGTCACCTCCAATGGCCTTTTTCTTTTATAGAATTCATATAGATCAAACAACCTTCAAAGTAGAAAGGAGACAAGGAGCAGTTTCAAAACCAGAAAGTCCTATCCAAGGGAAACCATGAACCCCATTTTAACAACCAGTGTCTGTCCTGCTCCTTCTGGAGATAAATCAGAGTTAAAGGACACTGGAAAGGTAGTTTCTTTTGACAAAGATGAGTCATATAAATATGATGAAGGGAAACTCAGGTATACTTAAAATACAGGTTTATTTTGGAAGAGATCTAGGTATGAAGGATTAGACCTTAGTGCATGATTATCCTCAAACTTTCTGGCTGAGGTAATCATTAATAAAAAGCTAATTCCATAGATGAATTAATGAAAACAGGAAGCCACAGGATCACCTATTAGCGGAGTCAAATCCTGCTGTGACCCATGTAGATGTGCCAGCCTGCAGACAGCCATCACCTGTGGAGTGGGGGAAAGGGAGGGGAAAAGCTGGAACTGGAGAAGTTTAGGGGTGAAGTTAAGCAAAACCTTTTTCATTAAAGGCAAGCCACCTTTATATTTTTGTGATCTGGGTTTAAATGTAGTTCCTTTAATTTACTTTTTTTTCAGCTGTGTTTTTTAAACCATGAACAAGGTGTTTCACTTTTGCTCCATTGATTGATTATTGTCTCATGCGGCCAGGATTTTAGGTAAGATTCTGGTTCCCAATTCAGCTGTCCAGGGATGGATGAGCTCATCCTGCCAAAACCAAACCAATAATCCTATTCACTCCTATTGCACTCAAAGTGCAATTTAAAACCTTTCAGTTTCTCTAGATAGGACAGACATGAATGGGACAGGAGGAGCAGTGAAACAATGAAGAGGGACAAAAGATGGAGAAGTCAGGACTGATGGTTTGCTGGTCACTTGAGCTCAAGAGGAAAAAAAGTCAAATTTAGCCAAAGTGGTGAAAGGGAAGATGGGAATTTCACTGACAATCAGCCCTTTTCAGTGACTGCCATACTAAACCAAAAGCTTTGGAGTAATTTTCTATCCCAAACATCCATTCCGAGATAAGTTTTGTGATTGGGACTCCTATCACTCTAATCCTTGAGTCCTGGATGAAAAAGAAGCTCATGATGGAAGTGAGAGGACAGAGGTGGACTGGGTGAAAAATAAATATTGGAATATCAGTGGCCTGACTGGCTGTTGGCTATTTCTATCCTTACACCAGCACATTATCGTAGCCATAGCCTGGCCAAATTGGGTATGGTTGGATAAACTTGGATGAACTTATATATATATATATATATATTTAATCATGAATAAAAGACAAAGGTTGATATTTGCAAGGCAGCAAACTGGATGATCAAGCTTGGGTAGGTCAAATCTTTTTCAACACACATAAGCATAACTTGCTTTGCTTGTCCTTTGTGAGGAGGAGACAAAAGGATAAGCATTATGCTGTAGTAGAAAAGGAAGCTCTTGCATTTTTTACTTCAGATCTTTTGATATCTGATAAGCCAGGCCCTCCAAGTATGGAGCACTTTTCACTGGAATGATAGAAAGCATTTAGAGTAAGTCCTGTAGTTCTCTTTAATAAGGCACCTTGGGGGTGGGGCCGGTTCCAAAAGTCACCGTAGTTTTTCTCATCCATCAAGTGAAACTCAGCGTTGCAAAAAGCTGTCTGGGAAAAAACATGGAGGTGTTTCCCAGTCTTTTCATAATAATAAAGAATATTTTTTTGTTCAGGCAAGGACATTCTTCAAAGATAAACATACACTCGTTAACTAAGATAAATTCTGGTGAAGTAGAGCAAAAAACTTTTGAAGTACAAACCACTGCACTGATGAGGACACCCACTATGCTGCTGCCTTGGAATTACAGAACTGCTCATTTCATTTTCAGGGCTTCCTTGAAATAGATATTTGTAACACATAATGCTTTTCCTTTCTCAAGTGGATCCATTTTCAAATGTATAGCCTTCATTCCAGAAGTTCAGAAGCCTCCAGTTCTTTTCTGCAGTCTCCCCTCTCTGCCCTGCTGCCTGGGCTCCCCGTGGAAGGTGCTGCTGCCATGGCAGGGGAGCTGCAGAACCAGCACAGCCACTGAGGGGGCTGAACAACCCTGTGGTGGGGCTTGAGGATCCAAACACAGACTCCCAGAATCCCAGAATTTGTGCTCAGTTTGCAGAGTGCTATGGCTTACTTTGATTAAACATTTCAAGAGTCACACAGTAAAATAAATTCCAGAAATGTATTCTTACCCAAGTGATTTGAAGACTGATTTCTTTGTCTTCAAAAACATTTATTCTAATTTATATTATATATTCTATTTATTGTATATATATATATATAGTATTTATTTTATATATATTCTAATAGATATTAAAAGTATACATTGGAAAATTAATCTACACACATGTACAAACTCTGTAACCACAATCTTTAGTGTTGTATTATCAGCCTTTTGATTTGGCTTCTTGACTTTATCATCACAGCAAGCCACAGAAAGTGGATTCACATAGGAATGTGGATTTCACAGTGAAATTAAAAACTGATTTTATTCTAAAAATCAGCTTCATAGATGAGGCCGTTTTCTGCAGGTATTACTTGGTAGTACACAGAGATAATTTAAAAGCAAAGGCATTATTTGCAGGACAGACAGTCTTTATAATCTGCAATTGTTCTGAGTGAGAGAGAAATCCTTGATGAAATCAAATTTAATCCAATGTTGACAATCAGTAAACGTAACAAGTCTAACTTGAGATGGCAAACAACTCAGATAATTAACTTGCAATGCCTAGCACTTACATTGGATTTTACACGAGATCGTTTCTATGATAACCGAGAAGGTTTTTAATATCTCTGCCATTTTTAATAGGATGTTGCTATATTTTTGTGTTGTTTGGAGCAACAAAACTGGGAGCTGAACAATACAAAAAGAGCTGGTGGCCATCATTCCAAAGCAGCAGGTGTAAGAATGACTTACATTACCCAAAAGCTAATTCTGAGCAGCTTTATGGTGAAATCTGGGCATCTTTGAGAACATTCTGTGACCTGTGAAAAGAACACAATTCTTGCTTGATACTGCCAAAACCCCTAAATGATATCTGTGAATCTCTCACTGCAACCTCCAAAGTGTGTTTGCAAATCTGAGAAACCAACAAAAGAAACATTTGAAGGGCTCTAGTGAAGACAAAGTGAGTGAGCAATGGCAAAGGAGAAGTTTCTTGTAGCTTGCTGGAGTGATTCCAAGGGAAAACAAACAGATATAACAGAAAAACCCAGTCTTCTAAGAAAAGAAAAGGAAAGACCTGAAGGTGGAAAGCGCTTGTGGAATAGGAGATGAACGTAAGACATCAAATCCAGATCATATGCTATTAAAAGCTGCAAGTAAAAAGTCAAAACCACTGAAGGAGGTGTTTACTGAGGGCAGAGATATCAAAGGGGAAGGTGGCGATTCATTTCTAGGACTTCAAGATTGAATCAAGAGTCAACAAACAGACCCAGGAGACTTCACTCACATGTTCTCATCCTGCCCTATTAATTGCAGAGAAGTTTCTAAGCTCTTTTGTCTAAGATATGGTTGATCCAGTCCTACCCAGGAGAAATTATGAGTTACGGCCCATTCTCTCACTGGCTGTTATGAAATAGCTGACAGGGAACAATGAACTCCTTTGAGTATTATGGAAACAGGGATGAATGGCATTTTATGGAATAAATCAGTATTTACTAATAAATTATGAAAAAAATGCAGCCCCTTCCTTCTTCCAAACAAGACAGATCAGCTTTAAAATAAATTTGGGTTGGGTCAGAAAAGAGGTGTACTTGAGCCCACAGAAGCTCTGGATGGGCTCTGCATCTCAGCAAGAACATACCAGGGAAGACACATGGATAGTGGACAGAACGCTGTCCTGAAGAACTGTGAAGTGGGGCAGGACTCTCTGTTCCAGAGAAAATGCAACTGAGGGAACTGAGACAGAAGTGTTTGAAATCATGGGCAGTGAGAGGGACATGGATGGAGACCCAATCACACCAAAGCCAAGTGGAGGTGGAATGCAGGAGGCTCAAAAGAGACAGGAGAAGGTGGCTCTGGGCACAACAGCCCCATGGTTAAGTCCTTGGCACAGTCATACATGTCCCACTGCCTGCTTCAGTTGGGACAAATGAATTTATGGAAATAAAATCCACCAAGGGCTATTAAATACAACTTATGATTTATTAGTTCCCTCAGCCCACATGGAATCATGGAATCATTTGGATTGGAAAAGCCCTCCCAGACCATGGAGTCCCAGCTGTGCCCAGTCCCCACCCTGTCCCCAGCCCAGAGCACTGAGTGCCACCTCCAGCCCTTCCTCGGGCACCTCCAGGGATGGGCACTCCAAACCTCCCTGGGCAGCCCCTGCCAATGCTTGATCACTCTGTCAGTGAGGAAAAACACTCTGTTGGAAATACTTTGGGAATGCATCAGTCCCTTCTTGCTGTGCTCCTGCCTCCTCCTTGGGCATTGCTGTCAGAAGAGACAGTGAGCTTTGGGATGGGACTTTGGTCTGACCAAGGCCAGTGTTCTTATCTTCAAAGGAGAGGTCTGTTCATTAAAGAATTATTCAGACACTCACTAAATCCTGTTTTCTCAAAACTGGAAAAAATTGATTAATTGGATAGAAATAAGCATGTGAAATCTAGCTGGAGGGGTGATAACACTAACACCACATTATTATAGACACCTTCCTCTTGATACAATATTATTTTGTGGCTCTCAGTGTTCCAGTAAAGAACATGTCAATCATCACTTTAACTAAAGGCACAAAGCCTACAGCTTCACCAGTGACTGTATCTAGTTCCACTCTCTGGCACAGAGGCTGTTAATACTGGGAAAATCTCTTACTCTTCCATTTCAGAACTGCCACATCCAAACAGCCTGGTGGGAATGGCCCCATGCCAAGCACTGAACTAAGCCCAGCACTTTTGAGGAGAGCTCTCATCAATCCAATGATAGGGCTGAGCAAGAACCCCCCCACCACTTTATGGTGGGGTCTGCACTCAGGAGGGGCTCACACTGGTACTGAGGGCTTTCCACAGGTCCCAGGGCTACCTGCAAGCTCAGGAAATTGGAAAGCCCAGAAATCCAGCTCTAGGATCCCAGCGCAGCAAAACCATGGACCTGTTCAAGCAAGTCCAGAGGAGGCACCAGGATGATCAGAGGGATGGAGCAGCTTTGCTGGGAGGAAAGGTTGGAAGAGTTGGGATTGTTCAGCCTGGAGAAGAGAAGGCTTTGGACTGACCTCACTGTGACCTTCTGGTGCCTGATGGAGCCAACAACATGGAGAGAGATTACTTACAAAAGCCTGGAGTCAGAGAACAGAGGGTAATGGCTTCCCACTGCCAGGGGGCAGGGGTAGATGAGATTATGGAAAGAAATTCTTGGCTGTGAGGGTGGGGAGGCCCTGGCACAGAATGCCCAGATAAGCTGTGGCTGCCCCATCCCTGGAGGTGTCCAAGGCCAGGCTGGACAGGGCTTGGAGCACCCTGGGGTAGTGGAAGGTGTCCATGTCAGGGGTGGAATGGTTGCTTCCAAATCAACGCATTCCATGCTTTTATGGTTCTATGAAATAAATGCAAATCCAACATGATCAGCATCAGATGTGTTCCAAGCTCGAAGTAGCACATGCTACATAATTTCTCCAAAGATCTGTTGGAAATTGAAGAAATGCCTGGATCATTTCCAGGCATTGTGGGTAGAAATAGGCATCAAATGGGGTTATCACCAGCTCAGCTGGCCAAAGGACACAAGACTGACACTCTCCAGCATCTCCCATCCCACTTGAGCACTGCATGGGAAATACCAAGGAAGCAACTTAAGGCTATCCTTCCACTGGGAACTTATAAAGTCAGGCCCAAAAATTATGCTTAAGAGGAGCTGGTTACTCCTCTGGGGCCAACAGAACTCAAAGATGTGCAGGAAATTAGGGAATGCAGCTGTGCCTGTTCCTTCCCAATCAATGAACACTTGAAATGGATCTGAATACAAAATCTGCAAGCTCTAGTCCTGTATCAACCAAAGGACAGGTGAAAATTAAAATGGTCTCTTTACTGAAATGAAAAAAGTCTCTTCAAGAAGGGACAATGGGAGAGACAGTGTTGTCTGCACTTCAACAGCCAGGTGGGATTAATGCCTTCCTGCCACAGTCCCAGAGGTCTGGCAGCTGTAAACTCTCTGTAAACACTTTATGCACTAATAGGCTCATCAGAAAGAAATTGTCTTCCAAAGTCATCCATCTAAGAAGGCTGGAGTGGCTCAAGCTCTGGGAGGTGCCTGTTTCTCTCCACTGACTCTCTGTGCAATCTCTGTGCAAGCCCAGGCACATCCAACTGACTATTACACATTCAGATGAATCTTAGGCAAGATGAATCCTACAACGAGTTTTACAAGTGCATTACTAATGCAGCTACTCTACTTTTCTCAAGGGAAAATGTGGTGCTCTTCATGCTGTGTTAAAACAGATGTTTTCAGCTGCTTTTTATTTTAAGAATTCCCTTTTGGCCATGTGAATTTTAAGCCCTGCATACAAAGACAATTATTTATCTTAATGGGGGTGTATCACTCAGAGCACCATGACTGCTCGGAGGTTACCACTCACCATAAAGGTGACCATGGACAAAAGAACCCTCAGCCACTGATGCATTTGAAGGCATGACTAGACTTGCAAGGTCAGGTGGCACCAATAACTCCCATTCCTCACACAGCCTCCTTGAGTGATTTTTCGTTATTCTCTGATAATAAAGCTTCACTGCATTTCTCTGATCCAGCCCTACCTCTAGCAAAGGTTTTGCCAATAGTAGAAAGCAAATAGAACGAAATCCTTCAAATAATGATGGTCTAAAAGACCCAGGTGGGCATCTTTTCTTTTATTGCTTTCACAGTGAAAAACCCAGAGAAAACTTCCTGTTGCTGAAGTCAACAAAGAAGTTTAAACACACACACATAAAAAGAAATTTTTTAACAAAGTTCTACTTGGAATTAATTTACTGAAACTTCAACAGTGACAAGAAAAGAGTCAAGAATAAGAGTGAAAATATATTCTTTAGTCCCCTCATTTAGGAAATACATATTTGAAGTATCACTTTGCAAATAAGCTAATCTTGGTGCTGTGCCCTTAAGATGAAGGGAAGATGTTTTTATGCAGACACAAGAAGAAATAAGCTTTCAGCATTCTGTATCTTACAGTGTAGAGAAGGAAGGAGAGTAGAGAGATTAAGGGATACACAAAATCACAGAATTAAAGAATGGCTTGGGTTGGGAGGGACACTGAAACCCATCCAGTGCCACCCCTGCCATGGGCAGGGACACCTTCCACTGTCCCAGGCTGCTCCAAGCCCCAATGTCCAGCCTGGCCTTGGGCACTGCCAGGGATCCAGGGGCAGCCACAGCTGCTCTGGGCACCCTGTGCCAGGGCCTGCCCACCCTCACAGGGAAGAATTTTTTTCAAGTAACTTGCTTCAGCTTCTCTTCTGAAGAATAATAATATTTCAGCGAGACTGAAAATTTTAACCAAACCATTTTGGACAAAAGGGAAAGGTCAAGACTTTTCTACTTTCTGCTCTTCAGTGCATAAAAAAATACAATATAAAGAAATTAGGCAAGAAAAAAAATGAGCAGAGCAAACTATTCTACACAATATTTTTACTAATCTTTTGCCTTTAAAAACATAACCTGGGAAAACATGAGACCGAGAACTTTTCAACACATCATTAGTTCTTTATTGTCCTAATTTTGCTTAATTAAAAAAATATGAATGTTAGCCTAACAGTGACTAATTGTGGACAAACATTTTTCTCCTCGCCCTTTAACTAAAGTAGGGACTCTCTGGAAATCACCAGGGAATGCTCAAAATCAGGAGGAAGGACAGGCACACCAAACAGTCTCCTGGCTTCAAAGGTTTCTCTTCCATTTAGACTTTCCACATTCTATCCAATTCTCACTTGGTATACACACATGACACAGCATTGCAGAAATATATGTAAAATACCACTTTTAACTCTCTTTTTGACAAGCAAGTGCAGAAATTCTTTTCATACCTGATCAACCTGAGTCCTGCACTGAGGATGTACAGGGCTGGAGAATAGAAGCAGTGGTGGGCTGAGCCCATTGCTGAAGCAGCCAGAGTGGAAACTGCTTTATCTGGAAAAGTTTGGGAATCTTTCTGCCTCTGGGATGAGGTTGTTAAGTAAAAGCATGGGAAGAAAGTGCCCTGGTGATAAAAGTGCCCTGGGTCTGCAGTGCTGCAGAGGATACAGGAGAAAGTGAAATGAGCGTTGAGGAGCAGTGAAATGAGCGTTGAGGAGCAGTGAAAGGCAGCATGAGGAGCTGAGGCTCCACAAACTTTTGGAGGAGCAGGACCACCTTTGCTGCAGCACAGCTGCCCCAGAAGCAGGCTGTGTCCCTACTCTGAGCACACAGTGCTGCTGCAGTGGCAGGAGGGCAGTGGCAGCCCACCTCTGTGCAGTGTTCCGTCTCCTCCAACCTCAGGAACAAGTCACCAGTGCTCAGAAGTGTGCTCCAAATCCCAGTGTGCAGGAGCCACTAAACCAAAGCAGCCATACTGAAAGTGCTGTGTATTATCCTGACAACATGGTAAAAAAATCCATGGAAATCACAAAGCTGGGCTTCACCAGAACTCCAGTGCTAGCAGCTCCTGGACATCTCAGGGAAGAGGAGTGTCCAAATCCTCCAGATGACCCTGAAAGCACTTTATGACAAGGCATTTTGTCAAGAATAAAAACTCAAAGTCAACTTTTTTTCCAGTCAGCTCAACTAATTCCGTTTAGACAAAAATATCCCAAACTTTGCCATTTTGTCATTTCATAGATATTCTCTTTGTTTTTCTCTTAGCTTCCTCTCTTGCTGATTATTTCATTAAATTAGCTCATAAGCTGTGACAGTTTGATTCCTATTAGAGGCTGTGGTGAATCTCTTCAGACACTGACAGCAACACCCAGGATCCCTGTGCTCACTGAATTCCTACAAACACACCTGCATTTGTGCCTTTTCCACAGACACATCCCACGCCAAGTACAAATTTCAGAATAGTTTACACAAAAATGGTTCATCCAGCAGCCAGGTTTTCACACCCTGGAGTTCTCAATTCTCATTCTAAAGGAATTTTTAAAAATACCCTCACATTTACCTCTTTCTGTCCTCTGACAGGCCAAGTTGGACAGGGCTTGGAGCAACCTGGTCTAGCGGAAGGTGTCCCTGCCCATGGCAGAGGGGTGGAATTGGATGGGCTTTAAGGTTTCTTCCATCTCAAACCATTCCATGATTCTGCAATGGAAATTAACTCAAGATGGACAACTTACAGTCATCATTCTACAAGTTCACACTAAATCATTAAAAATCACTAAATAAATACAAATTGGCCCTGAAAATCCATCAAGAGTTAACATTTAGAACTGATTATTTCCTGCTCAGAAAGAGTAGAAAGTAAGTTTGGGTTTTTTTAATCAGTATTTTTACCATATATTTACAGAGGATGATCAGACATCTGAGAATTCCCTTGTTTATACCTTTGGATAGGGAAATTACGATTGTCTAGTCTTAACATATCAACAAGACACCATCTAGCCAGGCTAGGAAGCACAGTTGCTTGAGAGTTGTTGTTCCTGGATGTTTAACAGAGTTCCATGTTGCAAGATATTTGGAACAGACACTTTGCAAACAAAAATATCTTTTATCTCTCAAATTACCTCATATTTACAGCAAAGCCATGCCTATATCATCAGGACAGGGAATTGTCAGCCTGTCAGAACTGGGCTGAGCATGAAACCCGATGTTTGCATTGTTCTGTCTTTCTAGAAACCGAGACTCCGAGGATGAAAGCTCCTTAAAACTGCATCCCATAGAAAGAGAGGCCAAAAAATTAAAAAGCCGTGTTGTAGCGTTTGTTCTACAACTGCCCTGCAGTACACCAGTCAGAGCAGGCTGCACTGAAGAAGTCTCTAATGACTCATCTTTGTCTTAACAATGTTAAATCTTAACTTAAATTCTTCCTCACTTGGTGTTGAGGTGAGTTTTTTGCCTTGTCAAATTCTTAGCTTTGTTTTCTTGGTATTACAGGTGAGGTCCCACATATACTACAGAAAACATCTCAGGAATCACACGGCAATTCCTGCTCTTAAACAGTAACCAGAAATAGGGATTGGGATACCCTGGCCTGTGCTAAAGGTGGATGGTGCTGCAGGAAGCAGAGCGAGGGTGTCAGAGCAGCGCACGGAGCTCCAGGGTACAGACACACTGACCCCGGGAAACAGCACATCCCCCGCCATGGAGAACAACCCTTTCCCTAATCCCCCAGCCCTCACAGCCCCGCCATCCCACTCACATCATTCCCAAGGGATGTGTCCGGCCGAGGCCCGGGGGAGCGCCCTGAGGGACGGTCTGAGGTAAAAAGGCGGGAAATGGGAGCTCCGGTCCGATGAGGAGCGGCTGAGGGAGCTGGGAAAGGGAATGGAGCACCAGGAGAGGC
>VZSR01003083.1:2141875-2160082 GCA_013398615.1 Brachypodius melanocephalos | reverse complement strand
ATGGTTGGACTAAGTGACCGCAGAGAGTTTTTCCAACCTTAATTATTCTGTGATTCTAAAGCTGCATGAGCAGCCTAAGCTTGGTGAGACTGAAGCTGTGCACTGCTTTGGGCAATTTTTTTTTCCCAAATTATGATAATTTTAAACATACTGGAGGCTGCATGCAGCATCTTTCATCTACAGACAATTGTTTTATCTAAGGACACAAAGAGATACCTGAGGTCCCACAAACAAATGGCAGCACCCCAAGTTCATTTTCACAGAAGCTCAAGATCTTGGGAGAGAAATGCGTGAACAATCACTGAAAATGGACAGGACAGACACTCACACACCTGAGAAAGCTCCGAAGTCCTTCCTGCCTGTGTCTCTCACTTTGAACGGTCTCCTGCGCAGCACTTACAGGGTTGACAAGGCCACAAGTCACTTTCCTCTTCCTCTTCTTCCTCCACCTCACTGGCTGTTTCAGCGTTATCCATTAACACACCCGAGTAAGCCCAGCCTTCGCCAGCCTGACCTGGCTTCTCACTACACAGAAATGTGTTTATTTTGTTCGGTGGCTGCTGAGATAGCGTGGCACATCACACGCAGCCCCAGTTGTTAATTCACCAAGGATTCCTGGCAGTTGGTGCATGGATAGGGAAGGCTTTGATGTCCCTCTTTGTGCTGGGTTCAGACCCGTTTTGGCAGATATCGATTACCTCAGGTTGAACGTGTTGGCAACAATGGCTTTATGTTCCTGTAGTGGTAACACTTTCCTCCATGCTTAATAACCAGGAGAGTTCAGTGCTCCTCACTGAGGTGGCCAGGCTGATGTGACACTAGCCAGGAGTGTCCCAGCAGTTAGTTACTTGATAAATGTTATTTATAAATAATGATTTAACTGTGTATGGGGAAATTCTGCTGTGGTATATTCCCTGCTGGGAATCAGAAGCCAACAGGTCACACCCATGTCCCAGCAGTCAGCCTTCCTCTGCCTCTCCAGATGACATTGGAACTGCTAGAGACGGAAGTTAACGGCCTTTTCTTGTAAAAATGCTGGTCCTGATTAATATTGAGCAGTGTTGCTGTGACAGAGCACCCACCACAGCTGGGACCAGCCCCTCCAGCCAGTGTCCTGCCACAGGCAGTCCCAGTGTGAACAGCCTGTCACACCTGTGGTGGTGTGGTGGGCAGCACGTCAGAGCCCAGCCAGCCATGGTTGATGTGACTGTTTGACCATGGATCATACTGGTCCAGGCTGGAGCCCTGCTGAGGGTCAGGGGAGTCTCATCCTCGGGTCAGCAGCTGCCTGGGGGAATCCTCAGAGCTGAGCCCTCACCTCACTGGGGCAGTGACTGCACATTCCATAGAGACATTACCCCTCTAAACCCTTCATAATTCTTGTGTCAGTCACGTAGTACCAATGGCATTTCGCATCGCAAATCTGTATTCAAGTGTTGGCAGGGCTATAATTTCACTGATTTATCTGGTTTCTAGAAAGAATCTCAATCTTCTTTGTCTCAGTTTTACAACCTCCACCAAAAGCAGCCTCCTGAGCTGACCTCACGTGCCTGTAAGGAACAGTGACTGATGTTACAATGTGACAAACTGTCCTGTTCCCCACATGAGCCCTTTAGGTGTCACCTGTCTGACAGGAACGCCTGAACCAAACTGAAGGAGTAGTTTACTAGGGATTTGCTGAATTTCAGGATCCCTGGATCTCTGAATTGAGGACAGGTTTTCCAGGAGATTATCTCTGGCTCCATCACAAACTATGACTGACCTGCAGCACCATCAGCTGACAAAGCAAAATTCTCCAACCCACCATCCTGCACAGAGGAATCACCCACACACCTACCTGGAACAGGTGCTAGGAAAACGTCAGTGAGGAGTGAGGGGATCATAGAATCAAGGAATGGTTTGGTTGGAAGGACACTGAAGCTCATCCAGTTCCACCCCCTACCATGGGCAGGGACACCTTCCTCTATCCCAGGCAGCTCCAAGCCCCAATGTCCAACCTGGTCTTGAACACTGCCAGGGATCCAGGGGCAGCCACAGCTGCTCTGGGCACCCTGTGCCAGGGCCTGCCCACCCTCCCAGGGAACAATTCCTTCCCAATATCCCATCTTCCAATTCCTTCTCAATATCCCTGCCCTGTAGCAGTGGGAAGCCATTCCGTGTCCTCTCCCTCCATTCTTTGTCCAAAGTCCCTCTCCATCTCTCCTGCAGATCCTTTAGACACTGGGAGGGGCTCTAAGGTCTCCCTGGAGTCTTCTCCAGGCGAACAATCCCAGCTCTCTCAGCCTTTCCTCATAGCAGAGTCCTGTCTAACAATGCTTCCTTAGAAAGTAAACTTCTCCTTGAGTCCTTATAGGGGAGGCTGGAAGACTCTGGCTATCCTGGGAAGGACAACCTGTAGGTTTGTTTGGAAGAGGGCAGAAGTGTTCTGTGCCCTACCTGTGATTCTGACTGTGAGAAGGGATATTAAATCCTAACACACCTTAATCAAGGGAAAAGGTGGTGAGTAACAGCAGCTTGAAACCCCCATGGCAAGCAAAACTCCCCCCAGAGGAAAGAAGGGGCCAAACCCAGAGCACTAATATAGAGATTTTATTTTGACTGTATCGAGTTGTACAGCACATTTTGTTTGTCACAATGCCATCGAACTGATTGCAGAGTTTTTGGCCAGCACATTGTGACGCTGAAACTCAAAAGAGCTAAAAGCAGTTTGGACTAATGGCCTGAATGGGAGGGCCAGCAGTACCTGGTTTCTGGCTTCCTCATCACTTGCAGTCATTCCAACACGTGCAAAACAGGAGCAAATCCAGTTTCTTCTGCCAGGCCAATGGTCACGTTTCCATGTCCAGCAATGACTGCAAGGTACAAGGCAGGGGAGACTCTGAAGCAAGGTGCCTTCTCTTCCCAGAGCCATGTTGGTTGTTCCCAGTATGGAAAAGAGGCAGAGTCTAACTAAGTACAGGGTCTTCAGAGGAGGAGCTTCACTCACGCATCAGGTTTACAAAACCAGAGGCTGACAAGTCAAAGTGCAGGAAAGGGTCCTTATTTAATTCCTTCTGACGGAGATGACAAACCATTACTGAAAGATCTGGGACATCACAACAGTGCCAAGTCCTTTGCCTTGTTAGCAGACCAACATCTTCACAGGTCCTCCCCGCCACAACACCGAGTCTCAGCTCCTGAAGTGCAGAATATATTGGAAAGAAAACCCGTTGCAAAGAAATGCCCCACTTTTGAACTCTTCTGAGTTTGAAACTCCTGGCTAGTAACCACAGATGCCTTACAGAGGAGGCAGAATGGATGCTCCTCAAGGGACCTAGGGATTACAAGCCCACTGAAGTCCACTTTATAAGCCTTTCTTCCCTTCTAAACCCAGTTTCCTGTCCTTAGGATGAATAGGGATTCCTGCTCTCTAGTTTAAAGGAGAAGTAGAGAGGCAATTACAAGTTGGCAACTCTGAACTTTGACCGCTGTACAGGAGACAAAAAAAGAAGTCAAATTCAAGAGGCATTTTAGGTAGCACTGGGGCAAGTCAGAGAGATTGTTTCCACCACTGAACAGATGCCACATGTCATGGTTACTACTGCAGCTTGGCTGTACATCCTAAAGTGAAAAGCACAGACCGTAGTGTCTATGTCAGCCAGTGTCCTTCCCCACCCTCGTTTTGGTATCGATGATTCATTCTCCCTTCTTCGGGTTACAATAAGTGCACAGAAATATATAGCAGCATTTGGACTGAAACCCTCACATACACCAGACAGCACATTCCAGGAGGTAAAACAACACATTATGGCCTATACCCTCAAGGTATCAAGTTTTCAGGATAAAGAGCAGTAGGAAGTGGAGAGCTGAGGGCAGAAAAGGGTAGGAGGAGCAACACAGGAACACGAGTTCTGTTTCCATGCCAGGAGAGAATCAGGGTGCCATTCCCGTGTTAGCACCAGGCTGTGACACGACCACAGACAAAGCAGACGGGCAGAGCAGAAGTGAAAAGCCAATCTCCCATCTCCCCATGGTGCTGGGGGCAGGGACAAAGTCCAGTGCGACGCCGATCCCAGCGGAGCCTGAAAACGGGCATGATCTGCTCAGCCCTTTTCAGCTGGAATGAATTTCTCTTCAGAGGCCAAGAGAAAATCAATTAGTGATGGCTGATGAGTCTTGTTCACCAAGCTGATCACAAATCACACTCATGGAAAGAGAATCTACAGATTTGCTCCAGGATGAGGCCCTTCCAATGCCCACGGGAGCTTGCCCCCTTCCTTCTCACACAGCAGCCTGCCTTTGGAGGGAGAGGTGGTTCTAAACATGCCTTTCTATTGCTTTGGGGGGACGTTGCACAGGCAAGAGCTGTGAAAACATTGCTTTCCAGCCCACAAAAGGAAGAGGTTGTGATCCTCTCTCAGCCCTAGGCTATCAGGGCTACAAACACATGGGCCCACCGGCTCCGGGGTGGGGATACAGCAAACTCTCTGATCTGAGCTCCTCTGCTCCAGCCTGGCAGTGAGGCTGCTGCAG
Source organism: Brachypodius melanocephalos (assembly GCA_013398615.1). Taxonomy (NCBI): domain Eukaryota; kingdom Metazoa; phylum Chordata; class Aves; order Passeriformes; family Pycnonotidae; genus Brachypodius; species Brachypodius melanocephalos. Next base: position 2,155,570 of record VZSR01003083.1, on the reverse strand, counting down.
ACAGTGCATTCCAGCTTGGTGTTCAAGTGTTGCACCAAAGGCCTTCACAGTTACCCTGGAGGCAGAGTCACCCTTCAAACCCACGAGAGAAAAGGCTGGGCTTAGACAGGTTCCTCGTCTGGCATTCAGCTGGAAGCTGTGGCAATGGGTTTCTTCATATGTTGGCTCATGAGCTCCCTGGCACGAGACACTTGGATATGGTCAAAACAGGAGTTACAAACGAGGACAGGGTCGTACAACTGCTGATCAGGGATGGGCAGCTTCAGATGGCAGCAAGTAGCACAGAACACGTTCCCACAGTTCCTGTCAAGGGGCAAGAAAACCAGTGAGAAGAGAGCTGGGACCACCACAGCAGAACTCGAGCAAGCACAAAGGGTCCAGGTCAGGGCAAAGCACCAGCCTGACTGAGAATTGTAAACATGTTTCCTATAGTGTGGTCAGCAGTGCAAGCAAACTGCTAGTGCTGACAGGGAGTCATAGCTATCCCACAGAGGGATCAAAGGCCTTGGAAAAACAGAAACAAGAACCATATAAAATGGATCTCTGCAGGGAACAGATGAGGCCAGGCATGTAGAGGAAAGACCAAAAACCATCTCCTGGTTTCAGACCTGCCAGGTCTGTTCCCTCTAGCTGGAGGGAACAGACTTGTCAAAGGGACATTTTGTGACATCAGGCTGAGGAGAGGAAGGGCCCAGAGCACTGACATTTTTACCTGCAGTGGTGCCTCCGTTTGGCCAGCCAGAACTCACAGTCGCAGTTGAAGCAGTGTGAGGCCATGTGGTCTGGGACCCACCGCGTGACCTAGGGCAGACACCAGTCAGCTCCTGTCTGTAATCCCCCAGTGACAGCTCTGAGCAGCTTGGGGGTGGCTTTGAGCCACACCTCGCAGTGAGCCTATCCCACCCGAGCCAGCAGCAGCAGAGGACGTGTCAACGACACAGGAGGCTGTTCGCTGCCTCACTTCCAGAGAACTCTCTGCTGCTGTGCCCACCCAGGTCAGCTGCAAAAAACATTCCCTCCCACTGCATCACAGCTCCACGATGGGACACACACCTCAGTCTCCTTCTTATCCACAGGCTCCCAGCTTGCTTCTGACAAACAGTCCTCACTGTGGTCAGAACAGAAATCCTCCGTGTCGCTGCCATCTGATTCCTTCAGACACGTCTGCAAAACAAGACCAGGTCACAATTCCCTCTGCTGCTTGGGCACACACTCAGGGCACGCCCTGCTCCGCACACTCTGTGCTGGTGAGGGGCACCTGGGTGGCTCCTGAGCCCCCAGACATAGGGCAAAGCATCCATGAGTTTGTAGAAGCTTGGTCCTCGAGCAGCAGAGAGTTCTCTGGGTTGATGAGGACATGACTGACAGAGGAACAATCCTTCCCACCCCCTCCCAAAGGGATGGAGACCTGTGAGCTGGAGAGGGAGGTGTGCAGGGGTACAGGGACCCAGCACGGGGTGTGAGCGGCCTGTACTCACAAAGTCATCCTCGTAGTCCATGGGGGGCTCGGCCGGAGGGGTGCAGAAGTGACGAATGTCCAGGCGCAGCTGCAGCTCCCGCACCTGCCGGCGCAGCTGCTCCACCTCCTGCTTGTAGCTGGCCTCGATCTGCCGCAGCCGGTGCTGGATCACATCCGTGGGGAAAGGCAGCCCATCATCATCCAGGTACAGAGGAGGCACAGGAGAAGGACATTTCGGTGGCAGGTGCTTGGGACCAGAGGCTTGTTTCTGGTGGCAGGGCAGCCACAAACGGCTGGGCTTCCCAAAATATGTGTTCACATGGCCAGCGCAGGCCGAGGGCTTCCCACCTTCCCTGCCAGACCATGGGCCACTGAGGCACAGGCCCGGGGCCCAAAGGGGTTTGCTGCTCAGCCTCTTATTGCAGCAGCCATAGGAGAGGAGGTGTCTGGGTGTGGGCTCCCCATTGGGGAGCGATGTCACCATGCCTTGAAAACTGTCCCAGTTGGACCCCAGGAAGGAGAACTCGCTGCTTTGGCTCTGGGAAATGGGCTTGCGCCATTGCTCCAGCAGGAGCCTCCCCGGCTGGCCAGGCTCTTCAAAGGGCATGCTCTGGCCAGCATCACCTCTGCCCTTGTCTGCATCTGGGCACGGGATACCCAGGGCAGGGCCTGTGATGTCCTGAGAAGGGGTGCCTGGTGCCAGGGACTCCTGGCTGGGAATGTTTTGGCAGGTGGTGATTCTTTTGGGACAGCCTCCTCTGTTGGACACCACGCCAGCAGACTTCCAAGGTTCCTGGGGACAGATTTCCAAATGCTTTCCAGAACTGGTAGAAACCTTGTCACTGTTTTCCTGTCCAGAAGAATTTGGATCTTGACCTATGCCATCCAGTTCCTCCATGAGTGCTCCATTTCCCTTTTCCACCTCCACAGGGACCCTGCTGTCAGGCACAGCAGCCTGGTTGCCCAGCTGCCTGCTTGGTCCTTCGTGCTCAGCACAGCTCCTGTCTTGCAGAGGAGGGTTCTCCTTCTCCTCCCTGGGCCGTGCCTCTCCTGTGGCCACTGCAGCACCTTCAGCCCCCTCAGTACTGGCATGCCGGGCTTCCAAGCCCACCCGCACCTCCTGACAGTGGTTGTTCAGGTTGGGGTCACTGGATGTGCGGGTCAGAGGGCTGCTGGAGTCACAGGCTGAGAGCAGGTCATCCATAGATCTTGTCTTTGGTAATCTAGAACCCAAAATCAAAGCAAATCTCACAATAAACCCCCTGAAACTTCCCTGGTTTCCGTCAAAGCAGATGAGGGCAGGGAAATATTCCCCATTACAGCTCCAACAGTGGGTGGAGAGGGGCAGTGCAGCAGGGACCTCAATTTCTCTGAGTGGCTGGGGCACTGCTATAGAGCTCTTTTACCCACAAAGAAGATGAGAACAACAACAGGGAAACTACAAGAAACTACGAGAAGGCAGGACGATCTGTGGGTATGCAACACCCTGAGCCTGAAGCTTCAAGCTCTTACCTGTCCAAACACCTGCCACTGAAGTCCTGGCTCTGAGATCCAGGGGGCATGTAGATGTCCATGTCCACCTGTCCCAGAGGATGCGGTGAGGAGGCCGGGAGGTACATGGCTGTCCAGAGGTGCAGGGCGCGCACATGGCACACAGGATGCAGCACCTGCGACACCACCCGTGTCAGAGCCCAACGCCATGGAAAGCCCTCCAGCCCCCTCCCCCGTGCCTGCCAGGGGACAAGCCTGGACCAGGAGCTCTACTGACCTGCTCGGATCCGGGCATATAGAGCAGGTTGTGGAAGTTCTTGTTGCCGGCTCGCAGCAGGGACCACACAGAGCACGTGCGCTTGTAGATGTTGTGCATCTCGCGCTCGCAGGGGCTGTTCCCCAGGAAGGTCCCGTAGAGGCAGGAATACGTGTGCTGCACCAGCTTCACCTGTGGCACAAAGGGAGAACCACGCTCAGAGCCACGGGGAAAAGGGGGCTCTTGCCTACAGGGGACACATCTTCCCTTCCTCTGGGATGGCTCATGCACTGCCTAGCCTGGGTGACCTCATTGCTGTCCTTGCTTCCATACTGGGCAGGACAGGGATCACTTAAATTGAAGGAAAAGCAACACTCAACTGATACCAAACCCACCCCTCTAGAACCAAATGACTCTCTAGAATCCTCTCCTGCATTTTTTGGTAAGACAGAGATTAATTTTTTTTCTCTATTTTATTTTTTTTCAAATGTTTCAGACCCACATATCTCTGAGATATGCAAATCAAACCAGTGCTGCTGCTGGCATCTGAATTCCCTCGGCTGAAAAGGACTGGAGAAGGGATTCAGAAAAACCAAAGTATATAAACCCTCCATCACTCCTTCATGGGAGAACAGTTTTAAACTAAAGAGAGTGGTGAGGCCCTGGACCAGGCTGCCTAGAGAAACTGTGGCTGTCCCATCCCTGAAAGTGACCAAGGCCAGGTTAGACAGAGCAATCTGGGGTATTGAAAGGTGTCCCTGCCCACAGCAGGGAACGGATGGAAAGAGATGGGCTTTAAGTTCCCTTCCTACCCAGAACATTCTGGGATTCTGTGATCACATCACAATCTCTGAGGTTCTGAAGACCTCTCCTCTTTCAACTCCAGTACTGTAAAACATCAGGATCTTCCCTCTGTCTATCCTCACGTGTATGCACATATATTTCTTACCAGAAAAGCTTCATTAAATTCGAAGAGGCAGGGAAATTGCTTCAGAAGCTGATGAACAGCATCCAGCCACTGGAGAAAAACTGGGCACTGCTCGTTCTGATCTTCCACCTTTTCCTGGTGTCCACAGCGATCCCCAAACTTGTGACCAAAATCCAGCCAGTCTGATTCAACAAGCACCTGGAAGCCCTGTGAATAAAAGAAAAAACAATTGCAGAGACTTTGCTGAGGACACGTGGCAGGACAAAGCAAGACCCATCCACCAGGAAAGGCTGGGAAGGAGGCTGCCACGGTGCCTGGTTTGGGAGCATAGCTCACCAGGGTTGCAGGTTTCCAGACACAAACTCTCAGTTGTTATGTCTATGCAGTAACCAGCTCAGAGAATTTAGAGTAGGGAAGCAACTGAACTTTGAGCACAAGATGGTATTGCCCATAGCACTGCCCAGGCTGGGCAGAGGAGTGAGGAACAGTTCACCCAAAACAGGCAGGAAGAGAACAGGGAAAACTCAACACCCACCACAGCAGCTCAGAAATGCCACTAAGCTTATTCCCAAATGCAATCCTGCTCCTTTCCACAGAGATTCCAAGACAAAAGCTGCCTTTGAACAGACATGAACTGCAGCAGAGCACAATCCTACCTCCATGGTCCTGTAGTAAGGGTCCAGGAGAATCTTTGCCAGTGCCACAATCTGTGGAGTCCTGTCCCAGCCGTCGGAGCAGTGAACCAGCACCGGACGCCCTTCTCTGTCCACGGCACTGGAGACCAGCACTGCTGCCTTCAGCATTACAGACAGGTGCTGCAGCCACTTGGTGCTCTCCAGGGCTGAAAGCCAGCTGCAAGGGGAAAAAGGCAAGAAAATGGTTGCTTAGCTCTCCCCTGAAGAGAAAAAAAAAAAAACAAAACCACTTTAACTTCAGCTTTCTGGGAGTCCCCAGTGAAAATCAGTCTTTTAAAAAACATGTCCCAGAAGAGCCAGGCACCCTGGAAAGAAGGGCAAAGAATCCAATCCCAAATTTAATTTTTCTCACATACAGCCACATTTTAGAAACCCCCAGAGGACATACACAACCAAGTGACACTGAGACAGTGCCACAATCTCTTCTGGATTAATGGATCAAAATTAGCAGCATTCAAGCTAAGCACCTTCCCATCCCTCTATTTTCTCAGGTAGAAACCTGGGATTAAAAAAGGAAAAAGGAGTGAAAGCCCACCAGGTCACTGACAGATATGGCATCAAACTCAGCTACAGAAAAGTCACTCACTTGCTGGGGTCTGGCACTTGACTGCAAACAGCACGCAGATATTGGAAGCTGTTCCGGATGGAGTGGATGTTGGCCATGCCCATGAACACGACTTCACAGTTGGGGTAATACTCTGATACGAGAGACAGGAACATTTAGAGAGAGCTACAGCAGCTACAGAACATTCTGAACTGGAAGTGACCCACAAGGGTCATTGAATCCAACTCTGCTGCTACTGCCTCCACACCCCAGTGCAGCTGCCCCTCACACACCAGTACTAGTGTTCATGGAGTCACTAAGGTTGGGAAAAACCTCCAAGGCCATTGACTCCAATCATTTCCCAGCACTGCCAAGGTCACCACTAACCTATGTCTCCAAGTGCCACATCCACTTAACAGGGCTGTTAAGCCCCTCCAGAGATGGGGACTCTCAACACTGTGGGAGCCTGGCAGCTGTGCCAGGGCCTGACAACCTTTTAATGAAGAAATTTTCCCCCATATCCAACCTAAACCTCCCCTGGCACAGCTTGAGGCCATTTCTACTCATCTTGTGCCTTGTTCCCTGGAAGCAGAGCCTGACCCTCACCTGGCTGCTCCCTCCTGTCAAGGAGTCTGGCTCCAGTGCAGAGCCAGAAGGTCCCCCCTGAGCCTCCTCTTCTTCAGGCTGAGCTCCCCTAGCTCCCCCAGCCATTCCTGATGCTCCAGACCCTTCCTTAGCTCCATTCCCTCCTCATGGTCTTTCTTGTCCTAATGGGCACAAAACTGACCCCAGGATTGGAGGTGCCTCAGCAGTGGCCAGGTAAGGGGGACGGTCTCTGCCCTGTGACCACACTATTGCTGGTACAGCTCAGGTGTCATTGACCTGTTGCTCACCTGGGCACACCTAGGCCCATGTTCAGCTGCTGCCAACCAGCACTCTCAGGTCCTTTTCCACTAGGCAGCTTTCCAGCCACTCTGCCCCAGCCTGGAGCATTCCCAGTGGGGCTGTTGTGACCTGAATGTAGGACCCAGAACTTGGCCTTATTGAACCTCATCGCTGGCCTGTTGATCCAGCCTATCCAGATCGCTGTGTGGGAACATGCTCCCAGAAACCAAGCACCAAAATGCTGCCCCAATCCCCAGCTGTGCCCTAGGAGTCACTGCCAGGCCCAAGCAGAAGATGCTCTGGATGTTCTTGGCCCTTGATACCTTCGCATTCGCAGCCGCCTCCCTTGGCCCTGTTGGCCACAGCTGCTGTGTAGGATCTGGCATCGAGGATCAGCAGCTTTTGAGGGGTTCCCACATTCTCCACGCCTGAACACGCTGTCAAGGACGAGTCTGCAGGGACACACAGGGACTGAGCTCCTGGCACCTCCCTCTCTCCCTGCCTCCCTCCACCCCACTGCCACCATGAGTAAGCCCAGAGTGCCACCCACACACAACAGTTATGGCATGATGGGGCCCAGGTTCTCCCCCTGGACACTGGGGTAAAGCCCTGCCCTGGGCCAGCCCTGGCAGCCCCTCTGTGGTGTCCCCCATCCAGGAGGGCTGGTGGGAACCATCTTACCGAAGTCGGCGTCACAGGGCTCGCTGCCGTCGCTGCTCCCAGCGTGCGGCGCGGTGCCCGACGTCCTCGCTCCAGGGTTCAAGGCACAGGCTTTGGCAATGGATGTCACCAGGTACTCATCGTCAGCATTCCGCCAGCCCCACCAGCTGATCTCGGGCTGGCTGCAGCGTGCGATCACCGCCCCGTTGCGCACGTGTCTGCAGGGATACAGAGCCTGGCTGAGCCCCCAGGGGCGTGGGGCTGGCCTGGGACACACTCCCTGTGCACAGCCACACCTGAGCTACTCCTGGCTGCAGCTGCCCGGTCTGCTGCTGCAACTGCTCTATCTACAGCACTGACTCTCTCACCAACCAGTGAAAGAGGGAAGGAAATCTCAAATAACTGTTTTGCACCACTGACAGACTAAACCAGCGTCATACTTTTATTTACAATAATATAGAATCATTTAGGTTGGAAAAGACCTTCAAGATCCCCAAGTCCAATCTCGGACTTTCATTTATATATATTAATATATCCTGTAATGTAAAAGTATATAATATGTAAAATAAATATTATTGCATATACCTAGGACAGTATTTATATATTAAACCAGAGAGAAGATCTTTAAATCATTATGGTTGTATTTTGGAAAAGAAATAGCTATGTCATAGAATCATGGAATGGTTTGGGTTGGAAGGGATGTGGAAGATCATCTTGTTCGACTCCCCTGCCATGAGCAGAGACACCTTCCACTTGATTTTAAGACTGTCCTGTTCTCTTCTCTTTTTTTCCTCCCTTAAATTACAGACCCATTGTTAAACCATTTCACTTATCACCTTTAAGTTGGGAGATCAGCTCCCTTGGCATCAGACCAGGGAGTTTCTGGGTGGAGGCCTGAGCTGGTGTTTATCAACATCCCCTAAATGTGAACCCTACCCTGGCTGTGCTTACTGACATCTGGCAGGAGGCCTGAAGCAGGAATCAGTGCATTTCTCACATGAACACGCTGGTCAAGTCATTCCCAACTGGCCTGGAAAGGGAAGGGACTGTGAGGTGACAAAGCTGCTGGTGACAAAGCATGAGTCAGGGAGTGTGAAATTTAGTATTAATAGGTGAAGAGTATTTACAGATGATCAAAGCATAATCCCAGCTGTGACACAAAGCAGTCTGGTGCAGATCAGCAGCCAAATCCCAAAGGCTTTGAAGTCACTGGGGAGTTCTCAAAAGCCTCAGCTCAGTGCTCAGAGAAGCATGACAGTTATGGATGTGCTAACAGTTATTGGGAAAGGAGTAGGACATAAAACATGGCTTCACATCTTAACCATCCTAAAATGACACAAACTGCTCTCAATAAGGATCATGTTGTAGACAAACCAAGCTCCAGAGATTGGTGGTACAGACACAAGCAAGCACTGGAATGGTCATGCCATGCTTCAGAAACACAAGTATTTCTTGGACAACAAACAAAACCAAGAGTGGACTCACAGCCACGGTGCAATGTGGAACTACTAACTGGTTCCAACATTTGGTGGCAGGTTCACCAAGGGACAGTGAGACAGTCACCCATTCTCCCAAATGGGTGTAGGAAATCTAAGATAGCAGATGCTTCAAAGATGCACCAGGAAAGATCACCTGCATCTCTATCCTGTTTGTTGTTTTCCTGAGGTGCTGCTCCTGCTGTCTGGCCCTTCTTGGAGATGGGAAAGTCAACTGAACAGCCCTGAACCAAAACCACACACCAACCACACTCAACCACCCCACCACCACTCCTGCAACATTTATCTGGAGACCACAGAGTAAAGGAATGGTTTGTGTTGGGAGGGACCTTAAAGCCCATCCTATTCCAGCCCCTCCATGGGCAGGGACACCTTCCACTGTCCCAGGCTGCTCCAAGCTCTGTCCAGCCTGGCCTTAGACACTGCCAGGGATCCAGGGGCAGCCACAGCTTCTCTGGGCACCCTTTGTCATGGCCTCCCCACCATCCCAGGGAACAATTCCTTCCCAATATCCCATCTAAACATGCTCTCTGTCAGTTTATGTGGCCTCCTTAATGACATCTCACAGATAATAACAATGAAGACTTTAAACTGAAGACTTCCAAAGAAATAATGTTCATGTTTGGCCAAGTCAAAACACCATGGGGACCCTTTAAGTGCTGCTTGGTTTTGCAAGGTGACTTGCAGAGCAATCACTCCCTGGAGATCTATTCCTGCCTTCAGGATCACTCAAGGATGGATAACAGAGAGCAGCAAAGGCTTTGTTTATAGTAGTAAATGAAACAGAGCCAAAGTGTGGACTTAAGCACCAGGCTGTGATCATCCAAGCCTGTTTGTGAGCCACCCACAGCTCCTGGCCTGTGCCAAGCAGCACTTTCCCAGACAGCGCCTGAGCACGCTTTGGGGAAAGGCGGGTGCTGTGCCAGGGACTGCTCGCAGCAGGCAGCTTGTGGGGCAGGACAGGGTGCGGGGCACAGCAGCTGCTCTGGGCAAATCCACTGGTGTTGCCAGGGTCGTGTTGAACTCACAAAATTCTTGGTAACACAAACCTCTGAGCACTGAACAACTGCTGGGGACCTTCAAGAGACACAGGGACCTCCCAGTAAACAAGGAAATGTGGCAGCACCAATGAATGTGAAGCCACTAGCAATCAGAAAGTACAGCAGGTGCCAGCAGAGGAATCAAAACCATAGCTGAGCTTGCAAGGAGCTTCCCAGGGCAGGGGAACACCAGAGCCTGACTTTGCCTTCCTTGCACATCTCCCTAGCATGAGCACAGGAACCATTTAAGGCCTTTTCTTACCTGGGAGTTTTGGGGAGGTTTTACTCAAAGGAAAAAGTTCCCTTCTTGAAACTGGAATGGCAGAAAGTGCCAGAGTGTTTTAACTTATGTGGAGCAAATTATTCTTTAAGGATCCTCAGTTTACATTAATGACTCAAGACCTTTCACGATCCAAAGCTGCAATATGAAGTGCCTCTGTAGTTTATCAGTTGAGTTTTTCCTCACAGATTCATTCTGATTACAAGGCTAGAGCACATCTGATACTGTCAGCACATGTCATTTAACCCCCAACAATCCTCCACAATGGATTAACACCTGGTTTAGTGGAAGGTATCAGGGAGGTTGGAAGTAGACAATTCTCAAGGTCCCTTCCAACCCAAAGCTTTCCATGATTCTGTAATCTCCCAAGTCTCCTCTCTGTTATTTCCTGGACAAGTCAAGGATCTTGGCTTAAAGCACAAGAAATAGCTTGAAGAGGGTCTACTGAGTTGAGCCTAAAGGTTCCCATCTGAGATGTGTGTGTGTGTAAGTACTTCCATTTCCCAGATCTTTGGGATAAACTCCTGTCTCACTGTGGTAGGATGTGAGAGCACAAGAGTGAGGCTCAGCTGTGGGGTGGAGCAGTGCCTGCTGTCCCCTGACAGGGGATGCCAAGAGTCAGGAGGAGCATTCCAGCTCCCACAGGCCTAAGGTCTCCTCAAGGTGGCTTAGAAGACAGAGCCAGGACTGCCATGCCATGCCCATCTACCTCTCTACTCAGCTAAATAATTGATTGCATCCTTTGCCTTGTTTTAGAAGTGGATTGTGGCTGGAGGCTCCTGCATCTCTCCTGCGCATCTCTGCTGAGGGCTGAGATGGAGACCTGAATTTCTGCTTTGCCTAATAGCTAAATTATACATGTTTAAAGAAATCTGATAATGGGGTACATTTGATATCATGTCTTACAGCTCTGACAGTGACCCAGTGACATCAGCCTTATCCAAAAGCTCTGAGGTCTATCACAGTGCATTGGGATGCAGGCAGTCATCCATTCTCTCCTGAACTCCGAGTGAGGAGGAGGAGCTAAGTGTCAGGCTTTTCATTTTCACACAGCACAAGGCACTGCAGAAGAAGCTGTGACCCTCAAGGACCCTCCTGCTCCAAAGAGTTCAATCTTGAGGGCAAAGACTAAAAAAATGTGCATGAAAATCAGAGACACATGGGCAAACACTTGCCCCATCTTGTAACATCTCTTGTCAGCGTCTTCTAATCTGATCCCAGGCTGCAAAGGGTTGCACTCAGCTCGTAAATTACTGGGTACCATTACAGAGATATAAAGCAAGGAACAAAATAATTACTGGAGTAGGAAAAAGACATGGCTTTGCCCTCGGGTGGGGAGGCACAGTGGGATAGGTTCCAGCAGCAGGCCATTTTTAGCAGAAAGAATCACAAATACAATTAACTTCTTAGCTGAGTTGGCTACAGGGAGGGAAAGGCTCCGTCCCATAAGCTGTGCGCATTCCCACTCTGCTGCAGAACTGAGTTCTAGAAGAAACACACAGTGTTTTGCCACATCCCACAGCAAGCCACGAAGTGTGAAGATGCAGAGTTAAGGTAAATTCACTGGTTTTGCTTCCTGACTTTTGTATTTTCCAATACAGCTATTTGAAGGTTTTTCATATTTGGATTTGGTAACTGCTAACACAGAGTCAAAGGCTACAAACCATAATGTACATTTCACAACAGCACAACTGCCAGGGTGCCACTTTCCATCAGCCTCCCATTGGTTTCAAACACATCAGTCTCTTGGGAGACACATTTAATGAGGAACCAGTTGCTACCCTGCAGAGTCCTGCTCCATTGGCTGCCTGACCTCCTGCATCCCCCTTTAGATTATTTCTGGAAGGCTGGTCAGGGAATATTTCATAGAATTATAGATTATCCTAAACTGGAAGGGACCTACAAGGACCATCCAGTCCAAGCCCTGTCCCTGCACAGACACCCCAACAATCCCACCCTGGGCATCCCTGGGAGCTCCTGGAGCTGTGGCAGCCTCAGGCTGTGCCCATTCCCTGGGGAGCCTGGGCAGTGCCAGCACCCTCTGGGGGAAGAACCTTTCCCAAAATCCAACCTAAACCTCCCTGAGACAGCTCCAGCCATTCCCTTGGGTCCTGTCTCTAGTCATCAAAGAGCAGAGATCAGAGTTGCCCCTCCATTGCCCCTCATGAGAAGCTGCAGATTGGGGCATTCCCAGGTCTGTCCAGGCCTGCACACCCCACTGAGCACAGGGCACCCAGCAGGCTCCTTTTAGCTCAGATTTCTTTTGAAAGTAGCAGCCAGACAAGGACCAATGTGTGGAAAGATTTTGAAACTCTGAGAGAACTTTAATTCGACCTCATCTTGCAACATCTCCCGTAGGAGGAAAGTCACCCACACCTTCAAATCTAACAAAGCAGCAAAGGACAGTTCTGGAACACTGCTTCTCTCTTCTGGAAAACACCCTGCTGCAGACAGTGCTGGGGGAAGGAGCCCTGGGATCACCATGTTTGCAGACAGAAGGCAAAAGGATAAACAGCTCCCCTGCCATCCCTGTCCCAAAGCCTCTGCAGGATTACAAGGACATGGCAGCTGTCATGGGCTTGGGAGAGGGAATTTGGGTTTGCATTTACCTGTACACTACCACAGGGATCCTCTTCCATGACCTGAATGAAGCCACATTCTCCAGCTCCTTGTCAGTGATCCAGACAGGGACCAGCAGCTTCTGGGGATAACTGGAACAAAGCCTGGAGAAGAGAAAGCATGAAAGGCAAGATGAAGACTGAGCAATCAAAAATCTGCCCCAGAGCAGCTCACAGTTCCCAAAACTCAACATGCAGGGGCTTTGGCTCTTCCTCCTCCTATCTGAGGAGCAGCCTCAACATAGCCTCCTGTGCTATCAGGAAAGAGCTGAGAGAAGACAACCGCCTTTTACCTCAGGCCTCACCTCTGGGCTCATACTAAGTATCACAGTACTTCCTGGGATGCCTTTAGAACAACCTCTGGAGAATTCATGAGGGTTTAGGGGAACAGTCAACAATTTACATTGAGTTTTTTTTTCTTGTAGCAGGTACACACAGAGCTTCTGGTAAAGAATAGCCTACCACTTTCTGCCCGGCAGAACATGACACCACTGCTCAACTCGACACGTCATTCAGCGAGGAAGACGCAACTGTGCAGAAATTTAGCAGTGGGGACTGGGGGTATGCAAATAAAGTGACAAGAGTGAGATCTAAATCATATCTTGCTTGGTGGAGTGCCAGAAATCAAATTCTTATTGATATCTGAACATGTACCAGCAGTGAGAGAACTCAGAGCAGAGAGAGCCGCCAGATGGCAAGTTTAGATGGGATATTGGGAAGGAATTGTTCCCTGGGAGGATGGTGAGACCCCAGCACAGGGTGCCCAGAGCAGCTGTGGCTGCCCCTGGATCCCTGGCAGTGTCCAAGGCCAGGCTGGACACTGGGGCTTGGAGCAGCCTGGGACAGTGGAAGGTGTCCCTGCTCATGGAGGGGCTGGAATGGGACAGGCTTTAATGCCCCTTCCAGCCCAAACCATTTTGGGATTGTAACACACACAGAATTCCAGGAGTGCAGGCAGGGACCTTCTGGCTCCTGCAGGTCCTCTCCTGCCCCTGCTGTTCCCAGCACACGCTCATATTATGTTACAGGTTGCAGGTTGGAGACAGATTCACAACTGGATGCACCAATGATCATGACACAAACAGTAGAGATTTATTATGGTCTGTTGCAGCAGCCCTCTTGTTAGAGGGTAGAAATGAACCAAGATACAGAGTTCTTTTTTATCACAACATGAAAAGGGTCCTGGTTTATTCCTCTTTACAGCTTAGCCATCCTGACTCCAACTGTACCAAGACCCTACTGTAGGTTTCCCCTGCAGCCTCTCACTGCAGGTACCGGTTTGCAGACTCTGACTGCAGGCTTTTACCTAGCTAGACTGTGGCTGCAGAGTCCAACAACAGGCT
>VZSR01003083.1:2125632-2141775 GCA_013398615.1 Brachypodius melanocephalos | reverse complement strand
TCTGCCACTGATGTCTCCCAAATGTTTGAGTCTTGGGGTTCAGGTAGGGTGATGGGTAGATTGTCTTTCTATTGACAATCTTCTGCTTCTGAAAAGTTGTGGGCTTGCTAGGTTATGCTGTGAATTGATTGAAAAACATGAGAACACCCAAGACTTTTGAGGGGGGTATACATCCACCCCACACTCTCCTCCTTTTTTTGTTTTAACAACTTAACAGGAGCATAATTTAATCCTAACAAAACATGCACTTTTGAATGAAATTAACGAACTGAAACTCACAACTGCCTATATACTTTTGCTATCATCCAGGGTCTGCTAAGGAGCCTCCTTTTCACAAGGAGGGCTTAGAAAGCCTCTTCCAGATGAGGCTTCCATGTTTACCTCAAAGGAAAGAGGTTCAGCTTCTGCAAAGCTCAATCAGTTACTCAAAGTGACTTGCTTTCAATTTTAGCACAGAAACACCTGGGTTTGATGGTATACTTTTCCTGCCAGTCAAGACCATGGCTTGGCCAAAGCTAAGACAGACTGGGAGGGCTTATCATATCTTCCTTATCATACCTTTAAAAGAAATCTTTCAGTAATGACTCACAGAACAGCTGGCTTTGTCATCTATCCTTAGCTAAATAACCAATGATACTATAAATAACTTGTAAATAACTATACCTATGTACATATATATATATACATATATATATATAAAACTCTTTTCAAAGTACTATTTACCCTTTTGTTAAAAATGAACCAATTCAGAACTACCAAAGGAAACATTTCTTTGTTTCAGTTAGGTTCTACAGGTCATATCCCGGTATATGATTAAAAATGACACATTTTTGTGTTAGTAGTGTCCTTAACATATTTGATTCTTGAGGTTGGAGGCAATTAAGTAACTTACTTATATAACTATTGCACTATAATCAGTATACTTAACATCATTGCTTAATGGCAGCAGTGTAAATAATGAACTTTTCCTTTAGTTAAGAGTTTTGAAACGGAATCAGAATTAGCGAAAATAAAAAAGGGAGATGTTAATTTACAGTCTATTAAGTCTAATCAACTATTAAGGCTAACCAACAATTGTAATTAATGTTTTTGAGATGATTATGCATCTTTAATTAATGTTTCCTGCAGTACAAATTGTTCTTGTTAATACTTTCTCATGTATAGTTTTAAACTTTTCTGTAATTTCAAATTACCTCAGTTCTGTGATTATTGCATCTGTATATTTAGTTGCAAAAATTGAATATTAAAAGCCATGTTTAAATTTTGGTTCAAAAAGAAGAAAACATGTAAACTAGTATTTTAGTGTTAGCAGTCACAGACCTGCTATATTCAGAAACCTGATATTGACTTCAACAGGAGTTGGCATGAGTAAAATATGAAAGGTAGCTGAAAATTATTTTCAGCTTGAAAATTATTTTATAGACATTGTGAAAGAAATGACAGGTGGCAAATCCTAGGTCAGAAAATTGCAACTGAAATTTGCTCATGAAACACTTCTATACCAAATTAGTACTTCTATGTTTGCTTTCATGAACTTAGAATGTTCTTTTTAGGACCTTTAAAACAAACAATGTCTTTGAATTCTAAAATGTCACAAATATACTGTTATGTTGCTATTATCTAGACTTATTATGAAGTGTGTTCAGTTAGAAATTGGGTTTTATCATCTGTATTTGCATTTGTAAGCATCAACAGTGTAAGGTGATGAAGTCTAGATAAATATGACTATGAATGTTGTATGAGTGCAGTATATAAGTTCTTTTTGGAAACAGCTTACTATGAAAAGTTAGGGAAGAACATTCTAAACTTAGTATGCTTTATAATGAAGCTTTCCCTTTATAAACATATTTAATAGGTTTCTTTTTGGTGTTGTCTCAATAACCTTTTAAGCTTTAGAGCTTTACATTGTAAATCTGGCTGATTTGCTACAGATTTGTTAAATGTTAGATAAACCAAAGATAGTCCACAGTTCTCATCCTTGAACAAAATGTTTGCACAATTTTAGATGACTGAGAACAAAATTTAATTTAGATTTTGAAATCCCATAACTGAAATTGTAAGATCTTTGGAAGAGGAAAATAAATACCTTGATGCTTCTTTTCCTCTGGAAGGTAAAAACAGCCTGGAAAATTACTGTGAGTTTTATAGAGAAGAAAATTATTACATTAAACTAAGATCTTTAAATATTACACAGTATTATACTGAAACTTCATTGCACATTTGAAAAGAAAAGAGCCCAGCATGGTCCATCATCGCATGAGGACTAAAGCTGCTGAAGTTACATAGAAACCAACATTAGAATGGATGCTTGCCTTTATGGTAATCATCTGTCATGTTTTCAAAACCTCTTTTTCCATGTGTCTCAATTTTGTGGGTAGTCCCTTTGGGCTTGCTCTGCACGCTGGGCACTGGCATGGCTACGGGTGAGTGGGCTGTGGGCAGCCTGGGGTGGGCTGCAGCCACCAGGACAGCCCCGCCGCTGGCTCTGATCTCAGCATCTCCTCAACACGGCTGTGCCCGCTTGGCTGCACTGTCGCCTCTCCCACTGTCCCTGCCATGCAGGAAGCAGGAAAGGGACCTGTGGCAGCCACTGGAGGACCCCCAGTCCCGGGAGTTCAGCGGGGGCTGCTTGAGATCCCCCCAGGATGGTGGGTTTTGGTGCAGCTGTGGTTGGTTCAGAGGTTTGGTTAGGCTCCAGTGGCAAACGGTGGTTGGGCACCTGCCTTAGGATGACTCTTGGTGTTGGGTGACCCCGCTCCGCTCTGCAGCTCCCTGTGGCTCCTTGTGGCCAGCAGGGCTTTCCAGTTCCTCGGGCGCCGGCTGCCACCGTGTCCTTCGTGCTTCTCGAGCCTTGGCTTTGTTATGATACAGTGCTCCACTGTTCCCATGCAACTTTTCAGTGGTGCTTCTGGGTTTTGGCGCACACAGTTCCACACTGGCATTTCTGGCGTTGTGCGCTGCTTGACGTCCAGCTCCCACTGCGGGCCAAAGCTGTAAGTGGGTGTGCCAGGCGGGTCCACGGTGACGAGGGCTGTGTAGCAAAGCAATGGTTCTTGCAGCTGGGGCACGGGCGGCCCGGGGCATTCTGAGGATGCACCCAGCGGTGGCAGCTTGGGCTGGTGCGGGTGAACTTGCGTGTGATGCACACGTTGCGGATGTTGGTGGCGGGGGAGGAGCTCTGCAAGTAACAGCCGCTCCCCTCTCAGTTTCTCACTTGTTTTCTCTGCTCATGTGCACAGGATGGCATTCACTCCCTCGCCGCTTTGGCCCCCTCTCTGTCCTTGGCAGGCGTCCGCGGCATCTCCGCTGCCATCCTTGCACCCCACTCGGCTTCCAACCCCAGCTAGTCTGAAAAAAGCCTCCTATGTTTTATAACGTCCACTGCAGTTTTCAGAGCCTCTTGCTCATACTTTACCCTCCATTGAAGTAGAAAGAGGGTCCATAGCTTAAAGACTGGGTTTTCTTCCCGTGAAAACCATCCTCCCAGTTTCTTGGCACCATTCTTCTATTTTAGGGGTACTTACAAAAGGAATCTGGATTTCAGTGGTTTTTTACTGCATACAGCTCTGCTTGTTCTATTTTTGCAGCTTTTTTCACCGTAAAAATGCTTTTCTCACCTTTTTTGGCAGCTTTTTCATTGCAGGCAGACTCTGCACATGCAGTCCTCTGTCTCCCCAACCCTGCTCGTGGAAAATGGCTGTGTCCTCACATCAAGGTCACCACTTATTAAGTTACAGGTTGCAGGTTGGAGACAGATTCACGACTGGAGTCACCAATGATCACGAGACAAACAGCAGAGATTTATTATGGCCCCCTCCTTTTACAGGGCGTTCAAAATTCCAGGGCTTAGACAATTGACTGGTCGGGGTCTCAGCACCGCCCAGCTCCCTGGCCAACGATACATCTGCATTCAGGATTGGCTGGGGTCCCTGTTTGAGTTGAAATCCGTCCTATCATTGCTCACCCAGAGACTTGTTTACTTCTAGGCTGGTCGAGTTTGGGAGTCTGTTATGGCCAAATTTATCTTTGCAGCCACCCACCAGCTGCAGCCGTGACAGGCTGAGACACAGCAGTGCCTGGGAGCTGGACCAGCTGAGCCCCTGCAGCCCAGGCAGGCACACATGGGTAGATGGCAGGGAACATCAAAGAGCAGCTCTGGCTCAAGGCTATCCCACATCATTTAGCAGGAATGTTTCAGGGCAGATGGTGAACAAAGTGAGGGGGATGAATGGATCCAGCCAGTAAGCTCCAGAGGGTGGTCTGGTGTACCTGAGCCCAGGCTATTCCAGCTGATGGCAACAGGCAAAATCCAGAATTAGTTTATGGTGCTAGTGAAGAACTGCCTGCCACGATGGAAAATGGCACTGCAATATCTACACAGCTCCTCTGAGAGCCCCAGGCAGAAAGCAAGGGTGGCTAAGGGATAAAAACAATGGGGTGAGGATGAGGAATTCAGGAAGCAAAATTAAAGCTGTCAGTTAAGAAG
The DNA here is from genome assembly GCA_013398615.1 of Brachypodius melanocephalos. Classification (NCBI taxonomy): domain Eukaryota; kingdom Metazoa; phylum Chordata; class Aves; order Passeriformes; family Pycnonotidae; genus Brachypodius; species Brachypodius melanocephalos. Next base: position 2,137,289 of record VZSR01003083.1, on the reverse strand, counting down.
GTAAAGACCAGACTGTCTGTGGTAGGATGTCTGGGCTTGAACATCTCTGAAATGCCTCAGATTCCATAAGTAAAGATGGTCAGGAAATTAGAGAAGCAGTGAAGTGTGACTGAGGATGCAGGAATGTGGGAGAGGGTTAGCACCTGTTCAGGTCTGGAGGAACTTCTGGAATAGCTGAGTCTATACATGACTGGGCTTCACTTAAGTGCAAACAGTTCCCTGGCACCTCAGAAGAAACATGGGTGATGTCTTAAAAGTACAGACTGGGGAGAGGTAGTCCCAGAGAGGCTCAGGAGTGTATCTTCCAAGAGTTAAATCACTAAAACTCTGTAGCCTTAGGAAAACAGTAAGACAGAAATCAATAAAATTCAGGTAGGAAACAGGACATCTTTAAGAAGTGAAGCCAAATTCAAGCAGGGTGCATAGAAACAGGCAATAAGGTCAAGACAAAGAAGCATGCCTTTCTAGGCTAGAATTCTAGAGAAATACAGTACAGGAAGTGAAACTCCAGGATAAGTAACTGTTGGCTGAACATCATCTTATAAAGTGATACAAGGAAGAATATCTGTGGCGCCCTAAATTTCAGAGTACAAGCTTTGTAGGAAGGCTGAAATAGGCTGAGCTTGTGAACAAAGTGTGGGCAACTTCCACGGGAAGGTGAGGGTAAAGGTGTGATGCTCAGAGTGACCAGCCTCCACCAGAATGTGCATGGATCAAATCCCAAGCCTAAAGAGAAACAGCACAGCATTGAGGCAACACCACCAACCCCTGTAATGACAGGAATGACATCCACAGAGGCTGGAAGAGAAGTAGAAAGGCTGAGAGGGCAGAAATTCCCATGGGAGACTTGTGCTGTTCCACACAGAACACCCAAGTGTCTGAACCAAAGGTGACATTTTCAGACACACACAAGCGTTTCTTGGTGCTACCAGCAAAATTACATAGAAGTCTCTGACTCTTCTGTTGGATCTAAGCTGCTCCAAAGTAGAATAACTGAAAAATCCCTTTGTTACAGCATTCATCACTCACTAGATTCAAGAACGTTTTTAGAGGGGGTAAGGCTCCCACAACAGCAACAACAACAAAAAGGGTAAGTTCAATGCAGTTGGGTTTTGTGTCAACATGGCTGTTGGGAGGGAGGTCACCCCTCATGTGTGAGAGCTACCTGAAACATCAATGAATGAGCAGATAGGGCAGATTTGGATATTCAGAAGGGGTTTTCGGAGATTTTTGGTGTGCCTGTGTTTTTTAACAGGTGCATCTCCACAGAGCTGAAGCATGCTCCTCTTAGGAAACAGCTGCTTTTGAGAAGAGAAGAAATAGTTCAGAACTTCAACGATCATTTTTCACCACGATGGGAGTCCTAAAGGGAACCACCTGCAGTGGGGTGGCCTGGAAAGCCCCAGGGACCAGGCTGAGCCAGACCACCAAGGGAAACAGCCTTGAACTGTGAGGTTTGATGGCAGGAGAGGGTGGCTGGAACAACACAGACACAAGAACCAGCACCTGTGAACAAGGATCAGTGGAGAACTTTCTTACCACAGAGATAACAATGAGGGAGAGGAATCGTGAAATAATCTTGATTTGGAAGGGATCCACGAGGATCAAGTCCAGCTTCTGACCCTGCAAAGGACACCCCAACAATCCCATCCCATCCCATCCCTGAGAGTCTTTGTCCAAGCTCTTGCTTCACAGAAGGCAAACACATGTACCACTAACAGTCCTCACAGACTTACTGTCCACATGTTCCTGTGGCAAATCCAAGCAGGGATAGTAATTATCACTTTCCAGTGGTATGAATAGTATTAAAATTTATAGAGAAGTGTAAAAAAGACAGCATTTGAATTAAGAGCAGTCTCAGAAACCAGTAGGAAATACCATCTGGCTAAAGCAGCGACAGAACTCCAGACAACCTTTTCCTCATAAACTCAAAGTTAAATAAAACCACAACAGTAAAAAGATAAAAACCTGAAAATAAGCATCAACATTGGAGGAAAAGTCTTGTTTTTTTTTTTTTTCCTTTTTTTGAAGGAACTACATGCATACCAAACGCACCAGTACTAAGGCTGATATGAAACAACCACCTGGGAGAGCCTGTGTGGACCAGATGGGCAATGCTGGAGTGATCCCATTTCCCTGGGCCTAAGATCCCTGAAGATGTGAGAGCCAGGGAGAGACTGTGTAATAATTTTATTATCACTGTACACTTTTATCAAGACTGAAGGAGGGGTTATTATAAGCTTGTATTGCTCTCATTTTACGATGGCTGTCGCCAGGAAGGACATAATAGTTCCCAGATAAGGACATCTCAGAACAGACTTGAAAGACGAAGAACAAAGCCATTAGCTTGGAGTATCCTGTCTTTAACAACACTGTTTTGCCAATGCAGGAAAATAAAAGATAAAAGGACTATAAACAGTTAAAAAGTAACCTGATCCCTGTGAACAGAGGCAAGTGGTTATGATCAAAAGCCAAGGCAGGATTTAAAGCTACACTCCCTGAGCAGCAAGAGAACTGGTTTGAGTTGCACAAGGAAGTTACACCACCCCTGAGATCCCAGGATTTCTGCAGGGAGCTGGGACCTGTGAGGATCCCCAGGGAGGAACTCAGCAGGTGGAGAGAAGCAAAGCCAGGCCTACACCCAGCTTGCTGAGGTTTGTTTTAAGTCCTTTCTCCCCTGGTTTGGTTGGAAATCAAACACCTGTGTTCAGAGAAGGTGGCTAATGGCTGTGGATTACACTGGCCAGGAAGCAAAGCACAGATGGTCAATGGAAGTCGAACTTCCTGAAATAGTCAAGAGAGAACCACACCCCAAGATCCATCAGGGAAGAAGGTTCGACACACAGAGACTCTACCTAGGGCAGGGACTCACAGGCTGTGCACTCCAAAACTGAGAAGTTCAGGACAACTTTTATTTGGCATCCTTGAATAAACTGTGTAAATGCCAGCAAAATCATGTGAACAGTTCCAAAGCAATGATGTCGTGAGTAGGGCAGAGGTAAAATGGAAATCACCTCCCAAATTTAGTGCTTGTGGCCTGGATTCTTCAGGAAAAGAGAACAGGCAGCAAACTCCAAAACTGGGATTTCCCCCATCCAGTGTGTCTGAGGTTTCTCATGGTCTCCACAGGAAACAGTGACCTGGAGCTGTCCAATCCATAGGTAATGGGTATGCCTGGACTGGCTGGGACAGAGAGGAAAGGCTGGGGCATACCAGTGGTTTCAAGAACAGGATTATAGGGAATGCACAAATGAGGATGTCCATCAAAGTTTGAAATCCCATTGGCTTAATGCCAACTGCTGCAAACAATGCAGCTGCCCTTCTCCAAGAGTCCTGTGCTCCTGCAGGAATAGAAGACAGGCTGGAAAGACTGACACCGGTGGCAAAAGGTCTCTTCCACTGTCCGAGTGGGAAAACCTTGTAGAGATTTCCACCACAATGCCCACAGGGACCACCTCCAACACTGGCTCACCTGAAATGTGACACCACAACGATGGAGAACGCCCCTGATAGGGATGTTCCCAGCACACCACAGTGTTCCCAGGGAATGCTCTTTTCCCTTCTACATTGTGAACCTCCCAAGCTGCACTCTGGGGCCATCACCTCTTGTTCTGTCATGTGCCACTGCCAGGAGTTTTCCTCCATGCCCTTTGTGAATGCCCTGCCAGCAGCTGAAAGCAGATCACCCTTCAGCTTCTCCTGCTCTGACTGAATGGGCCCTTGCTCATTCCCAGACTCCTGAGCCTCCTGACAGCTCTCCACTGGCTCACCCCAGCTCCTCACAGAGCTGAACAGCTGCCTGAGTGTATAAAAACTGTGGTTGTTACGCCAAACTGAGCACTTTAGAGAGAAGGACTGACCAGAAAGACAAACCCACAACGGATGGACCTCCAAACTCCCAAATGTCTTCTCTGAGGAATTAGAGCCACCACATATAAACTACCTGAGTCAGCATTTACAGTTCCTGCTAGCTCTGATGTTTGGGCTGTATTCCCTCTCCAAGTCCACAATGTGAAAGGCAGAAAGAAAAGGGCTCTGGCTCATACTCTGATCTGCCTGTGGGCTGTCGAGGCCAGGAAGGAGGATTAGCTGGAGTCTGACTCACCCACTGTTCTGCACAGGGATTACCAAGGGAAAAGTAAGGCAAGAGGAGAGTGGGGAGAGCCTGGTGATGAAACACTCACTTGTAGTTGTTGTTGATGTCAGAGACGCGCCAGGCGTTCTGCAGGTCGAAGCCCATCCTCACCAGCTCCATCTCAAACCGGAACCTCACATGGTCCCCTGAGGAACAGAGCACAGGGAGTTACTGACAGCACGGAGGAAATTTGAGTGTGTTTGTGGAACTCCACAGCAACTGTCACAGGCTGGACACAGTCACAAAACCACTGAAAGGTTTAGGTTGGAAGGGACCTGAAGCTCATCTCGTTCCACCCCCTGCCATGGGCAGGGACACCTTCCACTGTCCCAGGCTGCTCCAAGCCCCAATGTCCAGCCTGGCCTTGGGCACTGCCAGGGATCCAGGGGCAGCCACAGCTGCTCTGGGCACCCTGTGCCAGGGCCTGTCCATTCCTTGATTAAAGAATTCATCTTAACATCTCATCTAACCCTGCCCTGTCACTTTAACACTGCTCCCTCATGTCCTGTCATTATCTGCCCATATAGAAAGTCTCTTCCTCTTTTTAATAAGCTCCTTTAGGCACTGGAAGGGGCTCTGAGGTCTCCATTGAGCCTTCTCCAGGTGAACACCCCCAGCTCTCTCAGCCTGGCTGTAGAGCAGAGGGGGTCCAACCCTGGGAGCATCTTTTTGGCAATGAGAAACTCCAGGGCAACTGGATGGCAGCAGGGACTGTGCTTCAGAAGCCAGAAAGACTTGTCCCTCAGAGGGGTTCTCCTGCTTGTTTTGTCAAGTCAGACCTCATCTGAGGGCACAGAAACAGCCTCTCCATGTCAAGGGAGCATGTGGGAGTTAATTTAATCCACTTCTGCCTGTCTAGCAAACAGCTTCCAAAGTGGATGTCAGGAACCCTATGGCAAAGAGCACTGAGAACCCACCCCAGGCAGCTCCTTCCTCCAGATGCTAACTCAGGGTTTCCTCTCTCATGTTTTAGCCTCGCCTCACAGATTCTGGATGCCTTTGTTGCTCCAGTGTCAAATCTTGTTAATAAGTAAGTATTGCAAAGCTCTTCGCCTCAGCCATATCCTGCAGCAACAATCTGCACAGGTGAGTTTATTTATACTAAACACTTCCCCTAAAGGAAACACAGCAAATATCTCTGATTGCTGGGGTTTGGGGCACGGTAAGGACACAGAGCTTACATTTCCCTGATCAGCTTCTCTTGTAATAGCTGTACTACTGAACCCCATCCCTCCATCTAGCTTGTCTTTGGACATTCCATTCAGGGTACTGCTGCTCTCCTCTAGGATCAGCTCATTTTTTCAGTCTAAAGCCAGGTTTCTCACTCATTTTAATTCTGTTTCTAAATAGGTTCATCACTGATAAGACAAAGCAACTGCAAGTGAACTTTGTGTTCCTAGGGAAGGGAAACTCCCAGTCCACACGAGGGCACCAGCACAGCTCTGGTTTTCTCTCCATGGACTCAAAGACTTCAAGACAAAGACTTGATTTGTGTCTGTGAGGATGACCCAGAGCTCTCCAAAGACCTGATCCTGGGAATGTCACAGCATTTTTGGGTGTTGGAGAAGAGATGTAAAAGGGCTCATATTAATTAGGCTGCGTCAAAACTGATGCTGTTTGCCACTCCAGGACAGGACTGCCTAAAGTCTCTATCACTGTGACGAGAAAACTTAAGTATGGGATGTTTTTTCACAAGGAGAAAGGGAAAAGCTGCTTCTGTGTTGCTGGGTCAGAAAGTTTTTCATTGTGTTTGTAACTAATTCCTTTCACTGTGCTTCTTACCAGCAGCATCTGGCCATCAGCTGGATCTCTAGGCCAGGCACAGGATGACCCAGCAAGGCAAATTTGAAACCAGACAGAGTTTATGAACAAGAGCTCAACTGCAGTGCAGTGCTGCTGGCCAGAGCAGCAGGAAGAGCCAGGCCAGGAGCTCACCTGGACGGCAGAGATGTGCGTGTTGATCCTCCTCATCCACACACACCCCCAAGCACCAGGCGTGGTAGGCAAACGCAAAGAGATCCTCAGGCTTGGCAGGGCGGGCGATGGCTCGAGTCAGCCTCTTCAGCCACTCCTGGCACTGCTTGAAGGTGGAGAAATGGCACCTGCAAACCCAAAGGCAAATCGCCCTCAGCAGGGACGTTCACCCAGCCAGAACTGAGCCAGGAAAAGGAACACGGCCCCAAGCCTTAGAACCCTGACCGTGGATAGCTCAATTCCAACGGCAGCACAGAGGGAGCCAGAGACCAGAGCCAGAGACCACTGAGACCAAAGCTGGTCCCAGCCTGCAGCAGCAGCAGCTGTACCACAGCAATAAACCAGATACCTGATCACTTTGGAGTCCTTGCAGACGATGTGAAGCTGGAACATATCCCGACACTCCACACTTTCCATCATCCTCAAAGGCACCTGCGAGGGAGGGACAGATGTAGGGTATGACAAGGCACACCTGAGGCCAGAGCAGCCCCAGCAGCCATGCTTGCAGGCTCCTCATGCTCCAGCACAGCTCCACCAGTCACGAGCTGCTTCTGTGAACTACAATCCCACTCTCAGGGTTATGGAGCTCCATGAGTCAGCACAGAGCTCTTCATATTATTCTGATTCCTGTTCTCTCGCTTGGTAATCTCCCACTTGGGGCCAGTTCCTGACTCAATCACATCCAGCCAAGCACAGGTAACTGAGCCAAACAACAGCTGCACTAAGAGATGGCAAGTCAAGGCAGTGAGGGAAAGTCTCAAGCTCCCACTGCCCGACTTTACGTTGGTGAGAAGTCTCACTAAAACTGGCCTACAAGAGACCTCGACAGCCTTAAAACCAACAAAGTTATTGCTTGAATTTAAACAAAACAGCAAAGGAAAGACCTAATTACTATCCAAAGTAAAACCCCACCCTGACACTTGAATACAGCAGCAAAACAGCAACTGCACGCCCAGCCCTGGCATCCTCCAAGAGGCATCTTCCTGTGCCACAACCCCCAGGGGTATTCCCACCCCTCCCTGCTCCGAAACCCTGCGAGAGGTGATGGTGCAGGCAGAGCCAGACTCACATTGATCACAGAGTCCTTGAATTTGATATGCAGGCGGTAGTTGGAGATGGCGATCACAGCGTCGTTGGCATGGCCCAGGTACTCCACCCCCTCACCCTGCAACACAGTGAACGGCACCTGGAAGGGACACAGCACCAGGTCAGGTCACACAGGTACTTTGTGCATTGGAATTCCCAGAGCCACGCTTCCCATTGCCTCCACAGTGCATCTCCCAGGCAACCATACCTAGCAAGGAGCTCCCCTGAGAGCAGCATGGACAGCACCGATTCCCCTGCCCAGCCTCACACACGGAGCCCTCCCCAAGGACGCTTCCTGAGCTAGGAGCACCTCCCGAGGGATCACCTGTGTGCCATGCACATCTGGCAGCAAGGGGTGGCCCGGGGACAGAGGGACTGACAGTCTCTGCTCTTCACAGAGGGGACACGGAAAGGGACACTACTGCAGAACAGCTCAGAGAGAAGAGGAGAGTGCTCTGCACAGCTCCTGAAAGAGCCCAGCACCATGGGGAAGCACTGGAAGGGGCTGCCCAGGGAGGTGGTGGTGTCACCATCCCTGCAGGCATCAAAAGAACAACTGGATGTGTCACTCAGTGCTCTGGGCTGGGTGACAATGTGGGGATCAGCCACAGGCTGGACTTGATGGTCTCGAGGATCTTTTCCAACCTCAGTGATTCTGGGATTCTGTGACTGATCAGAAGCCTCTGTCCCAGGGCAGTGTCACCTATGTGATCCTGCTGTGCCATTTAAACCTGGGGGACCCTCAGCAGCCATGTGAGACTCAACAGTACCATCCAGGTAAGCAAATGAACCGAACCTGTACCCAGTTTCTGCTAGCAAGGCTCTCAGGGATTCTCTGTGTATAGTTATTTATATGACTGAGGAAGCTTGTCCTGATTAAGCAAGAAAGCTTCATTAAAATTACCTGTATTCCATTTTTAAAAATATCTCCATAATCAAGTATCTGTTTTCCCCTATCAGTCTGGACATGCCATCGTTATTTTTAACACGGGATCCTGGCAGACAGTCAAATTTGACTTTTCTTATATTAGAAAAAAGGAAGGCAGAACAGCCTAAAATTCACCAAGCCCCTTTGTCCTTAGCTAATCAGGCTCCTCCTGTTGCCTGAATGCCACCTACACCAGGTGATGTCGGTAACCAATTATGCAAAAAATGTCACGACAATTTATCATTTCAGACAGAGCTGAAACCTGCCAGACAGGGCAGCTGATGACACAATTCATTACACTGTAATTAGTGCAAGTCAGACCACCTTGTCTTTATTTCAAAGTTGTTTCTATGGCTTGGATATAAAAACCTGAATTTCCTGGATTTCAGACTTCAAGTGACAACTGTACTAAGAACTTCTCCTTTCTTTGTACAAAAATAACCACCTTAGCCTGGCATCTGTCCGAACACTCTTGAAAAATATTAATTATGTGCCTAAGAGAATATCCTCTCTATTTCTGCAGCTGACTTCTGCTGGCTTGCCAGAGCTGTTTTTATCTGGCATATATCTCTCCTGCTTATGTGACTCTTTCACACAGCAACAGAAGAGAGACAGAACAGAAAGGGACTGGTAAGACTGCAAGAACTGATGGAGGGAAATCCTGGAATAAACCAGCAGGTGCCCCAATACAGCCTGTTATCAACTAATGACCTCCTTCTAAAGTCACAGGATCCTGGAATGGTTTGGGCTGGGAGTGACATTCCAACCCAAGCTCATCCAGTTCCACACCCTGCCATGGGCAGAGACACCTTCCACTAGGCCAGGTTCCAAGCCCCATCCAAGTTGGCCTTGAACACTCAGCTTTACAATAAATTAACAATTTACAGAAGGCAAATTACCCTTGGGAGGGTTGAACTTTACTTCTCCATGCAGCAAACTAAGGCAGAGTTTGCTCTTCTCAAGAAGTCTCAATTCAGAGTCGCCCCAACAGCTTCAGCCCCCAAAGCCACAACCCTGCAGCCCTGACCTTGCACAACTCCCCAGCCTGTGGCTGTTCCTTCAAGCCATTAGCTCTCAGTCCTTGCTTTCCCCAGTGCTGTTTGCCAAGGCAGTGACAGTCTCAGAACAAACTCAAACACTGCAGCAAGAACAAGGTGAGCCTGGCTCCAGCCCCAGGAGGAGGACGATGAGCACTGGATGATGTTAAAGGAAGCACCAGCTCCCAGGAGGAAATGCTGCCCTTGCTGCACAGTAGCAACAGCACCCAGGGCTCTTCCCAGGGCTTTCTGCATCAGGAGGCTGGAATCATATGGAGGTTCCTTCTTCCAGCCACCGTGCAGCAGGAAAACACCAGGAGCAAGGTGTTCAAGTGGAGAGCAGGCGGTGCAGCTGCACGCTGTGGCTGCACAGAGCACGGCCCCCCCGTTCCCCCTGTGCCAGGAATCTCCCTGGATGCAGGCTGCAGGGCCAGGCAGGCAGCAGCACATTCCCACAGGGAATGCCCGGGCTGGCCATGCACTGCAGCAGCTCCAGCCGTGCTCCCAGCACCGGTAATGCTGGACACATCCTGCCAGGGCTGGGCAGGCAGGGGCAGGGCCTTGGGAACAGCCAGCCTGGCCCCCACGCACAGGGACCTGCTGCTCCGAATGTGCCCCCAGCACTGGCCCACCCATGGCCTCCAGGATGTGCTGGGCTGGACAGCTGCTCTGCAGAGCCCAGCCTGCCACTTCCCAGAGCTGTTTGGGTGTTTTTACTTCCTTACCTGCAGTGACTCCTCCTCCTTTATGAGCTCCTTCGGGGGGAACAAGTCCTTGGCCTGGATGTACTCCAAACTGGGAGGGCCTTCCTCACCCTGCATTGCAAAGAGAGCACACAGTCAGCCAGCCCCACAGCACGCGCTGTGAAACCCAAAGATTGAAGCTGCCGGATACTCTTGGCACCCCAGGAGCTTGGGGATACCTGCACATGGAAATGCCTGCTCTGCCACCAGACCCCAGTAGTTTCTCTGGCTGTTGCAGAATGCCCACAGCACAGTGAAATGCTGAAGCCTCCAAGTCCTGCCTCTTCAGCTGAATGGTGTTTGGAAAGCCAAGCAGATACACCTTGGCCACAGGGGACTGATGTGACAGTAACTTGTCACGTCAGCTGTTCCCGTTACCTGCTCCATGGCACCAGAGCAGAGACACCATGACACAGAGGGTTTCCATCTACAGTCCAGTGTCAGCCTACTCTTCCTCCTCTTAAGGACTGCTTTGTTTTGGGAGTTTTCTTTTTCACTCTCACAACAAGAAATCTGGGAAGAGCCTGAATTTTCTGCAGGAGAAGATACAACTGTGAACAACCTACAACCCTGCAAAAACTGCACCCCAGTGCACATAATTCACAGCAGGCACTACTGACTGATGCCAGCACCAAGCCCAGGGCACCTGGACATGTCCAGACTGCTCAGATGGACCCCAGAAAACTCACAGAGGCCTCAGGATGGTCTGAGAGGTCACACAGAACCTGCACATGCCATCCTTGACAAGTGGAGTGTATGTCTCAGTTTGGAACATGATCAGAGCATCCTGAGCTGGAAGGGATAAGGACCATCAAGTCCCACTCCTGGCCCTGCACAGGACACCCCAAATCCCACCATGTGTCTCAGAGCATTGTTCCAGTGCTCCTTGAGGTCTGGTGTGAACTCTTGGCAACAATTTTCACCAACCCTCACCCAGGCCCTGTCACATCACTGAATTGCTGCCCAAAGGAGTGGCACCCAGACATTCAGCTGCAGATGCTCACTGCTGGGAATCCAGGATGGTGCTAATTCCTCACGTATTTGGTGTGGGAACGTTTTCTTCAGAAGGCTGCTTGCCGTCTAACTCTAGCTCTAAGCTCTAGCATTTACCAGGAAACACCGTTTTCTGTAAGCACTGAGTAATATTTTAAAATTACATGTCTTTCTGGATATGTCACCCAAGCCAATTTCAGCCTGAAGAAGGGAGATCCCAATCCTTCTGGCTCAGGAATATTTAAAATTATTCTGAATCCGCTTGTGTTACGGACAGGGGCTGAAGCCTCAGCACCTGCAGGAACAGCCTGGCCTGAGGTGCTCTGGCCAGTCAGAACCCTCCCATCTCACATCCAAGGAACTTGCACACAAGTAACATGCTGTTACAGCCTTCATAAAACTTAGCATCAGCCCCAGCTGGAGGCAAAGGCACTGCCCCCATGACCACGCTGTGAGGAACACAAGGCACAGCACCGGCTCCAGCAGCAGCCGATGCTCACTGGAGACCACAGGAGGCTCGGCACCCCTCCTTGCCCGTGGCTCACTCCGAGGCTGAGGCACCAGCCCAGGAGAGCACAAAGGGAAGTTGTGTGCCCATAGGCCGGTGCGGCAGCCAGGAAGCAGAGATCCTCTCCCATCCTCACTGCAGTTTGCAGAAAAATCCCAGGGAGCAGCAGGAACTGGAACAGGGCAGCCTGAGCTCTCCACCCGCCTGGGTGTCCTTGAGTCCCTCCTCGCCTGCAGCACAGGGCGGGCAGAGG
>VZSR01003083.1:2090538-2125532 GCA_013398615.1 Brachypodius melanocephalos | reverse complement strand
CAGTGAGCCCTCTCTGCTCCAAGACCTCTGCCCCAGCTCCATGTCCCCTGCTCCGAGCCCTCCACCCTGGCATCGAGCCCTCTGCCCTGAGCCCTTCAACCCTGTGCCGACCCCTCAACCCCAGCATCAAGCCCTTTGCTCCGAGGCCTTTGCACCAGCAATGACTGCCAGCCCTCCACTCCATGTCAAGCCCCCAGCCTTTATCCTACTCCTAGAAGCTCAACCAGGACCTGCCACTGCACTCCTGAGCCCGCTATCCTCCCGCAGCCCTCTGTGCCTGGACACAGAGAGGAGGATAAAGGGGCTGCCCTGCTGCATCTCACTACTCAACACTCCCAAGACTTTAAGTCCTCCTTTCCAGGAGCTTCATGTGCGCAGTAGTTGAATGTTCCTGGCTCCCACCAGCAACTGTGTGGTGGAACCGGGGCCCTGGACTGGACAAGGCTCCTCCCGCTTACAGCTTGGACACTTAGCACACACGTGAATTTTCCTCCCATTGGCAATGCTCACAGACACAGGGTAAGGCCATGGGTGCAGGAAATGCTGTGGTTGAGCACCCACCTCCCCACCCCAGCCCCCTAAAAGCTCATTTTTACTATCTGCTGTTCATCAAGCCCAGGGGCAAACAGCTCCCAGATCACAGCCTATACCAGGAACCACAGGAGCAGCTTCCTGGGCAAGCCCATCTCCATTTCTACCATCAACTGCTGCTCTGCCCCCACTGCTGAGCCAGAGAGAGGATCTCTTTGTAAAAATCCAAAATTAAAACCTGACTCTCCATCAATCCTCTGGCTCCACTATCTTGTTCAAATCACACCAACCTTTTGCTCCCAAAACACAAATCCAAACACAAATCCAAACAGAGCCTGTAGCCATTGAGCTCCTCCTAGTAGTGTTTGCCCCAAAGACACCAGAGACAGCTCTCCCCAGCAATACCAATGGGATCTCAAAGGGTTTATCTCAAGTCAGATAAAAGACTTCAGCATTTCTCTGCAAAATTGTTTAGGGTTAGATAATTCAGAGCTCCCTTGGCTAAAAGGACAGCTTTGTGACACCCAGACATGCTGCTCACTGTCACTTGCAGGGCAAAATTCAGTTCCATGAGCTCCCTTGCTGACAAAACAATCCCACGGACTCACATGGTTACACCAGCTTTACTACTTAGGATAAAAGACTTAGAAGAAGACATAGCCCCACTGGGAGATAAGCCATGAAATCACATTTCACCGCTGCTCTGCCCCCACTCCACCATTTACACGAGTACAGTGGGTGGATGTCAGGCATCAGGCATTGCCTATCCTTAGGGCACCTGAACCAGCTGGCAACCACAAACCAAAACACAGGAACAGAGGGTTATGGACATAAACAGAGGGTTACACATAAGGACAGAGGGTTATGGATGAGGTTACAGATTTGTCTTGGCCAAAAGTAAGTGGCTGGAGAGATGCCCTGCTCCCTGCAGGTGACCTTTGCCTGGGTCACTGGAGAGAATGCTGAGAAACCAGAGCATCTAAAGCTGAAGGAACCTTTTATACTGGAGAGAAAATCTGGCTATAAACACTGTAAAGCAAATACTTATTATTTTTCTGACATGTAGCAGGAGAAAAGCAACACAACACGTCAAGGGAACAGCTGAAGTCCAGGAGTCTCTTGGGCAGAGTGTGAGCACACATTGCTGTTAAGTGCACACAGCACAAGACTAGAGTTTATAACACACAAAACCACAGACAAGGTAGATAAGAGGTTTGTTCAAACCCACAGTGAGATTTTAGGGCCAAGGCTCAGTTCAGGGCCTGGCACAACGATTGTTTGCAGAAGGACCTTTGCAACCCCTCTAAGCTGCAGCAAGGTTAAAGGGCTGCTTGTCACATCAGTACTCTGAATTTCCAACCTAAGCTGACCTGAACATCCACAAATGCTTTCACTGAAGTATTTTTGCACTTTTAGTATCAGAAAAAGACTCACACATGACTTAGAAACTTCTGCCGAAGCACTGAGCCTGGTGCAGAGCAGAAACCTTGCTCTGAAGTTCAGTGGCTTCACAGCCTCTCAAGAGGAACTTGATTCAGACTCTGCTTTCACTTCCTTCAAGAGTTCCCAAAATATCTGCCCTCCTTCCCCTCCAGTGACACAGGCAAAGGCAGGAATGGTGGTGGGCAGCCCAGTGCAGGACTGCAGAGTGCTCCAGAGCCCTTAGCTGGCTTAGTCAGAGGGATTTCCTAAATACCACCTCGGATGCCTCCCCAGCTGGGCTCTGCTCTACTATCACAAACCACGGAGGGAGAGAAGGTTATCTCACAGAACTGGGCTCCTCTGAGTGTTCTCAGTGTGTGTTCATGTAGGCAGAGAGAGAAATCGCCGTGATTTTATCTCCCAACTATCATTCCAACTGTTTCTCAATTCTGAGGAAGAGGAGCTGAATATAACGTGGGCAGCATGTTCTTAAGGGCAGTTGGCAGTGATTTGCCCCTTTTCCCTCCCACTAGCACTGCTCGCTGTTCCTGTGCTGCTCCTCCCACCCTTCCAGATACCCCTGGATCCACACTGCAGGTAAAAACCTTGCAGCCTTCTCCTGAAGGTCCCAAAAGGGATTTGGAGGCTTGGAGATGACCCAGTGCTTGGCAAAGATAGGACTGGCACTCAAGGGACCATCCTGCAGCTTCCAAAGGAGATGATATTCCCAGGAGACATGCCTGCATGCACCAGGAGCCCAGCCTGCAGCACAGGGTTCACAGGGAACATCTGGCCCCTCAGTGCTGATGGAATCTGCATTGGCAACATGGGACAGGCCATCAGGATGGTGACATCTCTCTCGTGGTCTGGAGCCTGTCAGCATCCTGAAATGAATCATTCTGGCAGTGGCTGGTCCAGCTTTCTGCAAGTTTGGGAAAGTGTGGGCCCGGGTGCAGCTAATTCCCACCTGGCCAGGTCCCTTCTAACCCAAACCATTCCATGATTTTAAGAGAAAAACTTGTCCCATTTACTGCAGGGAGTTGCCAGCACACCTGACTCAGCCTTCCACAGACATGCACAGCCTTCCCAAGCCTGGCATGGATTTATCCTCTATTTCTTTTTGGCACAACAAATAAAATTACTCTCTTCTTAGGCAGAAGACACTACACTCATACCTTCTATAGATTAAGGGTGGGCTTTTCCTCACCCCAGCACGGGGCATCACCCCACAGATGGAGGGGAGGGAAGGCAAGGGCTGGCAGAAATCTGCACGCACAGCCCTGTCCCTGGTAGCGCATCCACTGCACAGACTGCCCTGATCCGCCTCCAGCTGGAGAAAACCGACAGAAAAATTGGCAGGAGGAGGTGACTGCCCTGGGAAGGGAATTCTAGGACATGAGAAGTAAGTCAGCGGGAGCCAGGGAAGCTCTGTCTGACAGCCAGGGGCTCCAGCAGCAGAGGGGCTATCAGGATACTCTACTTTAGATCCTTCCAGGTCTGAATATTTATTTTCAGTGAAGATCAAGCTAGGAACTAGTTATCTAGATCTTTTTTTCCAGGTGAGATGGGAAAGGGAGAGACTTGCATCATTTATCTCATTCTAAAAGTTATAATTTATTCTCTTTCTGCCTGGTAGATGTCTACATTGGGTGAGATGAGCTGCCCTCAGACACTTTTTTTTTTTTTTTTTTCTCTCCATAAGCTGATATTGGGACTGATGAGCTGTGGCCAAAGGCACTTCTTGTTCTGCCTCTCCTACTTCTGTTGCACAAAGGGTATCTTTGTTTCAGGTCCCCCTACATACATAGTCCATTTCCTCAAAGCCTAGGGAGGTTTGTGGGTGAACTGAAAGCTGCTGAGCCTGAGGTGGGAATAAACCCTTAAACTTGTGCAAAGAGAAGTTACTCTTTTATACCCTGTAAATCAGGACTGGGATGGTGCGTGTCCTCTTTTAATCTGGATAGGATGATAGAAGAGCTTACAGATCTGTAATACTGCCATTGGTATTTGTTCAGAAGGGTGCACAGAGGTGAGCATGGAACTGAATATGCAGCAAGAAACCTTTGAGGAGGGGGACAAAAGGGCACAAGTCATGGGCTGTCAACTCCATGCACCAGCACGAAGGGCCAAGGGGTGGCTGCAAATGCCCACCTCAGATAAGTCATGGGCCCTCCACAGGGTAAGAACCAGAAGCCTACAGTGCCAGTATCCCAGCAGTCAGGAGAGGGAATGCTGCTCTGGGAGCTGAGCACTGAGCTGCCAGCACAGCACCTGCACCAACCCACCTGCCAGATTAGTTTTAAGTAATGTATTAAGGCACCAAGTGCTCATTAGGGCTCCATTAGCCAGAGTTAAGGATTAAACCAGCACTAGTGCTGTCTTCAAGGTCATTCCCATCAGCAGCTAGTTTTGGAGAAAAGTGGGAAGAGTTGTGCAGTCCAAGCTGTTAACACTAGACCAGGCATCTGGAGCAGCAGAAAGAGGAGAGCAGCTGGTGAGGCACATCTGGGGTGCTGCTGACTAAGGGCAAAGCTTCTGGGCCTGCTCTTGCCAACCACAGGGCACTGATGCTGCAGCCTCAGCCTGCCATGAGCACAGGGAAATAGGGAAGCGCTCAGCATGCCTGCAGGGAACAGGGATCCAGCCAGCCCTGAGGTACCCCTCAACCCACAGCCCACCTCCAGCCCTCACTGTGTTTAACTCAGGAGCCACAGCCCTCCGGAGTGGTCACAGAAGGACTCCAAGGAGGCTGTCAGGAATTTCCATCAGTTCTCTGCCTTCAGCTGCTGACGGAAGCTCAGGGGATGGAGGTAAGCGCTTTTTTCTACAGATTGCAATTACAACTTGCTTTGTTTCCCTTGCCATGGGAGACACAAACCCCATAGTCTCTTCCCAAAACACTGGGTGAAACGGGAGGGGCTTTTGGTGGTTGGTTTATTTTTTCCAAAGTGAAGAAATAATTTTCAAAAAATCACAGGAGCATTTTAATAAAATATATATATAAAAAATAAAACCTTTTCAGAAGGTCATTTGAAACAGTAAAGGTATCTTTGGGTATTGATAAGGAGCAGGAAACCCTCTCACTTAGAAGAAACTAAACAATGATTACACCTAAGGGTGGGCAGGGGCAGGTCAGGGTAAGGTCTCTCCAGACACAGGAAAGGAGTTCAGGGAAAAGAAAAGCTTCCATGTTTTAGTAAATCCAAAATTCCAGTCTCTGCATTCAAAACCAAAACAAACAAAGAAAAAAAAAGAAAAAAAAACCAAAAAACCCCCAAAACAAAAACAGGTCTAGGGAGGGGTGATAAGAACTAAAGGTGGCTTTGCTACAGAGAATTTAAAAGACTAGAGCTCTTCAGACGTCTAAGGGGAATGCGTGGAGGTCTACAAAATCCTGAAGTGCAGGAGAAGCTCACAGGCAGCACTTTATTGTTATTCTCAATACAAGAACCAGCCAAAACAACACAGGGCTGGTTCCAAAACAAAGCAAGAGGGGCTCAGCAGCACAACGCTGACACACTGCAAATCTTCACCTGGTTTTTAAAAGCCTGATGAACTCAGGGAAGGAACACCTACCAAGGGCTCATAAAACATCAATAAATTGTTTGTGGATTACCAAGTCCCTGAGCTGCAGGTCCTGCCAGGTGAGGGCACACACCTGAGTCACACTCCCCTGCAGCATTTCCTAGGCGCTGTCACTCAGGTGTCTGACCAGCCTTGCCCTCAGGGGGCCCAACCTGGCCTCTCTGTGTTTCCTGGGGGGATTTTTGATGCATTTTCCATGTGTTTATTCCTTTTTTTTCCATTCATATCTAGATACATCTGCATCCCTCTCACCTCAATCCCACCCAGAGAAGCTGTTGGGTTTTACATCTCCAATGTGACACAAAGGCAGCTCCAAGCTTAAGTGTGAGGTCTTTTATCAGGTTTTGACAGGCGAGGACTTTCACCTCCCCACCCCAGACCAAGTTCCTCACCCTGCAGCACAGGGATCAGCTCTTCCAGCAGGAAGCACAGGAGATCTTGAGGCAATACCATGGAGCATGAGGACGGGGCTATAGCAAAAATGCTGTGTATAACTACTCAAGCTGAGAGCTCAGCCAATGCACAGAGTACACATCCTTTCCTACTCCAGTTGGTAACAAAATACATCGAGGACAATCCCTCAGGAGACATCACCCTTTCCTCGAGCACTCTGCCAGATGTTTATCGCTTATTTTTTCTAACATGTTTAACCTAAATTTTCATGTTGTCAATCTGAATTTCCAGCCCTTAATCTGTCTCTGCACTTCTCCTCAGCACCTCTTCCCCCACAACAACACAAAGCTGGTGCTGATCCATTTCATTGCAGCAAGTTCAGGCTTTGCCCACCCACAGCCCACCCCTCTTCAAAGTATCCCCCCCCAGGACACTCTAGGCATATCTTTCAACATTTCCAGTCTCCAGCTTTTTTCCTCCCAGCAGATCCCTTGTATTTTGGGTTATTTCTTGCTGGAGGCATTAGAAGTCCTTTATCTGAGTTTATCAGCAATCTGGCTGCTTTGGCTGTATTTCAGATTCTTTGCTACCACATTTTTCTGTGACTAATTCTTATGAAATTTTTGCTCCTTTGGTGGCACTGGAGCTGTTATTAACATGGTGTGAAATCCTTCACTGAGAGGTGACAGAGGAACACAATGAGAAACCCCAGCAGTAAGTTTTACAGAAAAAATAAATCAGTAAGCTACAAAAACTGGATGACTGTGTCAGTAGTCCAGGGAGACAGGAGGGGGTTCCAGTCTTATTTACGTTTTTTCCCCAAGAGATTTGGGCTAAATGTATCCTATTATCAGCATCTTGATGACAGTGATAAATCCTCTCTATTATATTATTGTATATAATACACAATACTGTTCCACTCTTCTTGCTCATTCTTGTATTTCTTCTCTTATATTTAGCAGCAGTACAAGATTTGGACACACAGAGAACAAGACCACCCATAAAGGACAGACCAGAATCATGGAATCATTAGGGTTGAAAGAGCTCTCTAAAACCATTGAGTCCAACCATCCCCAAAGCACTGCCAAGGCCACCACTACCCCCATGTCCCCAAGTGCCACATCCACAGGGCTGTTAAACCCCTCCAAGGATGGGGACTCCACCCCTGCCCTGCACAGCCTGTGCCAGGGCTGGACAACCCTTTCAGTGAAGAAATTTCCCCAAAATCCACCCTGAGCCTCCCCTTGCCCAGCCTGAGGCCGTTCCCTCTCCTCCTGTCCCTGTTCCCTGCCAGCACAGCCCGACCCCCCCGGCTGTCCCCTCCTGGCAGGGAGTTGTGCAGAGCCACAAGGTCCCCCCTGAGCCTCCTTTTCTCCAGGCTGAGCCCCTTTCCCAGCTCCCTCAGCCTCCCCTGGGGCTCCAGCCCCTTCCCAGCTCTGTTCCCTTCCCTGGACATGCTCCAGCCCTTCAATGTCCATCCTGTAGAGAGGAAACAGGACATGGACTCACCATCCTCAGACACCGTCCAAACCCTCCTGGTTCAGTCACAGTTCAGTCTCTTCTCGTTCCTCCACAAGTCTCACCTGCAGCAAAGAGAAGACAACCCAGAGCAGAAGTTTAGCTTATACTATTTTAGTTAAGAAGTTTAATTTACAGGAATGGTACTCCAGTGTGAACATAGAGGAGAAAAAAATCAAGACCCCCCAAGGCCAGTGTCCAGTCTGTATCTTTCCCTGCCAGCCTCTGTTTTGTGCCCTTTCCAGGAGCTGCTGGAAACCAGATTCAGCATCGGGGGAAACACCAAACCCTTTTGGTCACTCACTAACACAGCACCCAGGACTTGTCACATAAGCACACAGCAGCCTGTGCCCCACAGGTACAAAACCCACACTTTGGGGGAACACAAGAGGGAGCTGAAGGAAGACAGACTTGGTCATTGTGATTCAAGGACCCGGGGAAGATCCTTTACAGGGAACTTGAGTGTTTGGAGAAGATGACCATGGTCCTGGGAGGAAAACACCTCTAAATCCAATTGGGCCCTGCCTGGGAGGTGGGGCAGGATGCAAACACTCAAAGTACCAGGAAAAACCAGCAGGTTCTTCTGCCAGCTTTGCCCCGCTTGAGGGACACCACAGGAGGCATCAGTAGGAAGGGAAAAGCAAAGCAGCATGATTTGAACAAGGTCCTGCTCCAAGAAGATCTTTTCCAACAGGACCAGATGCTCCCACAGGAGATCCTGGGAGCTCCATAGAGGAGGAGACCCTTCCTCAAAGTTTTCAGGGGTCTCCAATACAAGATCAGTTGATCACCAACATCTCTCTCATCTGCCCACATTTTGCCTCTGCTTTTCTCTTCAAGTCCCACACAGGGGATAGAATTATCCAAAATTAACCTGGGACCAGGGATGGGCTGAGCCCTGGGCATTCCTGTCCTGAGCAGCCTCCCACTGCCCCATCCCTGGCAGTGTCCAAGGCCAGGCTGGACAAGGCTTGGAGCAGCCTGGGAGAGTGGAAGGTGTCCCTGCCCATGTCAGGAGGTGGGCTGGGCTTTAAGGTCCTTTCCCACCCAAAACATCCTGGGATTCTGTGAAGCAGCACAGAAATCTGCATGTGTGTGTCCCAACGTTTTTTAAATATAATGATATTTTAAACAGGGATCTTCAGTATTTCAGTGTAGCTTGAGGATGGCTCAGAGCTCACCAACCAAACCTGATTTCTGCCAGTCCCCTGTAGCATGACAGAACTCTGGGAATGCTCAAGGTCTTCTGTAAATTTTGCCACCATTAATTTTAACCTTTCTCCTCCTCCGGGGAAATACCAATGCCAACAAATGCGCAACTGGAGATGATCTAAACATCTCACACAACACACCCCAGCTGGGAATCCCCTCCTTCCGCCACTCAGAAATTGTGTTGGCCACAGAAGAGCTCTGAATACCTGCCCAAAGCTTTCCTTTGCTCAGGGATTTCCTTCCCAGTCCAGAATTAAGTCAGGTTTGACATCCACATGTCAGAAGGCCAAGCTGAATGCCAGCACAGAGCAGTCATTGCTGATATGTAATTCCCACAGTGAGGCAGCTGCTCCCACCCTGCTCCTGCCATGCCCAGGTTGGAATCGTTATCCTTGGCCTTTCAGGTCATGTCACATCCCACGACACGCTTGACAGGAAAGGACAGGAGAAAGGAATGGGAGGTCAGAAAGGACTCCAGACTTGTGCAATATATCTCTACATTTAATTTTTATCTTTATGGGGCCATGGAGCTGCTCTGAGGGCTGGAGCCCCTCTGTGCAGGAGCCAGGCTGAGAGAGTTAGGGGTGTTCACCTGGAGAGGAGAAGGTGCCAGGGAGAGCTCAGAGCCCCTGCCAGTGCCTGAGGAGGCTCCAAGAGAGCTGGAGAGGGACTGGGGACAAGGGATGGAGAGACAGGACAGGGAGGAATGGCTTCTCACTGCCACAGGGCAGGGTTAGATGAGATATTGGGAAAGAATTATTCCCTGGGAAGGTGGGCAGGCCCTGGCACAGGGTGCCCAGAGAAGCTGTGGCTGCCCCTGGACCCCTTGCAGTGCCCAAGGCCAGGCTGGATGGGGCTTGGGGCAACCTGGGATAGTGGAAGGTGTCCCTGCCATGGCAGGGGATAGAACGAGATGGTCTGTAAGGTCCCTTCCAACCCAAACCATTCTGTCATATTCCCTTACATTTAAAAGCAGATCACCAAGTTCCAGGAAACTATGAAAAAACCCACCCACACTGGGAATCAAATTTCCTATGAAAACAGAAAAAGCCAAATCTTTTTGGCTTATCTTTAGTGATACTGCACTATCACCCTTCAAACCAAATCAGTCTGGCTCTTTTGAACTATAAAAGCCTTTTTCCCACTACTTAGCAAATGATCTCATATATCAGACTTCACGGAGGAAAGAGCCTCCAGCAGGAGGCACCAGGAGTCACTGCCAACCGGTGACATACAAGTGACATGAGCAGCATAATTAGTTTGTGGGTAAGAAAGGGAAGAAAAATGTTAAATACGCTTTTTTTCACTAAATCTGAAGATACTTGAATTATTGACAACACTAAACAACAGGAGTACTGTTCCTCGCAGTACTTACACACTGCAAGTGTGCTTTGTACCAATGTATCCAATCATTGCTAATGGCCAGGGCAGTTTCTCAGTTCCTTCCTTGTACAAGTCAGTAATGACCAGAAACTGAAACTCTGTGGCTGTGTCATGAGTGAGGAGGTTCCTCCTTGCTCCCATCCCCCAGCTCTCTGGACAGGCAGTTGCCCAAGAGGAAGGCAATCCACAGCAGCAGGACTCCTGGCCCCACGAGTTCAGTCTACTAGAATGCTGCTGCTCCTCCGTCCCCAGGGCCTTCCTCCTCCTGTGAGAGCAGGGGCAAAGCTGAAGGGGTTCCTGAGGATTTATGGGGTGATCAAAAGCCAGGAGATACCACAAAAAGTGCTGCTTGTGCCTTTGGGGACCTCCAGCCTTACCCGAATGACAGTCGGCCCAGGGCACCAGGCGGTCTCGCTCGAGCACCTGTGCAGTTCCACACTCTCCTATGCTGGCATCTCAAAAGCATCCCTGTTTCAGGGCTGGCCATGGCCCTCCTCCTTTCAAAGGCTGCTATGTTTCACTGGCTGCTGGCTCTGCCCCTGTGGTTTCCAGCCGAGGGTCTCCAGCCCTTGAAAAAGAGGTGGTAGCTACCCACTGCACCCAGCAATGCTGTTCAGCATCTCTCAGGGCTGGACCCACCAACTTCTCCTGTGGAAGTCAGGTCTGGCACCTGCTCAAGGAAATGCTTCCCATGCAAGAGGCTGGATTACCCCAAAATCCAGGTTAGAAGCTCCCTTTAAAATCTGGCTGGGGTTGGCCACCTGCTATGCCAAGGTGGGGGCTGATGCTCCAGAATTAAATGAAGATAGGACCAGGAACAGAGAAAGCTAAGACAAAAAGGATGGCACTGGAAAGAAGATAAAAGAGAACAATGGCCTTTCACACACAGCTGGAATCACTGAATCACAAAATGCTTTGGGTGGAAAGGGACCCTAAAGCTTATCTTGTTCCAGCCCCTGCCGTGGGCAAGATCAGGTTGCTCCAAGCCCCAGTGTCCCTCGGACACTTCCAGGGATCCAGGGGCCTCCCCACCCTCACAGCGAAGAATTCCTTCCCAGTATATCTAACCTAAATTTCCTCTCTCAGTTTGAACCCATTCCTCCTTGACCTGTCACTGGTTTCTGGGTGCCAGTGCACAGATAGCTCATGTTGAGGTTTTTTCACCCCCAAGTCACCACAAAGCCCAGAGCCTCAGGCTGTTGTGCTGCTGTGCGGCCACAGGCAGAGCATGGGGCCAGCAGCTGCCTGCCCTCCCTATTGCTTGCTGGAGGGAGGCACAGGGCAGTACTGGTGCTGCTGGTTGGGGCTGGTGAGGTGATGCCACCTGACACACCTGGGCTGGGGGAAGTAAAGAAAATAACTCATTTCTCTTGAGCATTTTTATAGCTTGTAACCTCCTCTGGAACACTCAGTCCAGGAGACAAACCCTCAGATAATAAAGCCGTTGTCAGAGTTGAGAACACTCGTTAAACCCTTCATTTGCTTTCCGTAGCCTCTTGCTTGCGTGACTCACACCACACTTCCTTATGCAACCACACTGCTGCCTCCAGGGATCTTTGCCCCTCCAGGTGAGAAACAGAGGGGCAGGGACTGGAGCAGTGTCTGGAAACCTCTGTCCCTATTCCCTGCAGATGGTGGAAGAGGCTGCTGGAAGAACCAGGCCAGGACCAAGCTCTGCCTGCATCCTCCAGGATGCTTATCCTCGGCCCTGGCCAGACTCTCACACGCACCAGGAAAGGACTGCTCCTTTTCCAAACTGCAGCTCTGGACTGCAACACCCTCTCAGCTGCAATCCAAGCCAGGATGCGACAGGAACTGGGAACTGCAGCAATCCCCACAAACAACTGGGTTGTCAAAACCCAGGAGAATCACTTTCTCTGCTTCTGCCTCCCCAGGTCTCATGGAGGTACCATGAAAGCACAGTGCTGTGAATTTACAGGAACCTCTGAAAAAAGCTGAAAGTCCTGCCTCCAGCACAGAGGGATTAACAATGGTGAGCTGGGCATAGGGAACACAGAATAATGAGGAATGGTGAGCCAGGCATAGGGAACACAGAATAATGAGGAACACCATCCGCTCCCTGCCATCACCTGCCAGCACAGCACGGAGCAGGGATGCTGTGGGAAGGAGGGAAGGAGGGTGCTCATTGGGGCACATACAAACATGGAGCTTTGGAAAGCTGGGAAAGGGAGCGAGAGCTGGTGAAGGCTTCCTGGCTGCAGGGATGTCGTGGGTGCCCCAGGCGAGGTGGGTGGCCCCTGGCAGCTCCTCGCTCCCTGCTAGGAGACTCGATTTTAATTGCTCGTAAAACTCCAGCCATTGTTTGCAGTTGGAGCGGAGCTCTCTGCACTCAGCATCTGCCCCAGGCAGAGATTTTTGCTTTAATTTCATCTAAAATTGTGGAGTGTGTCCTGGTGCACTTAAAGGGGAAGAACAAGTCCAATATTAAATAGGGGATGTTAGAAGGAAAACAACAGGAAACCTATTAGCCTTATTGTGATCCCAAATGAAACAGAAACAGCCATCTCAAGCCTTGAGACTAATTAGAGGCTAAAAATATGATTGTCAGACCCCACAGTTACATGCGAAGCAGATTGTATGGGCCGGTCTTTGTTATGTTAAACAAAATTACAGCTCAGAGGATTGTTTCTAATGAAGGCCACGACCAGCTGCTCTTCAACAACAAAACTCTTTTACTGCTGAATAACTATTAAAAAGAAATATTGGGCTACCAGAGCACAGGAATGTCACAGCAATACCAGACTATGGTGACAAGTTGCCAAGGTATTCAGATTGCTCTGCAGCATGAAGAGATCCTAATATATGGTCTAACCAGGGAGAAGGGCTGAATTCCAAGATGCAGAATTACCTAGGGATGAAGGGCTGCTGGAAGTGCAGCTTAGAGGACCTCACAGGCACCCCCACATGAGCTGCTCAACAGAGACTAGCAAAATGTCCACTGCAAAAATATATAATAGCAGTGATGGCAGAGGGGACAGATTGGTGGCACTTCTGTCCCCAGCACTGCTGGGACCATGGCTACAACTGCCAGAGCTCAGCCAGCACACTTGGAGCAGGAAGACCAATGCCATGTACTAATCCAAAGCAAAATCAGCTCACCTATGCAGCTTAAAAACCCAAAGATAATAAAATAGAAGAATTCTTCGATATACTGCAATATTTATGCAAAGTATCAGTCCTGCTGACAAGGACCAATCTCAATCCAATTACCGGTAGATGAAGTTTCAGAATGGAATAAATTCCATCAAGCTTATGGGAAAAGTTGTCCTTCTTGTTGCTTGGAGTATTTAAAACTCCATTAAATAGTTGTTTTTAGTCCAAGTCTGACTACATTAATCTTCACAGCCCCTGGGTAAGCAGAGCTGCCCACAGTGCCCTCAGCACACCCCAACCTCCAGTTACTCTTCCCAGGATCAGTGGCTTGGGATCACAGACTGAGCCTAATGTTCAAAGTCATCCTACCTGGGAGACGTGGGAAGGGCAAGAGGAATTACCCCAGGGGAGGGGGCCACCTGCCATTGAACTGCAAGGCCCATCCTGAGTTCCAGGGGATGGCCTGAGGCCAACAGAGAGCAAGACATGGCCACTGCCTCACGGAGCCCATGGCACAGAACCACATCCCACCCCAGCTCACCCACAGCCACCGGGAGGAGGTCACCACTTACAAACTCTTCCTGCTCATCCAACCCAGAAGTCCGGTCATAAATACCCTGAAAGCATTTTTCTTCATATTTAAAAGTAATCATGACCTCTTTGAAGGCTGCTGAGGCTGTAGTTGCATTCCAAGTGGGAACATCTAGGTTTTGAACATGGGATTGTTCCCAAGAGCTCAGGCCAGGATACATAAATCAGCTCTCTGTAGGACTGCAAGGTTTAGGGAAAGCTGCCGTAGCCAGGAATGCTCCCGACTGCACAGCACCATCCTAGGGGAGAAAAGCCCTCAAAAACACTCACATGAGGCCAGTGCTAGGCTGGTCCTCACATCCATTCCCAGAGCAAGCACATACAGCTGTACAGGGAAGATGCTGGAGGCCGGGATCAGCCACAGGGTGACACAGGGAACACAGGGACAGATTATCCAGGCCTGTAACTGACAGCCAGGCACAGGGGGAGAGGGACAGAATATGCCTGTGCCAGCTGCAAAGGAGGGCAGAAGATGTGTGTGAGGATAAGGTTACACAGAGCAACAGGACAGAAACCAGAGCCCTGCTGGGACAGCAAATCCCCAAGGCAGTGCGGGAGGAGCACCAGAGCAAAGGAGAGAATGGGCAGAGAGAGTTCAGGATTTCAGGAGCACAACTGTCAGGGAGTCAAATCTCCGAAATGGCGAAGGCAGGGAGAATAATACGGAAATTTTGCCAAGCTCAGGGTTTTTGCAGCAGCAGTTCCAGGCTGAGGAGATGAGGGACTTCACTTTGACTGGGGTGTGTCCAAGGGACGTACCATGGAAGTGGGGAAAAAACGTTAGGCACAGGAGGTGAGTAGGAGCAGAGGCAACCTTTGCTTTTAATAGGGGAGACACTACACAGCGTGGATTTATTCAGAGGCAGGTGAGAAACTGAGCAAGGGGGGAAGAGGAATAGTGCAACAGGGAGGAACACACAGCACAGGGGCAGAGATGAGAAGATAAACCAGAGGAGAACTTGTGCCTGGTGCAGGGAAAGGAGCAGGGTGCCAGGAAGAATGCAGAAAGGCAGGAGTGCATGGTGACACTGTATTTCATCCTTTCCCCTCTAAAAAAACAAGGTCCTCTGCAGTAAAAAAGAAGGGGAAAGAAGGTTAGAGAAATCAGAGGGGTGCCTGGAGTAGCCACAGGCTTAATGCCCAATTAAAGCAGAAATACTGGTTTAAGCAAAATAAAAGCAAAGCTCTGGTTTAGCAAAGCCCAGAGTAGCTCTGCCATGAGGCCCGAGCCCACACGGCTGTGGGAAGGCCTGGACACAAGAGCTGCCATGGATGTACCACTGTCAAAAGAGAGAATGAACAGGAGAAATTTTGGAAAAGGAAATACATGAGGTGGGCTGAAGATCACAGAGCTTGGGAAGAGCAATGCAAACCCTGGAGCAGAGTTGCTGGCGGTAACAAGGGTCACCGAGCTGAGCAGAGGTCACTGGAGTAGGAGCAGCACTGGGGTACAGGCAGTTTTGGGGTTCGTGCTGCTGGACTGCGTGGAACTGAGGACTGCTGAGGGTGGAAGGAACAGTGGAAGCCATGGAAGGAAGGATGCAGGAATGTAGAAAAGGGTGTGGAAAGAGCTGGAGGGGGAAACAGGCAAACAAGACTAGAGCCTGGGGGAGGAAAACACCACCAGAATTCAAAAAATGCTGAACTGGATAGGCTGGGCCAGGGATACACCTGGAGCCAAGACCTGCCAGCAACCTCTGTGTCAGGCTCAGGGGACAGCTTAGCCTGGAGACACTGTCAAAGCAGTCTAATGACAACTTGTTTTGCAGAAGAGTGAAGAAACCAGGGAGGGGGAGATCCTTAGGGTGCATCCAAGCTGCAGGACCATGTCCCCAGCAGCATTTTGTCTGTCCCATCCTTTCCTCTGCCATATCTTGCTCAGCCAGGAGTCAGGACACATGGATTCACAGAGGAACCAGAAAACAGTTTATATCATGTGCAAGATGGAACAAAATGATCTTTAAGGTCTTTTCAAACCTTGCATTCTGTGATTCTATGGGATGGGGGTGCACAGGCAGATTCTGACAGACCCCAGCTGGAGGGTCCAGCAGTGTCACCCAGATGCCATCAAGGTGTATGAGATAATGATGGGAGAGAACAGAGGCCAGCACATTGACAGACCTCTAATGAGCACTGCTATCCATCTCTGCAATGATTTTAAGCATAATTAATTTCAGCAGCCTGCCTGCCTTGCCAGCTGACTCTGGTTTTTACATTAACAACAGTTCTTGAGTTTCAAGGGGAACGCGGTGACAGGAGCAGGAGTTTCTCAGCTCATCTCCCCTCTCCTCCCGAGGCTGTGGCTCTGCCGGCACCGCAGCCCCGGGGCTGGGGCAGCTGGTGGCACCAGGTGGCAGCAGCAGCGCACCGGGGCCAGTCCCCTGCCAGCTCAGCGTCTGCCTCCCTCGTGTTCCCAAGGAGCTGCTGGGAGCAGGGACGGGACACGGCCTGGCAGAGACGCTGCCAGCATCGCACTGATTCATTCCCCATCCCAGTGAGCTCGAGGCAGCCGCAGAGAGGGACAGACCCCTCAGTCACCTCCATGAGGGCACGTGGAGGAACCACAGAGACAGCCCTGCTGCCCCTGTGCCATGCCCGCCCTACAGGCCATTCATCCCAAGCTGGCAGAGAAGGAATTCAAAGCCAAGGCTCCAAGCTGAACTCCGTAACCGTAGGACTGACAGAGACAGGAAGCAGAGCTTTGGCAAACATTTCCAAAGTTCCTTTGTAACTCCAGCCTCTTGTTCTCCAGCTTTGTTTGCTTTTCTTTAAAAAAGCAGTTGGGACATTTCAAGTCACAATTAAGCCTTTATTCAAGTACAAACAATTGCCTGGTCCCTACCCAAAGCAAAGCAGATGGACCCATCCTAGCTGCAATCCAGGCTCCTGCAGCTCCGGAGGGAGGGATGTGTGGGCACTGGGCTCCCTCTCATGCTGCCCTGGCACCTCCCTCCACACCGTGCACTGACATCAACCCAATCTCAGGAAGGAAGCAGCAACAGTTTCAAGGAAACGGTGCCTGCACTACAGAGGTCAATCCCAAGTCTCCAGGCCAGAGAAACGCTGTCTAAACTGGTCTTTGTGCAAACAGTTCTCATTATGCACCAGGAGAATTCACCTTTAACTCCCATCAACTTGGGAAGTCTGACAGCCAAAGCTTTTTCTGAAAGGCAATCTTTGTGACTGCAGAAAAAAACTGAGATATGTTACCCAAACGCACCAGAAGGCTCTGAAATCCAAAGATAAAGTCCTGAAGTGTGCCACTTCCCCTCCCTACCCCACCACAGGTTTTCCCAGCCAAGCTCAGGGCTTTCTCAAGCACCCGTGTCTAACATCCTGGCATTCAACATATGGGTATTTTAAAATAATTTCAACCAAACAGCAGCAACACATCTTCAGCCCTGTTGTTATTACAAATGTAACTATTATTCTTTTATACAGGTGCACAAACAATACCCATGTGGTATTACTTTAGGAGTCCTGAAGTTTCTAAGGTATGTTCCTGCAGCCAGAGGACAGGATGGATGGGGGAGCTATAGCCCTTGGTAAAGGGCAGGCAGGACACCTTTGGCATCTAAAGTGGTGCCTGCCTGCAAGGATCTGGAATCTCCCCTGGGCCAGTCAATAGAAACCGTGTCTGAAAGCAAAAAATACTGCTTTTATTCCAGGTGATCACATGTCCTGTAACACTACTGGGATTCACAGCCCTGCAACAGCCTTGTTTCTAGCTCCAGTTGAGGCTCCTCAGCTCTGGAACCACGTGCTGCTGGCTGGAGGCAGACCCTAGGCCGGAGCTCAGTGCCACCATTCACCACAGGCAAAATTTCTAGGAGGGCCTGTTTTCTCCAAGGGTAGTTTTCTTCCGTGGGAATAAAATGAAGCATCTTTTTGTAACTCACATAAACACGTATGTGAAAAAGCTACAACCGAAACCATCAGCAGGTCTGAGAGGACAAGGAAGCATCAGGATTTATTCTGTTGACTCACCCAGACCAAGCCCAGTTTCCCCAGCAGCCTCCTCACAAGCGAGGAGGAGGATCCTGTGCCAGGCCCTGCAGCACTGACTCTTGAAACGTGGCTGGGAACACACAGCTCTGCTGAATGCTCCTCCCCACTCCTGGGGGAAAGCCAGCTCCTCTCCAAAATTTGCAATAACTGTGCCATCATCACAATAAGTTCCCAGCTCCCCCTTTCACAGGAAGAACCTCTAAAACAGAGCAACAAACATTTGCTCAGGGTTTTTACTATCAAGCTACAGAAGACCACAAGAGGAGATGAAAACACTTGGGAGCTGTTATTAATAAGTGAAGAGCTCACTTTCAATTGCATGTCCAACCTTACACAGTCAAAGCTGTTGGCTCCCATGGAAACCCTGGGTTTGTAGGCACTGTGTCCTGATGGTTTGTTATGTCGACAGTCTGGACATTCTCCTTCCCAAGGAACCCTCTCAGGGCTTTGTGTTGCCACAGCTGTTCTTCACAACCAGGCAACAAACTTGGCCTTCATGAGGCTTTTCTGGAGGTGGTATCCCTCTCAAAACCAAGCAATACCTCACCTGGTGTTTAACAATTCCCCTTTCCCACCCCAACCCCCCAAAGTTTAAGAAGGTTAAACCAGAGCCCTTGGTCTTTAATTTCCAGGTATCTGGAGCCTTCAAAACTGGTTTGCACTTCAGCAACAGAAGATCCCATGAAGCCTTGCACACTGACCTGCTTTCATTTATAACCGCACCTCAAAGGATGTGGATGGGTCTGCAAGTTCACCTGAGCTTAAGTGCTCCCATCTCATGCTCTCTCTAAGCATGAGTTTAACTGCTTCTAAAAACAGCGCTGGCCATGCTGGCCACTCCAAAGGCACTCTTAGAAAGGGAAATGCCCAGCCAATCAATACAAGGGAAGAGAAGGCAATTTGATATATATATAGTAAGTCCCCAGCTTATCTAGCAGCAAGAGCTGCTCAAATTCACACATGCTGTCCCCTCCCTGCTGGCAGCTTCCAGCAGGACGAGAGATGAAGGTGGCCACATGCTGAGGAGCCAGAGGATTTATTCTCATCTGCTGCAATTCACACAGGGAACAGAGCCTGAGATTTCTTCCCCTTAATAACTGACTATAATAAAACTCATTAAGGATCAAATTCCTACCCCTACAAGGTTTAGGACAAGACTGCAATGCATCAGACTTATTCTATCTAACACAAACACAAATCCCAGGAAGCATTGGGATTTTTATCATCTTTGCCCAAACACAAGGAAGTTCCCCTCCTCCTGACAGTGCATCACTGACACGCACTGATGAAACCCCACAATCACTGAAACCAATGGCACCTCTATCACAAAATTCCAGCTGAATCCAGGTTTTCCCCAGCAGTGTGTTTTCACTCCAGCCCACACTGCCACACAGGCCAGCATCCTGGGCTCCAGCCCCACAGCTCTGGAGAACAGGCAGAATGGCAAGCTGGAGCTGCAGCACTCAGTCCTTCCCACTTCCCAGCTTCTATCACTCCAGTATCAACCCTTTGCTGTGGGATTTTGGGGGGTAGGAGGAAGCAGGAGCAGCAGCACAAGGGCAGTGGGATCCCACCCACTGGGCTACTGCTCCCCAGGGAATTCCAGCAGAGGAACTGGCTGCTCATTCCGGCTTCAGTTTTAAGTACTTCGTCATTAGTAAAACATGCTGAAAATGTGACTTCCTCTGCCACGAGACCTATTGAACCTTTTCACAGAAGTCTAAGAAACTTCCTCTTGTATGTCAATAAAAGACAAGCTCACAGGAAGAACAGTTCCTCTCAAACTTCTGGGAATTCCTCTAGTAAAAACACCTATTGAAGAAGGAACGATGCAGTGGAACAAAGAGAAAGAGAGGTGGGGGATTCAGTTGTCCGTAAGTCTGTGGTTTATTATAAAAAAACCCCTATGAATCCACAGCACAGAAACACTTTTACTTCCTCTTTTGCCTCATTTAGCAATGGCAACAAAAGCTCTCTGCAAAGTTTCCTAATGAGCCAAATTTGCACAGAACCTCTGCATTCAAGAGTTTCACATTAAAAAATAATCTCAATTTGCTCTCCTTGCTGAACAAAACAGGCTCTGTCTAGGATTATCTTATCCAGCATCCAAAGATGCTTAGCTATCCACTTTCATTTGGAAATGTAGACATGAGACAGCAGAGAGGGATCCATCTGCTCACTGGCATACTGGGAAGGGTGGCACTCCCTGGAGAGTCCCAATAGATTAACTTTCCAATTCCAGAAAGGAGAAAGAGCAAAGAACAGACTAAGGAAGACATAACCTCGTGTCAGCCCAAAGAAGTGCAAAGGACAGCAGGGAGGGATATGAGTCGCTCGCTGGCACATCCCAGCCCTGGCATCCACTCCCCATGGATCTGCATCAAGCCTGTGCTGGCTGCCTGCCGGTAACGTGGCATTCCCTCGGGCAGCTGCCTGCAATATGTCTCCAGGCTGCCCTATAACGAGCACAGTACCTTGGATGCTGGGAGCTACTGGCTCCTCGAGGAACACTCAGTGGTATGAATCAACCAGAGGCACCAGAAAGGACTGACCAATTCTTCAGGCCACAGCAGGCCCATTCATTCAGTTCTTCTAATCATGTATTGTCTCAAAGTCCTGCAGAGGTTTCCCCGCAGCTCCTGCTCCTCCCCACATCCATCAAATCTCAGCCTGAGGCAGCTGCACTAATTACCCCTTCCTGCACCAAGGCTCATCCCTCACCTTCAGCAAGCAGCAAAGCTCCTCTCCAACACAGTTCTTTGTGCTCCCAACAAGCTGTGGGACACAAAGTATCTGCTCTTCCAGGGCAATAATCCCCAGTATCATCACACCACACAGAAACAGCCAGCATCTCTGTGGAATGTTTATGGCAACTGTGATGAACTGTGCCCAGGTCACCCCTCCAAAAGACACTGCCCCAAACACCCACCAGTTCTCACCAGGCACGGTGAACAAACACTCCAAGGATCCCAAGTGCCAGGAGGAGCAGAAGCGGAGCTGTCACAAAGCAAAGCTGCTGGATTCCCCTGCGGGCAGGAGCTGTTGACACAGCCCTGGTGCAATCCAGCAAACCTGCAGGAAATGTCTGGGACTTGCTCTTGGGTCCCCTACAGGAATTTCTGCACCCTCCTCCAGTGCCTGGGAGTCTCCCACCACGGCCCCTTCCCTCACCACAGCTATTCTAAAGAAAAGAACCTCTATTCTTGCCATTATGTGCCCTTTACCACAGGTTCAACACCCCAGAAAACAGGGACTTCACAGCACAAACAAGCAGTTCCCCTTGGAAATCAAGGGACTTTCTCTTCCCATAGGCAGCTCTATCCAAACATGAAAGCTCAGGGCATAGTGGTAACAAACATTCAGAGGCCAATGCAATTTCACCTGAGTTTCGCCCGAGTTAAGAGGCAGCAAGGTCTTGAGCAGAGCAGCAGTGCAGGAGCTGGAGTGGGAACAGGAAGGATATGGTTATCTTGGGTATGATAAAACTCCCTCAATGTAGTAACAAAATTACTTTATAAAAGCACTGTACCCTGTGAGCTTGTAGCATCAACCAAGGCTGGCAGTATCAGAGCTAGCATCAGTACCAAAATTCCCAGTCAGCTGCTAACCAGTCAGCTCAGCTAGGCTACGGCTTCTTCAGGAAAGCCACGGCTGACCTCAGCTCTTGTCCCTCTCCCTGGACCTGGTGTTCCCTCTTTCTGCAGAAGGGAAAGGGGCAGCAGACAGAGGCCTTGGCACTTTGTGGAAACCAGGTCTAGAGGAGATGTTTCCTTGTTGCAAGCAAGAGCAGAATTCTTGTTGCCCAGATTCCCTCTCACTGTATCCACTTTCCTCTGGCTGGTCTTGCACCCACATCCATGGCCGCGAGATATCACCTGGTTGTCAGAGGAGGTATGTAGACACAGGGAACCTTCTTTTCCTAGAGAAGTTATCTCCTGTGAAGGGGTGGATATGAAAAGCACAAGCCAGGATCTCCTGACAGCAAAATATTAAGCACTGGCACTTTTCAGGAGTGGCAGATCTCCCCTCCACAGCAAGCAGGTGATGAAGAGCCCAGTGCAGGTGAGACAGACCATTTGCAGAGGACTGAGAAGAACCAGGCACATTGTTTAAGAGCACAAAGGATCCAAGCACACAAAAGGAAAAGCTGATACCCCAGAAGGAGAAGCCAGAGTTAATCCCTCTGCAGGGCTCCCTGCCATCCCACTGTCCATCGGGATTGGAGGGAAATGGCTGCTCTGGAGCACACAGACAGACACTCATCACACCAGAAGTCAGCAGCAGTTCCCCAAGTCATAAGGGCCACAGCTTTTAAAAAATAAAGCAGCACTGAACTATAGCATCAAAGGAAATAAATCCCACATACAGAGGACATAAAAGTCTCAGGCTGTAAGGAACCCTGACGCAGTACCGGAGAGGGAATGTATGGTTGACAAGGGTCCAGGCTTACCCAAGGGCACAAAAAAGTTGACAACAGGACACAAATTGTGAACTGTACTTCAGCACAACCAGAGGAAAGTTTAACACCCCAGGTCACTGGAAATGTACCACAGACAAAGCATCCTCAGTGGTACATAAAGCAGCTTGAAATACATCTCTGGTGTTTCCAGAGGAGCTCAGCAACTCCCACTTTGGTGTGTTTCTTCCCACCAAATCCCCAAATACCTCACAGCTGTTCTTCCACCATCTAAACATAGCCTCTGTCCTGGCACATATAAGCTGCTCCATCCCACATCCAACTTCAGCCTTCTCAGGCCTCATGCTTGAAGAGACTCATGTCCACTGCCCCAAGCCTGAACTCTAGGGCAGCATAGGATTTTTAGCCTGTGTCCAGATGCCATGGACTTGCTCCAATCTTTTCAGCAAGAACAGAACATTTTAGCCTTTGGGAAGTTCAGTTTGCCACTTGGGGAGGAAGGCAGAAGTGCCTCTGGCACGAGGGCAGATGCAGCCCTGACCAGGGGGAGGCAGAAAAGGGGATGCTGTCTGGCTGGAAAGCAGGAGTGAGTATAAGCCCAAATGATGCTGACTGGGGTGAGAAGCAACAACTTCAGGGCTCCTCATATCCTCCTAAAGCTCCTCCTGAGCACCCTGGGTCACAAGGCACCCGCGGGGTGATGAAGCTGCCAGTTGGTGCTGGCAGCCAAGCTGAAGCAGGAAGCACGGGCACAACCCAGGCTCCAAGCTGGCATCCAGCCATGCTCTCCCAGGGTACCCTCGGTGAGACGTTCTCCAAACTGGGTGTAAATGCCTCAAAAACAAGACACTAAACAGGACAATGGCTGCTCTTGTTTCCTTTAAAACAGATCCCACCTGGTTCTCTCACACTGGTGACCCTGAGTGCTATGTGCCAGTCATGCTCCTGCAATAAGGAGATTTCTGCTGAGTCCTTTGAAAGATTTTAGAAAAAACTGATTGTGAATCCAGGCAGCACAGTTGAAACAACAGAGACAACTGAATAGATTCATGCTGGATTGCCACAAGGCATTCATCCACTCGGGGGAAGCTGTCTACTTCAACAAGTTTCTAGAATATAACAAACCAACAAAACCCTCTGAAGCTTCCAGAAGGAACAATGCAAACTGCAGCCCTTGCTCGCTCGGAGCGGTCCTCAGTTTCAGCAGGGACCATCAGGGAAAGGCTGGCAGAGCCTAAGCAATTGAACTGACTGTAGAGTAGAAACACTTTAAGGGTCCTTACCACAAAGCTGTTACCCACAGGCAGCGCCATGCCCAAGTATGTTCTGAGAACAATGCCACAATTTCATTTTGCAGTGAAGAACTGGTCAGGTTGGAAAAGGAACAAAGACTCCACTTCCCAGCCAGTGCTGTTCTGACAGCATGAAACAGCAGAAAGCTGAGCTCCAGAGAATACCCCACTGCAATTCTGGGCGTAAGTTCAGCTACAAGACTTTGCCCCCAAGCAGATAAGTTGTGAGCCATATCTACCTCTGTCCTTGTTGCCAGCACAGGCTCCTCTGAAGCAGGGAGGAGCTCACAGTGGTCAGCAGCCTCAGCAAGAATCATCAGATTTGGCTCTTGCTCCATCTCAGGCACAGGTACCCAGAATGTTGCCTGTACTTTGCTATCAGAACATTCACACCTAACTTATTTCTAGCAAATCCCATTTCCAAGGCTTAAGAAAACCTCAATCCTAACTGCCATCCTTCCTGTGAATGCTGTGCCTATCTCTATGTGGAATTAGACCTGCACCCTTGCAAGAGACAGCGCAGTGTTTCTGTCCCCCAGGAAAATAAATGTCGGCAAGAGCAGAATTCTGTCGTGTGTGGCCGGGCCAGCCGACCTTCCTGGGTGTGCAGTGCCTGAGATCAGCTGTATCACAAACACGGCTGAGCAAATGCTCCACCTAGAAGTGAAGCAATAGGATCCACGAGGGAAGGCAGATCAGGAATGCTCTCCTTTAGAGACTAAAAGGAATAAAGTGCCTACAAATGCTCACAACATAAAAGGAAGCCTCTGAGGCCAGAAACTTGACACATGTTGAAACAGAATATACTGACACATAACTCTACTCTCTTGGGATAAGCCATGGGCAGGCTTCTCCCGCTTGAACAAGAAATTTGAGGGCATCTCTCAACTGAGAAAGAGCAACACAGACAAAGTAATAAGTAACAAAAAAGGCCTTACGGCTGTTAAGAGTGGGATCTATCAGTTTAGTTCTGCCCATGCTCTGTCCCGCTAAAGTTGCCTCTGTCTGAAAAGGCCGAGGCTGTTCCCAGACCCACCACACATGGATCACTGCATAACAACATTGCAAAATGCACCCCATGAAAACTATCCTCACAATTCAATTCCCACCCTACCGGGAAGGGGCTCCTCCAGCTCCGAGGTAAACCCAGGTATGTCAGAACTACCAGAGGCTGCACATCAAACGTCAGCATGTGTGTCAGAATCTCTCAGCAGCCCAGGACTGACCAAACTAGACAGAAAGGAAGGAAAGTTGGAAGGAAATAGGTAAGGGGGAGTGTTGCAACTCAAAGAGGACTCCAAGAGCTCAGGATTTGAGACAAGGGTGCCCCACTACCAGCACAGGCTTCCTGGCAGGAACACAGGCTCATTTCAAACACGATTCAGCCACTGAACATGTTTCAGATTCGTTTCAGCTCACATTCCCAGAAAAGAGCGGGTTTCCCGGTGTGGCGCCAGCACATCCAGCAGCACATCCAGTACTCCAGCTGTTGCCGGAGCCTCCCAGTCAGTCCCTCCTCTGAGGCTCTGGCTGCAAAGTCAAAGCACCTCGCACCAGAGCAGTTTCCTTCCAGGCAGAAATTCAGCATCTCAGGGGAAAGCATCCCCCTTTCTTTGGATTCGGCTCTGGGCCGCAAGGGGCGGATGCAGTTGTACTCATTGATTTGAACCGGACAGGGACCAAATCACCCTGGAAAGTAGGCCTGAGCAGGCATTTGCTATTTATAAACTAATCATCTGATCCCTCTGGAGGGAAATCCTATCCTTTGAGGCTGTTGGGAGTTCGTGGAACTGCGAGAGCATCAGGGAGGAACAGAAGGGTAGTGATTACATCGGCCGAGAGTGTGCGCCGAGTGACCAGACAAAACTCCTCCCTGCTCCATCACAGCCCCAGCATCCTCCTGAAGAACAGGCCAGGGATTACAAGCAGGGATTAATCTGTTATGCTAATTTGCTAAGAGCAAAGTAATTTTTTAAATTGCTCTCAACTCAATTTATCATTATCTAAAAAGGGCCCTGAACTAGTTCTGCAAAGAGTGACAAGTCTCACAGTAAGGGCCCACTTGAAATCCAAAAATACACAGGAAACTGGCTGGCTGGAGCTGCCTTGGAAAGGGCAAGGTATAAGCTTTCATAAATCCTTGATAATTATTAATTCCTTCAGGGAACATGCCTGTCCTGGGAAGTTGAGTGTGATGTGCAAGTATGCAACACTGATTTTTTTCCTTCTATTCACATTTCTCTCTGATAAAAATAACCTCGGTTAGATGACACTGCTGGATTTTCCCGTGCAACAACGCTCAGTCATTTCCAACACCACTGCACACACTCAGTGCAACCACACACATCCCAAAACAATCTCAGTTCTCTCTATCCTCCTTTTTCCTCACCTACCAAAGTATTACTGAGAACAACCCTCTCCCTCCATTGACAGCAGCCTCTGAAACAAACTGGACAGTGAAGAGGAATGGAACTAGCTCTGTCTCAAACAGCACAGACCAAAACCACGTCTCTTGGAGGAAAAGGTCCAATTCCCAGTGTAATCCTCACAAACAGAGCAGACTAGAGTCATTCAGACCTGGCACCTGCTCCCAGGTGAGCAAAGCTCAGTGAGACACAGCCACCAGGCTGAGGAAAGGCTGCTCACATCATCCCTGTGCTCCCCCAGTGCTGGCACAAGGGAGACTTTGAGAAGCCCCACATAAACGAAAAACAAAAGCAGGCCAGTGCATATTTGGCAGATTGAGATCACAATAAAAGCTGACACAGCAGCATTCTCCAAAGTCTCTGTGGCAAGACCTGCCCCTAAAGCTTCCCTTACTTTGGATTTTGGGTTTGTTTTTTTTTTTTTCCTTTTAGCTTGTTACAACCAAATCTGACAGGTAATTTACACTGTTATTGAGACAGATGGGCTGGAAGGACCCTCCCACAAAACCCACAGCAGTGATACCTCTGAGGAAATATCCCAATCAAGGCTCTCTCAGAAAAATTAACCAACTGTCACAGCCAGATAAACAGATCCCTGAGAATGCAGCAAAGAAAAGGGGAACACAGATGTTCCTAGAAATTTATAAGTGAAACTTTTACATTTATTTCCCAGTTTACTTAGATGTCCATCTTCCAGCAAACTCCCTGAAAAACACCACAGCCACCTCGGAGACCCCCAAGTAGAGCAGACCCCAAATTCCAGAGGCTGTGAGCCCAGCTGCTTTTATTAAAAAAAAAGAAAAATATAGAGCCTCCATGTAAAAGTTGGCAACCAATATAAAGTCATCACTGACTTAGGGAAGTTTGTTCTCATGCTTGTATCTCTGTCACCTAAAGATAAACATTTTGGATTCTATGTACACATACCCTGACCAGCCAGACTGAATTCCCAGTGTCCAGCCTCTGTTCCCCACAAGCAGATGCAGACGAGCCAGATCTTCTCTCAAGTTCTTGCTGGAGGAAGCAGATGGAGTTCTCTCAGCACCAAATGGCAGCTTTTTTCACCTTTAATCCCACCTCATACATCTCCAAACTCTGCTCAGCTTTCCACTAGCTTTGAACCACACACAGGCACCAAACCTGGGTACAGCAGTTTTGCACCAGTGTGCAAGCTGAGTTAACACTCCCTCTCCTCCTCAGCGAGGTACCAAAACCACCTTCAGCCCAGCTCCCTGTGTTCAATCTATTCATGAACCCAGGCAAAAATTCCTGCTTCCCAGGACAGATCCCACTTCTCCCTCCCTTGTTTCTCTGTTTCCATTTCGAACTTTCCCTGAAGTTTTGCTTTCTCTGGTAAAACATGTGTGATCTCCCCAAAGTCCAGTGCCAAACTAACCAGGCCGCAGTGTCAGATTCTCATTTCCCATTTTCTACTCAGCACTCTGAGTTGCTCATGCAGTTCGTTAGCTTTTAGCTGTCAGCTTCCTTCAAGTCATTACTAAAATCACCGTCAGGATCCTTACGAGACAGTTAACATAACGTGCCCAACAACATTCTAGGAACTCCCAATTTAACATGGATTATTTTGAGTTCATCCCACTTCAGTAAATTCAGCAGGAAACCCCAAAGGCATCACATCAGCTGCTTTAGGGAAGGCAATGTTTACAGTTAGCTGAGGGGGGTTCTAAAAATAAGGCAAACCTGCATCTCCATCTCCACACCAAACTTCAGCCACTCGCAGTCCCAAACCAGCAGAGAACCAGCTCCTACCCAACACGGAGGGGAGGCACCTGCTCCAAACACAGCCGTGCGTGGCCTCCAGGGCAAACCCCACCGCATGCGAAAAAGAATCAGCTCCGTGCCGCTACTCCGGATCTCTACGGCACAAGAATCTCCCAGCCACCAGGCGGGATCTACATGCGGGTGGGCAGGAGAGGGAGGAGAGCCGCGCCCGCAGCCTCGGCCCGGGGAAGGGCTCAGGCCCCGCGGCAGGGCCGGAGCGGGCAGGGCCGGCCCCAGCGGGAGCCTCGCGCCGGCTCCTCGGTCTGACTGCGACCCTGCCTCCGCCCGCCGGTGACACCGCGGAACCTCTGGTGCAGCCTGGCAGGGCCGCCGCTGCCTCTGCGCTGCTGCCGCCGGGCGGTGCCGCCCCTCACGGACAGGCCCTGGGGAGGCCGCGCTCACCGGGCGGCGGGGAGAAGGAGCGGGGCCGCGGCGGGCCTGAGGAGCGACGCTGGGTGCCGGGGAGGCGGGAGGGGAGCGGGGGTGGAGGGTCCCGAGCAGCCCCGGCCTCACCAGCCCCGGCCTCACCTGTCCCAGCAGATCCCGCCCGGCTCCGGCCGCGCCACTCCCGCTTCTGCCGCGTGCAGCTCCCGCCCGGCCCCCCCCGCCGGCCCGCGCGCCCCGGCCAATCAGCGCCCGGCACCGCCGGCGCCACCGACCAATCAGCGGAGAGAACGCGTCCCCGCCCAGCGCCACCGGCCGCCAGGCCACACCCACCCACCTTCCCGCCAGGCCTATCCCGTGACACGAGAGGGGGTGGTGCCCGGCACTGGACGACCAATGAGAAATCACAGCGCGTCCCGCCACAGCCAATCGGCGGCCGCACAGCGCTGCCCCTCAGACAGGGCGGGCGGACGGCGGGAAGAGGGGAGTGACCGCCCGGTGACAGGGACCCGCCCCCTCAGCCCGGCTGGGGCCGGGGGCGGCCCGAAGGGTCCCGTAGCCTGATGGACCTCGGTCCCAGGCGGCGCCCAGGGGAACAACCCTTGGGCATCGGTGGGGCGGGGCCGCCTCCGGTGCCTTGGATGGGGCAGGATGGCGCGGAGCCGCTGCCTCCGGGCCAGGCCCCGCGGTCTACGGAAGCCACCTGAATGATCAAGAGGTCGTGAAGCTTTCTTCATTCTGTCGCCCCGTTCAGCCTGGGGCAGCTGCTGCTTCTCTCTGCCTGAGTGTGTCTCCCCCGGGGCTGGGAGGCCGCTGCCCCTCGCCTCGTCCCTGCGTTTCCCGATCCTTGGTGTTACTTCTGCCCTTCACATCCTCAGCCTGCCCTGCGGAACAGCCCCGCTGCTGTAGTTAGGAGGCAATCTCAGGCTTTCTCGCAGCCCAGGTTTTGCATTCCAGGATCCTGTGGGCTGCATCACAGAATAGTTGAAACTGGAAGGGACCTATGGAGATCGCCCAATCCAACCCCCCCCTGCCAAGGCTGGGTCACCCAGAGCAGGTGGCAAGAATGCGCCCGGGTGCGTTTGGAATGTCTCCAGAGAGGGAGACTCCGTGCCCTCCCTGGGCGGCTCTTCCAGCTGCCAGCATGAGGTGTAGCTGCCCGAGGCAGTATCTCTCTGCAGCCCCTGGAAAGGATGAGCGGAGCCACGCCCCAGACAGGTCTGGAGGGTTTGAGGATGTGGACAAAGGGATATTGGTCCTCACCAGAGGACAACCATCCCTGCCTGGTGCCAGCTGTGAGTGGAGCAGCTGGGCCTGGCTCTGAGAGGTGCAGAAGGGAGCTTCCTCCTTGTCCCGAGGATGCTGAATCTTTGCAGATGCATTGCTTCAGGCGATTTCCCTGTGGAAAATGTCTGGGAAAAGGGGGAAGTTGGGTGATGGCAGGAAAATGAAGGAGGGAGCAGCAGCTTGGGTTGGCAATTGGACAGGGGTAGTAGGTAGAGAGGTGACGGGGAGGAGACAGCAACTAGAGGGAGTGGTGGGGCAGCTGGAGCTATGGTGTGGGGCAGATGGTGCCATCCTGAAGAGGAGCTGCTCCAGAATGTGCAGAAAGAGTTGGGGAGCATGTGAGCAACGCACTGATCTCTGGGATGCTGGACAACCTGCTGACCCAAGGGGCTCTGAGACTCGGTAAGGTGGAAAAGGATCAATGCAGGATGTATGTGGGTAAGGCTTGGCTCCTCAAACATTGTGCTCCAGAGATGGCACCAAGACCAGCCAGATTTTCACTGACAGCCTCAGGATGGTGGAGCAGCTGGTCTGAGCTGATTCAGGTGAGAGATGAAGAGCCGTGGTATGCTCCTGGCCAGAGCCTCCAGTGGGATGCTGGAGCAGGGTCCAGCCCTGGGACATGTCCGAGGCTCAAAGACAAGGGGCAGTTGGGTATCACTGCCCTGAGACCTTCTACCACCCTATGATGACAGAGTTCTCAGGGGTGGCTGTACCCTGTGGGCCTGAACAGGGGGCCCCAAAGGGCCATGCCCTGTAACAGCCCCTCATGCTGCAGGCGCTTCCCAGTGTAACTGAGGGATT
This sequence comes from Brachypodius melanocephalos, assembly GCA_013398615.1. Taxonomy (NCBI): domain Eukaryota; kingdom Metazoa; phylum Chordata; class Aves; order Passeriformes; family Pycnonotidae; genus Brachypodius; species Brachypodius melanocephalos. The sequence goes on along the minus strand of VZSR01003083.1, from coordinate 2,095,383 downwards.
TTCTGCTTGCAGGGCCCTTTGCTGTGCCACTGGCCTTTCCTGACACTGAGGTGCCCCCTTAGCCCCCTTTGGCATCCAGGGCCAGCAGTGGATCCAGCAGTGCTCCCCGAGACATCAGGGACAGAGAAATAGCCTACATGCTGTGGGAAAGTAGATGAGAGGAGGGCTGGAGCGTAGTCCAGCCACCCTGATGGAGCAGGCAGGGGTGAGGTGAGCCAGGGGCCTGCCGACCAAGAAGCAGGTAGATCACAGAATCACAAAATCAGTTAGATTGGAAAACACCTTTGAGGTCACTGAGTCCAGCCTTTACTGCAAGGAGCCCCGCTGCCAGGCTCCACGGCTGTTCAGGACACCCGCAGATGTGTCAGCACCACCAGGGCCAGAGCTTTGTGACTGCCTTCCCTGGTGCTTCCCTGGAGGCGGGGCTCCCTCCCTCCCCACGGCACTGCCTGCACTCCTTCTCCTGCCAATTTTACCTCCCTCGCCAACCACTGCGGTGGAAATTGGCTTCTCCTGCTGGGTCTCAGATGGTTCCTGGCCATGCCAGCATGGCAGCTGGGAGGAGAGCAAAGGCTCAAAGAAAATATTCACATCACTTGTGAATCACATCTTTCCTAGGATGCCCTGTCCTTTTCCCATGCTGTTGGTCAGATGGGCCAAATAGAATGATCTTGGAGAAGTCTCCTGGTCTGGCACTCAGCATTAATCACTGTTGCAGTGAGGCACACCAGTGAAGTCACACTTCACATCTTCTGTCACCCCAGATACCACGTCCTGCAATTCATCAACAGGCTCTATTTCTACCCTGATAGAGCCGTTTTGAAACCACGCCTACAACAGTCACACAGAGGTCTTCCTAAAGGTGGGGTTTGTGGTTAACTGCACCTGTGCCAAGGACCAGATGTCCTGCTTGGAGCAGAGGTCAGGCCAGGACAGGTCATTTTTTGGCAGGTGCCTTGGGAGCAGGCTGTCAAAAAGGGGTCTGGGTTTACCTGGGGAGTCAGCTAGATCTCTGGAGGCATCAGCACCCTGACTCTTGACAGGCATAGAGCCCAGTGAGTTGGTGCAGCCCATGGCATCCCTCATGCCACCATACCTGGATGTGGCCCTGGGATGTCTCTTGATTCCCTGTACCCTTCCCATGCAGGAAACAGAGCTGCTCTCCACTTCTCCCTGCTGTCTATCTCACTCCAGGTGCGACAACGTTTCCCTATGCTCCCTCAGCAGATGCCATCACAAGAATGGACTACAGTGTTCTGGAAACTATACCTCAAGCCACTGATCTCCTGCCATGGTGAGACTCTTCACCTTGCACCTTGCAGCTGCCTTTTGTCTGTGCCCCAAACCTGGTACCTGGCCAGCAGGAAGGAGTGGGGAGAAATCCCCCACCAATCTTGGACTCCAGAGCTCATGGCTTGGTCCAAAGGTCTTGTGTGCTGATAGCTGGGGCCAGACCCCACCCCCAGCTGGCTGGTGGCACCCAAGGAGCTCATTTCAGTAGCTTGTGACTCTGGAGCTTATTGGTCTGATGTTCTTCATAGGAAAAAAATAATACACAGAGAGCAAAAGCTTTTGAATTTAGGGTGATATAGCAGAAAACACAAGGCCAATGCAGCCCAGCTCCTGAGAGAGGGAAGGGAAAGGAAAGGAAAGGAAAGGAAAGGAAAGGAAAGGAAAGGAAAGGAAAGGAAAGGAAAGGAAAGGAAAGGAAAGGAAAGGAAAGGAAAGGAAAGGAAAGGAAAGGAAAGGAAAGGAAAGGAAAGGAAAGGAAAGGAAAGGAAAGGAAAGGAAAGGAAAGGAAAGGAAAGGAAAGGAATGGAAAGGAATGGAAAGGAAAGGAATGGAATGGAAAGGAAAGGAAAGGGACAAGAATAGCTCTGCAGAAACAGCAAATCTCCAAAGCAGTCACTGGTGCCCATTCTGCTAGGCAACTACAGCCAGATCTGGAATAAAACACCCTCAGTCTTCTGCCCTCCCTCCCTTTTGGGGTCTCCAGACAACTCCAAACTAAGCAAACCCATCCCAGGGAGCAGAAGACACCTGGCTCCAGAGCAGCAAAAGCAGAGATGGTTAGTGTGTCTACTCTCCACACACAGAGTGTGTCCCCAGTTATGACAGAGATGATCTGTCACCCCCAAAGCCACTTCTGCCCTGTCCCTGGCTTTACCAGTTGTCCAATGGAGGGACATTTGCAGCAGACACCCTGCTCCTCTGCCTCCAGCCCATGGTGGGTGAGCATTATGCTGCCTCGGGAGGATGCAGAGCAGGTGGGAGGGGAAATTGTCAGGAGTTCAGAAACGAAGCAACACCTCCCTTTGGGACAGCCTGGGCAGACATGCTTCTTGCTTAGGAGGCAGATTCCCCCACTCCCTAATCCTTACACTGGCCCAGGCATAGAGCAAGGATGCATTTCCCCTGGGAGCCAAGAAAGATCCTCAAATGTGATCCTGCATCTCATGTGTGCTGCTTCCACAGATTAGGGCCCAGTCCAGCTATTACCTCCCACCAGCATCCCTGGTGCCAATGGAGAACCCTGTCCTATGCCTCCCACACATGCCCTGCTCTCCATAGTCACATCCAACCCCTGTTCTGCCTTGGCATGGATTCAGCTTTATTGCATGTTCTGCAAAGTCACAGCCAGATCCATGGAAGGGTCTGGCAGCAGAAAAACAAGAGGGCTCTCCTGCCCCCTCTGTGTGCCTGACACCCCCGTGCAGGCAGGACAGTGTCCTGAGCCAGTGCCACCCCATATCCCTGCAAGGTGGCAGGAGATCTCAGCAGGACGCAGGTGCCTCTCTGCTCTGGCTGCAGAACCAGGATGGAAGAAGGTCTTGCAGGCAGGATGAGACTGCAGTGGGGGCAGCCAGGCCCAGCTGAGCCCATCTTCAGAACCCGAGCCCTGTGTCACTGCCCAGAGCTCCTCAGGATCCGCATGGTCCTTGCAGAAACCCTGGTCCCCAGTGCTACAGCTGTGGCAGGAAATTGAGGACAGCAGCGATGAATTCTTCAAATTTATCCTGATGGACTATGTGGCCTGCACCTTTAATGTACTGGATTTCTGCCTTGGGGAAGAGGCGTTGGATCTCTGGGTAGTCTCTGGAGCTGCAGGACAAGGGAACATGCTATGATCAGAGGTCCTTCTTGGTGTCTTCCCTCAACCTCCCCAAGCAGAGGATGATCCTAGGTATGACTCCTTCCCTGCTGGGAAAGGCTCCCAGGGGGCCCCCAGGTTGCTCCTTGCTCCAGTGTCTCAATGTCACTGGCTTCTGGAAGAACAACCCTTGCTCAGGATCTTACCCCTCCCAGGGGCTCCTCCCACCATCGGCAGCTGCAAAGAGCACAAAAGGTCAAACCACAGATCTGGAACCACTTTTCTCCAGTCTCACCTGATATAGGGCGAGTCAGACCCTCCCAAGAAGAGTGTAGGACCAGGATATGGCTTGTGGAAGACAGGGAAGTTCATGAGATCTGCCAGGTGCTGGGAAATAGCATCCAGGTTCACTCGCCACACATAGCGGCCCTCCACCTCCACCAGGTTGGTGAGGAGGAACTGTCTCAGCTGTGGGAGCTGCCATGGAAGGAGATCATGTGCTCTTCAATAACAGCAACAAAGCAGGATGTCCTGGCACCCTCCACCATCTCCCACAGAATTTCCTACCTTGACCACAGACTGCAGTTGGTCATCTGCCAGCTGGCGTGCTGCTGAGCGGGACAGCCCCACCGGGACCTTCACCTCCTTCATGGCTGAGATATAGGCAGAGAATTCGGACACGGGCGCAGTTGAGCCAGGACCAATGTCTACAGAGATGAGGCGCTCCACCAGGTCTGGCTGGAGACACAAGCAGGGCAGATCAGATGCCAGGATTTTCCAAGATCTCCCCAGTGGGAGTAGGCACAGGGGGCTCCAGTCAGATTAGAGGCTCTTAGCTCCCTCCTGTCTCAGCAGAGAGACCTCCATGTGCCCTTCCCAGAGTCCTTGTGCTCAGCACAGATCTCCAAGCTTCCTCACAATCGGTGCTGGAGGGACAGGGCAGAGCACGGGCTGGTGGACATAGTTTTGCTCCTGCTCCCATAGCCTAGCTTACAGCTCTGTGTGGGACAGCACCCACCCTGATACAGACAAGTCCCTGTGGAGCTGGGGGCAAGGCTGGCACCGGTGAACAGTCTCAGAAGGTGCCATTCCCTCCCTACAGATCCCCCTGGAACTTCCTGAGCCTGTGTCCCCACTCCCACTCCCGTGCCTACTGACCCGCTGCAAGGCCAATGTCATGGCCGTCTTGCCCCCCATGCTGTGTCCTACGAGGATGCACTTGGTGATGCCCAGGCGGCTCAGGAGGTGCTGCACATCCAGGCTCATCGCTTCATACGTCATCACGGGGCTGTGGGGACTCCTGCCATGGTTTCGGGCGTCCACTGTCAACACCTGCCTGGGCAGGCACAGTGTGTCACCCCGAGCACTGCCCACTGTGACTCCACACCTGTCCCTGTGTGCTGTGCCTCCCCCCACCCCCTGGGTCTCACCTTGCCGCTACCATGGCGCACCAGTGTCTTGGCCACTGTCTGGAAGTTGCCATGGCTGCCAAAGAGCCCGTGGAGCAGGATGAGGGGTGGCTGATCCCTGCGACCCTCCACCTCCACATGGGCCAGGGACACTGCACTGTAGAGAGACAGGCATGGGGCATGGCCAGAGGTGCAGGGAGGAAGTGAGCCCTGCCCCTCTGCCCAGCCCTGGTGAGGCAGATTTGGAGTGTTGTGTCCACTCCTGGGCTCCTCAGAAAATGGGAGACGCAGAGCTCCTGGAGTGGGGCCAGCACAGGCTGTGAGGATGAGGAGGAACTGGAGCAT
>VZSR01003083.1:2065979-2086514 GCA_013398615.1 Brachypodius melanocephalos | reverse complement strand
TAGGGCTGTGGGGCAGGGGAATAGTGGGATACTCAAGGCAGTTGTATGAGGTAGGAGCTACTGGGGCAGAGCTGGGGTGGGACAGGGCAGTGAAACAGCACAGCCCCCGACCCTGCAATCAGAGCCCCACACATGGCGTCCCCACTTTGTCATCCCAAATTGCCCAAAGTACAGGCTGTGTGCAGTGTCGTGCCGGCCTGGGGCAGCTGCCACCGTCTGACTCACAACGGACGAAGGGGCAAATCACTGGGGTTTCGGGGTGCCGGCCGCCCCCGGCAGGACACGTTCTTGTGGTGAGCAAACCAGCTCACTGGTGTTTACTGAGGAGCTGAGCAGGGCCAGAGTCCCTGGGGGATTCCTGGAAGTACCCCCATCCCAACTGCTGCACCTCCCTCCCCGGTGCAGTCCCTCTGCACTCCCACACAGCTGGGGAGGGATGAAGAGTATTCAAATCCCTCGGGATGGAGACAAAGTGCGGCTGCAAGAACACAGTGGTGACACGGGGACAGGTTTGCTCCACTGTGATGCAGAGATCACAAACAAATGTCAGATCCAAAGATCACGGGAGCATCACCGGTTCGGTGGCCCCGAAGGAAGGACATCTGCACTGACAGGGGGGACACCCACTGCAGCATCCCCCATCCATGCACCCGGCAGCACCCCGGGGTGCGCAGGAGGTGACGGCAGAAACCGCCCCGGGCTCCGCGGGGCCGCGTCCCACTCACGTGCGCGGCGGGTTTGGGGTGTTCCCCGCCGCTGCGGTCGGGAGTGCCGGCGCGTTCCCCCCTCGGGGGAGCGGGGCCGGGGTGGTAAATGCCGCCCCGGCTGCTTATATTTCAGGCGCGGGGCTGCTGGCTCTGCCCCGGCCAGGGCACACAGGCAGCCCATTGTTGGAGCCCCTTCGGAGCGGCGGGAGCAGGTGAGGCGGCTCTGAGCATCAATGGTAGCTCTGTCTGCCGGCGGGGCGGGGAGGGGGCTGCAGCACACGGAGGCTGCGGACGGCGTGGCACACGGACCGGGGGGATGTGGCAGGGGGCTGGTGGTTCGCTGGGGGATGCTGTGCCGTGACTGGGGCATTCCCACCCCCAGAGCTCTGATCGCTTCCCCAGGGCTTTGCCGTGACATCCCGCTTCCCCCGAGCATCGCCGCTGGGGACACCCCATAGCACCGCCCGTCACCCCCTTCCTGATTCATGATCTCCCCCATCCCTTCGCCAACCACCTTGGCAGCGCTTAGGGGTGTTTTCCCTGTTGGGAGCCACTTGTTGCTCAGAAACTGGACAGAATTTTGACCTTCAGAGCGACTTCAGGCCCAAGGTCCCTTCTCTCCCCACAGGGATTCTGCAGGTCCCCTCCCGATAAGACTTTGCTTTCCCATAGAGAGAAACAACCTGACTGTGCATATTTGAGTCAGTTGGAGGGGTTTATGTTGGGCAAGGATGTTTTCTGGGAACATTCAGTCTCTGGTCCGTCGGTAACTAATCCTCAGCCTCCGGCGGGGAGAGGCTGCCCCACTCCTCACAGGCTGAGCGGGAGGGTTGTTGGCCGTGCCTCGCTTGGCAGATGTGAAGCCAGAGATCCCGGTGGATCATCATTTGCTGGCAAGTCTCACCTGCGTTTTTGGGACCTTAAGGTAGCCAGGTTGGTGGGTTCATGTGTGGGTCCTGGGGGATGAGGAGCACTTGGCTCAGTGGTGTGGGGTATGTGAGGTGGGACTGTCACCTATGTCCTGGGTGGGGATGTGCCCAAGCCCTTTTTGGCAGGAGATTCATGCCCCAAGCCACTCTGCCCTGAGCAGGTTCAGGGTGATACAGCCTCTGCTGTGCACCCAGCAGTGCCTGGCATTGTGGTGACACTGTGTTTAATGTCACCTCCCTGCCTGGGAATGGCCTCACTGCCCAGCTGAGGGGCTGCAGTGTGTCCCCACGCTGGTGAACTCAGGACGAGTGTCAGAAGGTGTTTCCTGATGGATGTGCCAGGACAAGAGCTCTGCCCTCGCCAACCCTCCTAGTGCAGTGTAACAGGGATGGGAACCCCGGCTTCTGCATGTTCTTCAAATCCTACTGGATTTGAGGCAGGGCATCCACATCTGTCTGGGGGCTGGGACAGCTGCTGGGTGGTGAAGGCTTGGGGTGGGTTGAGTGTGTTGAGCAGCCTGTTTTGGGCTGGAGGAGCTTCCTGCTGAGCAAGTGGGCTTTGGTCCCACCAGGACATGTTCCTGTGCCATGGGTCCTTGCAGGTGACACTGGGGAAAATCTGGGACTGGGGTCCTGCAGGATGCACTGGGAATGAGCACTGGGACAGGGCTGTGGGGCTGGTGTCCATGGAGTGGTTGTCCTGGATGGCATGTCCTGAGGTGCTTGGTGGTCCCACCTGTGCTGCACCACCATCCTTGGGCTCCAAGGGCTCTGGGGTCAGCTGCTGCTCCTCCACACCAAGCCAGTGTCTGTCGGTCCTGCTGTCTGACAGTGCTGGGGACACAGGGCTGGCAGAGGTGTCCAGGTGGGTGTGTCACTGGGGAATGTGGGGAACGGCACAGGGGCTGCCCCTGCATGGCAGCTGCCAGGTGGAATATATGTCATGTTCCAGCATTAATTACAGTAATTGGCTGTCAGAGGCTGCGCTGGCGCCTGCTCTGCCATTGAGGGGGAGTATGAGCAGCTCAAGCTTTGATGCTGCACGCACGGGGGAGTCCCTGTCCCCACCTTGCCATTTGTCCCCAGCCCAGAGACATGTCTCCACGTGCCTGTGGGGACACAGCCCCTGCGAGCCACCCACACACATGGGCATGTGCCTCTCTCCAACCCCAAATGATGTGGTGGTTACAGCAGCCAGCTGGGACGTGAAAGCCTCAGGCAGAGTCTGGCCCCGGCGGGGATGCTCTAGAGCCCTGTAGATTAAAGGGAGCCCTTGACCACAAGGCTCTGGCCGCAGGGTGGACACACTGGTATGTGAGCAATGCGGGCGTTCCAGCAGGACAGAGGGATGGAGCCTGGGCAGCTCCTTCGGTACAGGTCAGGCAGGCAGGACCCTGACCAGCCCCTTAAGCTGGGGTCTGCTGTGAGACATGGGTGATCCCAAGCATCCTCCTGGCATCACAGTGCGTGGGCCACCAGGCTTGTCCCACTACACTTGGACATGATGCCCAGGGACATCTTGGCACGAGCAGTAGCAGCTCCAGAGTCCATCACACCAAGCAAAAAGCACAAATGGTTGGATTGTGATAGTAACCCCAGTTCTCAGGAAGATGAAGATTATCTCAGTGCCTCTTATCTTTTCCAGAGGCCCAGGATTAAGCTGGGGTGATGAAACAGTGCAATGTCCGTCTGTCTGTGCCGTCTGTCTGGTGTTGTGCTGCGCCTGTGCAGGGACTTGGAGGGAGCAGGGAGGGGGTCTGTGTGGAAGTTATGGATTAAAGGAGGACAGGTGAGCATCCGTATGGCATCAGTGTTGGCATTGGTGCTGACATCAGCACTAGGATCAGTAGGTATGGCACTGGGACAGCTCGAGGACATATCTGCCCCTCACAGCCCCAACCCAGCCAACCCCACCATGCAGACAGGGGGACACAGGCAGAGCTGGGACTGAGGGTGGCTGTGTGAATCCTGCCTTGGCACTGGAGCACTGGAGGTGAGCTGGGTTTGGGGTCTGGCCCCCTGTTGCCCCCGGCGGTCTCTCTGAGGAACTGGCAGCCGCTCCAACCAGTTTGTGGGTCTGGGCGGTGACACCTCCTGCCCGAGGCCTGACAGAGGGCTGGGAAGTGCTGGTACGGACGCCAAGGAGCAAACAAGAGCCACTTGTGTCCTGCTGGGCACGGAGCCCAGCAGCCAGAGGGGACAATGTGCTGCTCCCCCAGCATGGGGCCATGGGGAGCCAGAGGCTGGGCTAGTGTTGGAGCAGTCACTATGAGCTGGAGGGAAACTGAGGCATGAAGGCGTGAAGGGACCCCATCCAAGTGATGGAGCAGAGGGTCCTGGCAGTGATGGCAGAGATATCCTGGTACCCGGACACCGGCTTTTCGCCTCAGCATCACGGGCTGAGTCCCTGTGCTGCCGTGGGCACGTCCTGCCTGCCTGCAGCAATGGGATGCACTCCTGCACCTGGGTGGCCTGATCCCAGTCCTTTGCATCCTCCTCTGTGGGAGCAACCAGGATATTAAGTGTCATCACTGCAGAAAGAAATACAAGTGGAAGAATCCCGGGAAACTGGTTCTACCCCTCCGTCTGGTGCCGGCGGCAGGCCGGCGGCTGCGGCGGCGCTCCTCCCTCGGCAAAGGCATATAATGCCTGCCATGGTCCCGGCAGCCCGCACTGCACAGCGGGAGGCAGGCAGGGGAACAGGCAGCGAGCGATGGCCTCCATGGGGATGCAGGTGCTGGGCATCGCCCTTTCCGTCATCGGCTGGTTGGCCTCCATTCTCTGCTGCGCGCTGCCCATGTGGCGGGAGACGGCCTTCATCGGGAACAACATCGTGGTGGCACAGATCGTCTGGGAAGGGCTGTGGATGAGCTGCGTGGTGCAGAGCACAGGGCAGATGCAGTGCAAGGTCTACGACTCACTGCTGGCCCTGCCTCAGGACCTGCAAGCCGCCCGTGCCATGGTGGTGGTGGCCATCATCCTGGCCATCCTGGGCACCCTACTGGCCGTCACCGGTGGCAAGTGCACCAACTGTGTGGAGGACGACACCGCCAAAGCCAAGGTCATGATCCTCTCCGGCGTCATCTTCATCGTCACCGGCATCCTCATCCTCATCCCCATCTCTTGGTCAGCCAACAGCATCATCCAGGACTTCTACAACCCGCTGGTCTCTGACTCGCAGAAGCGAGACCTGGGCTCGTCCCTCTACGTGGGCTGGGCAGCCTCGGCGCTCCTGCTGCTGGGTGGGGGGATCCTGTGCTGCACCTGCCCGCCCCGCGGAGAGAAGCCGTACTCTGCCAAGTTCACGGCTGCTCGCCCTCTGCCAGCCAGCAACTACGTGTAGGAGCCGCCGCGCCTGCCTCGACCCCCCGGCCGCTCCAGGGAGCGGGGACCTCCCGGGACACGCAACCTCCCCGCCTGGGCTGGGACTGGCCGGGGCAGGGGCGGTGTGAGGGAGGGCAGACAGAGCCGCCTTTGTTCCACAGAGACTGAAACCGGTTCTTTAATCTCGGTTGAAACAGGGGACAAGGAGATCCTGTCCTGGCTACCCGCGGTGGGGGTCCTGCTCCCCCCGCCGGAGCATCCAGCTGAGGCATCTTCTCCGAGACATCACCTGATCTCCTCCTCGGGCATTTTCTGGCTCCCGGTATCGGGGTGTGCCATGTGGTGACACAGCTCCCAAGAGCCCGTCCCACGGGTGGCACAGGGCTGTCTTTCCCCGCGTGAAGCTCCCCGGGCCGTGTCTGTCCCCCGGGGTGGGTGGCGGTGTCGGTGCTGGTAGGGACAGCGAACCTGTCCCACGTGGTCACATGGACGTGGGGGCTCTGCAGAGCCCGGCAGGGTCTTGAGGGCTGACAGGGGCTCTTACCTGCCTGTTCCTTAAATTTTGACTTTGACCTACTTTAAGGGCTCGGAGCGACCGTATAGAGTGTGATTTCTCGCGGCAGCTCCCCAGGGCGGGAGCATCATTATCCTGGGAGTGGGAAGGCAGCGGCCGGGCTGGGAAAACCGGTCGGGGAGGCGGGACCGGAGCGGGGCTGTGCCCCCGCGTGGTGGGGGGCGACTCCCGAACCCTACCCCATCCATCGCCCCAGAATGGTGTGCCGGGGGCCGGGAGTGGGTTCTCACGGTACCCCTGGCTGTGCTGCCGTCCCTCCCCGCGTCCAGCCTTCCCGCATTAAACGGCAGCTGCTCAGACCCCGCTGTGCCTCGTGTTCTTTACCCTCTCCAACACCTGCCCCGGTGGTGGGAGAGCCCGGTGCTGCTCTGCCCTGGGCTCCTGTCCCCCTGAGAGATCGGCATCGGGGCTGTCCCACGCCTGACCCGCCGGCCGGGGCGGGGAGGAGCGCGCTGGCCCCGAGGCTGCCCCAAAGGCCCGGCTGGGAGCGCCCCGGGGCCGGCGTGGGTAGCGCCGGCTGTTTTGCCTATCTCGCTTCCGGCATGGCAAGTGCTCTTCTGGCTTGGGAACATCCTTCCTTCCCACCTCGGTGGTTGTGGGGATGAGGGGTGACTCTGCCCGGCTCTGGGTGTCTCATCTGGATCTGAGGGCTGGAGGGCTCCCAGCTCACCGGTCCCTTCACTGGGCACGATAATGGTGGAAAATATGCCTATAATCCTGTGGTGTCGGTGGCCAGGTGGGAAGGTGAGCACAGTGCTCTGTCAAGCATCCCTGGGGATCATGAAGCCACCACTTGTCCCCCTGCAGGCAGTCATACGCCCTGTTTTGGGTATCTCTGGTGGCCCAAGTCCTGCTGGCTGGGGAAGGGTGCCTGGGATGGCTCCCACCATCCTGGCCCCTGCCTGCCTGAAGCACGAGGAGAGGGGCTGAGATTTTGGCCCTAGGGGTTTTTCATGGCCCAGGGGATACAAAGTCCCAGTGCTGAGTGTCCATCAGGTTCCTGAGGAATAAAAGGTGTTGGATAAGGAGTGGGGATACAACGGGAGAGGAGAGACTGGAGAAACTGAAACTGGGACAGGGAAATGATGGTGAAACCTCTGGCGAGAGCCGCAGGGTGTGCCAGGCACAATCGATACCCGCTGAGCGTGGGGCCATAAAACCCTGCTGGTCCCAGCCACCAAGCATGGCACAGACACCCATAGGTGAACTCTGCTCTGTGAGGGCTGAGCTGGATTTGGGCTGAGCCAGGGCTGTAGTAGTCACACGTGACTGTGGTGGAGCTGCCCAGCATGTGTCCCTCTCGCAGAGTCACCACCCGTGGTGACCCCATAGCACCTCACCAGGGTTTGCCCTCTTGGGGCTGCTCCCAGGGCTGCTCCAGGATGGTATCACAGAAAGTCCTGAGCCCCAGACCTGGGATTGCAGCAGAGCTGAGCTCTGACCCATTTGCATTTTCTCCTGGAGAGGAGATCCCAGATCCAAAGGGCACTGTAGCATGGCTGTGAGGGCAAAGCCAAACCAGGACAAGGCAGTGCTGAGCGGTGCGGAGGGCTGCCTTCCCTGCCTGTGCCCCCGGCTCGAGGCTCGTGCCTGGGGAGGCTGAGCACCGCTGGTGGAGTGGGACGTGAGGTGGGCACGGGGGGATGGCCACCAGGGCAGGACATGAGGTGAGTGTGGGGGGTTTGCACTCTGGAGCACTGGGGGACGGGCACAGCGAGCTCCCCATCCTGCTCTGCAAAAGCCATCCCTTCCCTGACATGTGCCATGCCCTGGGAGGGGGCGATGGCAGAGGCTGAGCTGTGCTGTGGGGACAGTGTAGGGGCAGAGTAACACATGGGAGCTCCTGCACTTTGGCCTGCTTGGGGCCTGGGTCCTCAGTGTCCCCGTCCTGTCCTGCGGCACTACCCCATGCTACTCATGTTCCCATGTCCTTCAAGTCCCCAGGTCACTCATGTCTCCATGCTGTCCTGCAGCCATTCCCACCCTGGTGGGGAGCAGGACGTGTGAGATGAAGCCCATGCTGTCCCTGGCTGACGGCTGTGCCTGTGACACCTATGCCTGTTCCCACAGGAGCTGTTGATGGCGATGATGACGATGCAGATGGGAGGACTGATCATGGCCACACTGGGCTGGCTGGGCTCCATCCTCACCTGTGCCCTGCCCATGTGGAAGGTGACAGCCTTCATCGGCTCCAACATCGTGGTGGCCCAGGTGTTCTGGGAAGGGCTGTGGATGAACTGTGTCTATGAGAGCACAGGGCAGATGCAGTGCAAGGCCTACGACTCCCTGCTGGAGCTCACCTCTGACCTGCAAGCTGCTCGTGCCCTGGTGGTCACCTCCATCTTTGTGGCCTTCTTTGCCTTCTTCATCGCCCTCTCAGGAGCTGACTGCACCCGCTGCGTGGATGACAATGGCACCAAGACCAGGATCTCTGCGGTGGCAGGTGTCATCTTCATCATGGCCAGCATCATGCTGCTCATCCCTGTCTCCTGGTCTGCCAACAGCATTGTCAGCAACTTCTACAACCCTATGGTGCCTGAGGCTCTCAAGAGAGAGCTAGGGGCTGCCCTCTACATCGGCTGGGCCTCCAGTGCCCTGCAGCTCTTTGGTGGAGGTGTCCTGTGCTGCTCAGGATCCCAGTCCCAGCAGGACCCCTACCCCAAGAAGTACAGGGCAGTGAAAACCTGTGGCCCAATGGGCTATCCCATGAAGGACTATGTGTGAGCCACTGTACCCAGGTGCCAGCCAAGGCAGAGCACCATTGTCCCTGTCCTGCATCTTTGTGCCACCCCCTGCCCCTGCACTGCCTCCTCCTGCCCATCCCCATGCTGGCTGACCCTCATCACGGTCCCCATATGTGCCCTTCCCCAGGGCAGGGACTATAAACATCCTGGTGCCACCAAGGCTGCCTGGGCTCATTTTGAACAGCGCGGTGTGGGGAAGATGGTGGCACGTCCTGGGGGTGCTGTGCCCTGCCAGCAGCTGTGTTCCAGCACCTGGAACATCCCCATCTGCCCATGGGGATCAGCAGTAGCCAGCCAGGGTGCTCCTGACAGTTCCCTGCCACAGAAACTGAGGCAGGGAGAGGATGCTGAGAGCTAAGAGAGGCATGGGGGGACAAGCGGTGCTCTGAGCCTCCATGGAGTGGGAGGGGACCCCAGAGAAAGGCTGAATCCCCCCTCCCAGGTTCCTGGCTACCCACCCTGGAGGACGCACATTCCTATTGCTCTGGAAAAAACCACACAACAGGCAGACAGCAGGGACAGAGGTTTATTGAACAGGCAAGTGCAGGGCTGGGGACAGCCACAACCCTCAGCTATCCAGGGGACAGTGTTGGAGACAAATGGGGAGGTAGCAGTAGGACAGCTACTGATGGGCACAGGGACCCCAAAACACGGGGGACAAAGCAAAAGGGTGACAAGAGCCATGGGGAGGGCAAGTGCAGAAGGTGTGGGATGCCCTGGGTGAGGGATGGGGACAGACACAGACATTGCCTCACACTGAGGAACAGCTCCTGAGGGGAAGGATGCAACCTGTTCTCCAGGAACATGGGAACAGGATGAGCAGGAACAGGTCTGAGGGAAGGGAAAAATGAAAAAAACCCAAATATTCCAGCAAGAGATTTGGGTAAAAATCTTCCCAAGGGAGCAGTGGAGGAGAAATTGTGGAGGCAGCCCAGCAAGGGGCTGGGGGAACAGGCTGGGCAGGCAGTGCTGGGTGGCTCCTGGGTGGGGAGCATCCACCAGCTCCCCCAATCCCTCCCAAACTCATTTCCCCACCCAGACCATTAACTAGAAAGCTGTGGGAAAATGAGAGATCCAAGCAGCTGTTGTGGGATGAAAGGCAGATGTGGCACTTGGAAAGCCCTCCAGCTGGGAGCCACCTTGGCACTGCTGCTTTGACTTTGGATGTGGAGGCTCTTGAACTTCAGGGCTGGGTCAGTCCATAGGGAATATGAGAAGGGGAGGCCACAGGACACAGCAATGGGGACCCACCTCCAACAGTCTCCAGGTAAAGACTCTGGGAGTGGGAGGTGAAGAAGGATCCAGATTTTGACCATGAGTGCTGGGGTGGGCGAGGTGGGGAGAAGACATCTGGACATGCCTCAGAACAGCCATGTGGGTCTGTGAGATGTCATGGTGAGCGTTGAGGTGTTGGGGTCAACACCTGAATGTCAGAGCTAAAGGTGGTGCCCAGGAGACCCTGGTGAATCCAGGAGAGCCTTCCCATGCTGAGGAGCAGACAAGGGCACCAAGCCCAGACCTTGGTGAAAAGGAATCAAGGAAGGGAATGGGGAAATTCCCCCAAAATACTGCCACCCCCAGTAGCTGCCCTGCTGCAGGAGGGGGTCACTGGGCTCAGTTTTGTAAGGGGTCAAGTGCTCACCCCGCCGCAGAGCCATGCTAGCTCTCAGCCTTCCTCGAGATGGGGGACAGGGCACTTCTGGTAGATGTAGACCACCCCGGAGATGTAGCCGGTGCCCCGGGTGCTCTCCTCCTCGCTGGTGGCTCTCTCCCAGTACTCCACCTCCTGGGCCAGCAGCTTCTGCCAGGCTCCGCTCCGCTCCAGCTGCCCCAGCGCCGCCTCCAGCTCCGCCTTGTACCGCAGGTTGGAGGGGTTGCTCCTCGTCGTCAGGCACAGGAAGCCGCCTGCGGGATAGGAGATAGGTGACACTGACACAGGGTGTCCCTCTCTGGGGACGGCATCCCCCGGAAAGGGTGGGGACACGGGGAGGCACTGAGAGCCTGCCAGGAGCCAGCGGGCAGGGGACAGGCAGGGCAGGGGACGGGCAAAGACAGGCCAGGGACAGGGCAGTAGGCAGGGGATAGGCAGGGCAGCAGGCACAGATAGCCAGGACAAGGGGCCAGCGGGCAGGGGACGGGCAGGGAATGGGCGGGATGTCGCGCCTGAGCACAGGCTGTCACACACCAGCACCCTTACTGCCACCTCCTACCTTGTCCCGCTGCCCAGACTTGGCAGTGGACAGGGTCAGGGACCCCGTGTCATCGCCCGTCCCTGGCAGCAGGGACAAGGCCAGGTCCCAGCTGTGCCACGGGTCCAGCGTTCATCGGGGAATCCATATCCACCGGGGCTCGGTGTCCCATCCCACCACCCTAGGGGTCCCGGCGGGGAGGGTAAACGACCTCCCCCCCTTACCCGGCTTAGTGACCCGCAGCAGCTCCGGCAGCACCGTGCTCGGTACCTGCCCCTCGCCCAGGGCCCCCACCACCGTCACGGCGTCGTAGTGCTCTGCGAGGACACGGGGAGTCACCGGGGGTCCCCGCCCCGTGCCGGCCCGCCACCTGCGGGACACGTGGGTGTCACCGAGGGGTCCCCGGGGGTCCGCCCCCTCCCGTTACCTGCGGGTGCGGACAGCGGCTCCTTGCCCAAGACGCAGAGCCGCAGCTCCTGGTAGAGCCCGGTGCTCCGTGCCCGCTCCAGCATCCCCGCGCTGCCGTCCACGCCGTGCAGGCAGCGGAACCCGCGCCGGTGGAGCTGCGGGGACAGAGGCAGCGTCATCCCCGTCCCGTCCCGTTACCCCCTGCCCTCCCCGTCCCGCCGGTACCGGTACCTCCCACGCTACGAGCCCGGTGCCACAGGCCACGTCGAGCAGCCGCGCCTCCGCGCGCGGCCCGGGGAAGGCGAAGGCGAGCGAGGCGGCGGCGAGATGCGGTGCCCGGTACTCAAGAGCCGCCACATCCTGCGGGGACACGGCGGTCAGCGGGGACAGCCGCGGGCCCCCGCCGCTCCCGTCCCCGCTGTGTCTCCGGTACCTGCTCGTAGCGGGCGGCCCAGCCGTCGTAGAGCCGTAGCCTTTCGAGCAGCGTTGAGCCCCGATGAACCGCGGCCACCCGGTCCCGGACCGCCGCCGGCAACCCCATCCCGGTACCGCTCGCTACCGTCCGGGCCAATTGACCCGCAGCGGGCCCCGCGCCCATTGAGCCGAGGGCTCCGCCCCCGCCGCGCCCCAAAAGCCCATTGGCTTCGCCTTCCGCTCGCGACGCGCCCCCAGCGCCTCATTGGCTTCTCGGCGCGCCCCGGACACGCCCCCAAAGCGAATTTCCCCAATGACTCCGCCCAGGACGTGCCCCACAGAACACGCGACACGGCCGCGGCCACGCCCCCGCGCCCCATTGGCTCCGAGCCCCGCCTCGGCCACGCCCTCCCCCGCTCCATTGGCCGCCGGAGCTGCCCCTCGGGGTGTTGGGAGGGACCAAGTGCGCCGGGAAGGGGGGGAAGGGCCCGGTGTCCTGAGCTGACCAAGCGTCTGAGTGGTGACCAAGTGCCCCAGGGAGGTGTCGAGTGCCCTGGGGGGATGACCAAGTCCAGGCATGGTGACATCAAATGCCCTGGGGATGTGACACCGAATCCCCACGAGAAGTGGCACCAGGAGCCCCAGGGCTACCGCTATCTCCCAGCAGTGTCCACTGTTTCTGCTGCTGTGTCATCCGTGGGGGTCAGTTCCCATTGCGTCACTCGTGTCCCAGGCGCGGGGACAGTGCCCTGGACAGGTCACCTCCTGCTCGGCCCCAGTGCCACGCTTTTATCTCCATCCTGCACCCGCATCTCCTTCCTCCACTCCGACCGTCACCCAGCGCGGCCGCCACCCGAGCCCGCCGTGTCCCGCTGTGTGTGCCAGTGACAGCCCGGGACTGCCCCCGGGGTGGCGGCCACCCCCCACCGGGGCAGCTCCTGCTTGTCCCGACCTGCCCGTCCTGTCCCCTCGGGGCGGGGGTCATTCTGCGCTGCCCCGCAGGGACAGCGGACAGGAGTGGGCGGTGGCTGTCCGGAGGAGGCACAGCTTGGCTCCCGCGAGGAGCAGGGAGCTGGAACGGATGATCTCTCCCGGGTCCCTTCCAGCTCGAGCTGTGCCATGAGTGTATAACCTACGTGAAGTTCGGGTTTTGCTCAGAGCAAGAAACACTCTTGAGAACCAGCGCGATGCGCAGGGAGGGGCAGGATGTCACCTCTAGATCGCAATGCTCTGGAATGCCTGATCCAGGTGCCCAACGTTTGGGACGTTCCATATCCAGCTCCGATATCTCTCGAAGGGCTCTCCCTGGGAGGTCACTGCGGGAGTCCAAACCAACCTTTGGTGTCGCAGCGAGGACGAGGGACAAGCTCTGGGATAAGCCACAGCTGTGCCCATCGCCTCTGGCTGTTCGCAGCAGCGAAACAGACAGATCCAGCCGCTAATTAGTGACGGATTCAGCTGCTAATTAATGACGGGAAGAAAATCAGCGCCCTGACGGAGACGGCGGCCGCCCCGAGGCGGCCTTGGTGGCCTCGTCATCTCCTGTGCGGTTCCCTTGTCCTCCTGCTTGTCTGTCGTGCCCTCCCTGGGTCCCTGGCCGCGGTCACACGCGGGGGCCGGTCAGCTCCCGGCCGGGCAGTGCTGGCCGGGGCCCTCGAGAGGGAGCCCTCCACCCGCGGGACGGACCCCGCGCCCCGCCGGCCTCCGCAGTCACGCCCGGGACGGGCTCGGAGAATTCCTGCTGGAGTGGCAGAGGACAGTGCGGGGCTGGGGAGCGGCGAGGGCTCGGCCCCGTGACAGCAGGAACCCACCTGAGGACACAGCCATGGCTCCCGGGCGGCGTCCGCGGGGGATGCAGCCCTGTGACAGCTCCTGACACATTTTGTCAGGATTTTGTCCGCTCTGCTGCCACTAGTGTGGGCCCAATCCTATTCCTCGTGCTTGGCGTCCCGGGAGGGCTGTAGCCTCCAGCAAGGGCTCTCACAGCCTCGTCATGGGTTCCCACCACTAATTGAACCTTCCTTTACAAACCAGTGCCAGGATGCACCACCAGCACCCCCTGTCCCTGCTCTGCTGGCCCTAGGGGCCACTGGGCCTTGCCTTCTGCAGCCTTGACCCACACGGATCCAGCCTCGAATTTGCCGGTGCTTTTCCAAGCACCCCCTTCCCACAACTGGCTGGCTCTATCACAGCACAGCTGTGCAAACATCTGCACCCCGTGCCACCACCACAGCTCTGGGCTGTCTGGGACACAGCAGGGCCCAGGAAGGGTCAGCACTGGACCTGCTGCTAGCATTGCATGCCCTGGGCTGTCCCTGCTGAGGGCGGGGGACAGAGGTAGCAGCAGGTTGTGGCAGGTTGGAGCGTCCCATGGCCGGTGCTGGTGTGAGGCTGGACTTTGTGCTGACATGTGGCCTGGTGCTGGCGGGCTCCCACTGGGTCAGAGGATGTTCCTCTCCGATGCTGCAGTTCCCTGGGGTGCTGTCCTTGTACCCTGCCTGGGGACAGGGGTCTGTCTGTGCCCTGATGGCGTGCTGGGACTCTGGAGCTCACCTCAATTGCTCTGTTGGAGTGTCCTCACCACCCCTCAAAGGACCTGGGGGACATGTGCCCCCAAGGCAGGGGCTGAGTGCCCTGAGCCCAGAGATCTCTGCTGGGACCTCGCCTGCCCTCCCTCCCTAAGGAGCTGCTGCAGGGGTGGAAGGGTAGCTTAGGTGGGTCCCTTGCCTTCAAATCTGCCACTGAGTTGGGACAGGAGCTGGGGAAGCCCAGCTCTGTGCTGGGTTTGGGCCAGGCTTCTCCATGGTGGGCAATGTCACCTGGCACCAAACCTGCCAGCAGGCTCCCCCTCTGAGCCTTCCTGGATCCCCAGGTGAAGGGTGTGGTGACACTGGTGCCCTGAGCAGGTGGGCTTGCATGGCCCAGGGCCTGTGCAGGGCCTGGCACATCCTTGGCCCTTGGGGTGGGACTAATGCTGTCCCTCTGCACATCCCAGTGATGTTGGAATGTCCCTAAGCTTCTTCACAGGAGTGAGTGACATAATGGAGTGACAGAAGGATCAGTCCCACGGCCTTGTGTGCCTCAGAGACTTTCTGGGTGGCCCATACAGACCCTGGGTCTAGCTAGGGTGTCAAGGGCAAGGGGACAGAAGCTTGGAGGGGGACAACCATAGGCTTGGCAGCTTCTAGCTCGAAGAATGTTGAGGACAGTCATGGTAACTGTCACTGGAGGCTGTCAGGGTCATGGGCTGCATCTCTGTGCATCTGTCTTGACTGCAGTTTCTTGGTGGTGCAGGAGCCTACCAGCACCAGGCAATGTCCTCAGGGCATCCCAAGACATTCCCAGCTCTGGGAAAGAGCCCTTCATGGTCCCTTGAGCTCTCTGCTGCCTTTCCTGAGCTGGGAAACATGGACAACAATCTCATGAGACACTTGAGCCACACAAGGTAAAGGTGGAATGCTCTGCTGGATGCAGAATTGGGCAGAGCAGGGAAGGAAAACCCTGTGGAGTGACAGCCAGATGAGGTGTCGAGAGCCCCTGTGGGGCAACAGAGGCGGGAGGGAGGTTTGGGTTGGATACTAGGACACATTTCTTCACAGAGAGTGTGGTCAAGCACTGGCAGAGGCTGCTCAGGGCAGTAGCAGAGTCCCCATCCCTGGAGGGGTTTAAGAGATGTGCGGATGTGGCACTTGGGGACATGGTTTAGTGGTGGCCTTGGCAGAGCTGGGGGATTGGTTGGGCTCGGTGCTCTTGAAGGGCTTTTCCAACCTTAACGATTCTGTGATCTTTCCCTGGCTGGTGAGGTGGCAGACAGCAGGACAGTGCTGGGGTGGCTGGTGGGGTTTCACACATGCTGGGTGGGATTCCTCTGCACTCACACCCTTAGACAACATCCTTTCCCAGCATCCAAACATGACCAGAATCTGTCCACTTCTCCCCTAACCCCCATCCCTCTGGTGTTCAAGGACTGTGGATTTTGCCCCCTGAACCCCACTCAGCTGCATGAGCTCACCTGGGTCGCTGGGCTCCTGCCCAAATTCTGAATCTGTAAATCTCGGCGTTGCTGTGGCTGATGATGCCCAGGGCTGCTGTCACCAACCCTTCTGCCCTGGTCCCATGGCCCCCATGGCTCCGGGCCAGGTCACAAGGAGGGGCTGAGCTCTCGATCAGCGGGTGGTGTGGCGGGAGCAGCTCATGGAGCTGATTCAGGACCCTCACAGGGCTGGGAAAGGCTGTGCTGTTTCCAACGGGCCACGCTGCCCATATCCCATGACCCCTCCGGGGCCCGGGGTATTCCCTGACTGTGGCTGTCACCCCGCAGGGCACTGGCCATGGCTGGTGCCCGGGGCCAGCAGCAGCAAGGTGTCCCTGCCACGCTGAGAACATTCTCTGGCCGCTGTGCTCCTACATCAGTCCCAGCCCCTGCACGTTGTCACCTGCATGCCATCCTCCCTGCAGCCCCAATGTGCAGTGCTCCCCTCCCTCCCGCACCCCCAGTGTGTGGTGCTTCCATCCCTCTTGCATCCCCAATCCTTGGTGCTCCTTTTCCCTGAACTCCCAGTGTATGGACTCCACCCTCCCTTTGTGCTCCTGGAGCACGGATCTCCACACTCCCTCTGCCCTCTGGGACATGGCAGTCCCATGCCAGCACATCACAGGGACATGGTGCTCCCACACTGGTGACATTCCCATTTCTCCTTATCCCCATCCCAAATGCCAGTGGCTCCATTCACAGGGTGTGCTATGGCTGCAGTTCTCATCTGAGCTCAGCCTCTTCCTCACCTCTGAGCAGCCCCACAAACCACATCCACACCCCCAGCTCATGGACCTCACTCCTTGTCCCCCTTCCCCCTTGTTCCCTCTTGTCCTCGTTGTCACCTGCTCCTTTCCCCTGACTGGGGACTTCCCACCCTGACCATATTCGACACACCCAGAAACCTCAGGTCCCACCCACCACACGTCCCCCACTGCTCTGTCTCACTCCATCACTTCCCGGCCCCACCTCCTGTCCCTCACAGCCCTTCCCGCAGCCAGGTGAGCTCCCCTGGTGCTGCCTCCCTGTTCCCATTCCCACAGGCAGTGCCATGACATCACTGACCTTGGCGCACCTCAGGCCGGTGACTCAGCATCCCTCCTGGGACAGCACCTCTGGAACTCATCATCCTTCGTGGAACAGCACCCTCATGACTCAGTGTCCTCACGTCCATCCCAGGAGCTCCCTGTTCCCACCCTGAGACACAATGTGGCTCACTGGTCACATCCCTGCCACTCCTGGGATTTCAGGTGTGACTGCACCACAGCCCCCTGGCTCGGTGTGAGCCCACCCGACCGTGTCCCCAAATCCCCCGACCACCTGCCCTGCCACCAGCCTGGCTACCCGGAGCACTCTTGTGAGACTCAGCCCCACTTCACATCTCCTCCCCGGGACTCCCCTGTTTCGTCCCTGCATCTTGGGAAGTGACTGCCACCTCCTGGGAAGAGCAAGGGACAGGCTAGGGTGAGATCCAGGAGGTGGAAGTTGAAGTCAATAAAGCCCAGCTCAGTAATAAGGTGCAAACTTTCACTGGAGCTGGAATTAATGAGTGGATGAGTGGCTATAAATAAACAAAGGATTTCTCGTGACGTGTAAAATATGACTCAGTGCTTTCGGGGAGGCTGGCTGCTCTCCGAGCGATCTCGGTGATACCAGGGCAGTCTGGACCTTACCTGTTGAGGTTCATCCTGGTGATCCTTAAGCACTTCTGGACCTTTGGTGAGGTCAAGGCACCTCAACTCTGTCTGCACAAGGGCTGAGGTGGTGTTTGGCTATCTGAATCCTAAAAACCAGTTTGTAACTTCCTTCACCAACTCACAACTCTGTGGATATTCAGGAAGGAGGATGGGCTGCTGCGTCCAATTGCTGTTATTTATTTTATCCCCAGGCTCTTGCAGTATTTCCTGGAGTCCAGTCCTTCCTTTCTCGGGGACATCCTTGAATTCCAGCTCTGTTGTGAGTCCAACAGATTGCCACTGGCAGGAGGGATGGACAATCCCTGTGCTGCTTCATCCCCTGCCCATCCTGCCCAAATGAGGATTTGAGGAAGGGTCCCTGTGGGAGTGGAGCCAAAGAGGTCAAACCATTATCACTTTCTTGAGCTGAGCTGAACCTCAGCTGAGCTTCGCCAATTCCAGCTGGAACAAAATCACCAGATTTGGACTATGTCACACATGCAGGGAAAGCAAGCCGAGAAGTTACACAAGTGCTTTGGAGTGAGAGCAATGGAGTAGGAAGGTGTCAGCGAGTTGGGTGATGATGACCATGGACTGAGAGTTCCTAGAATCCTAGAAAGGTTTGGGTTGGAAGGGACCTTAAAGTCCAGCTCGTTCCTCGCCTCCATCCATCCTAGAGCTTGATGACATCTGTGCTCGTTTTTGAGATGATGTCAACCAGTCACTCCTGGCTGTTGAGTCTTGCCCTCCCCGTGCCGAGCATTTCAGCTCTGGAGGACTTTGCTGGAGGATTGCAGCTTTGGATTTCCTAGCTGGAGCTGCTCCTCTCCATGCTCTCCAGCCTATGTTGATCCAAATGACCTGGTTAGCCAGGCTAGTGGTGGGTCTCTCTGAAGTGACAGTTGCAGCTGGAGGAGGGTGTTCAATGAGCCATGGAGAAAGGAGGGAGGCAGAGCAGCGAAGGGAAGGCTGCGGGCTGGAGCTGCTGTGTCACAGCTCCTGGGAAGCACGTGTCAGGGAGGGTCCCGTGGGAGCGCCCACTCCTGCAGGAACAGCGAGGGAGTTCAGGGAGTGGCCAGGAATCTGGTAAAATGGAAATCTTGGGAATTATCTCAAGAACAAGGAGGAAGAGCCCAGACAGCGGAAACAACTTTAAATCATTCGAAACAGGATAACAGGAGTGCGTGGGCAGAGGCAGCACGGGCTGCTGGGCGTGACTGATGGATTTCCCGGGGTCCAAAGGGAAGGTGAAGGTGACCCCAGGTGATCCTGCTGACTCATGGTGCTTCTGGGGAGGTGTGACCATGGCTGGGTCTGGGATTGCTGCTTGGTCACCTTCCTTTTCTACATTGAGTGGGGAGTGCAGGTAAAGTACTCCCACAGGGCCAAGCTCAGCCTAGGCTGGGCTGGAGGCACAAGGAGCTTGGATAAATCCTGTATTTCCAAAAGCCTGCTGATTGGCTTTTGTCTTATGGCACTTTGAACACCGGCTGAAGAAATCTCATCTGTGGATTATCTCGAGTAACAATTAAACTGGGAACTCACTTGTGTTCAAAGGGTGGGTTCAGCTCAAGTTCATGGAAAAAAATCCCCCAGGGATTATTACAGCCAAAGGCTCAGCTTTGACTCAGGAGGTCCCTGAAAACTGCTGTAAGCTGGGAAAGTATTTGAGGCTGTGTCAACCTGTGTGGGTGCTGTATTCCTGCTGCTGGGGGTGAAGTGCAGGGGAGCTTTGGGCACTGCCCCTCCACTCCCTCAGAAGAGGGCAAGGCAGGGAACCTCCTCCTCCAGCACTTGGAAAGGCAGCTGGGAAGAACTGGAAGAACCTGTCCAACCCTTGACTGCAGGAAGGGGTTTGGTGCTGTTACACAGGACCACAGCTTCCCTGGGACTGTTATAATGTGTGTGCAGGTGTGGTTCCCACAATCCCCAACACCCTTGAATCCACAGCCATGTGAGAAGCCTTGAAGGACCAACTTGAAATGAGCCTGACTTGTTGAAGAAATGATCAGTTTTAAAAAGACACCCCACAGCCCACCTCTTTGAGGGAGATATCATAAGAGGAAACTCTCAGGCTGACCCTGAGAGCAGGGGCTGGAGGAGCCCCACGGCTGGAGAGGGGACCAGGGGACCAGCAGGACCAGGACCAGGACCAGGGTAAGGATAAGGATAAGGAAAAGGGTCAGGAGGAAACTGGTCTGATCAGCCTCAGCAAGGGAAGGACAATTGCTCTGCTGGTAGGACATGGGTTTGGGGGTCCAAATGGCACAAGGTAGCAGTGTCAGAGATTTCTATGCTAGGACACAGGGAATGGCTTCCCACTGCCAGAGGGCAGGGATAGATGGGATATTGGGAAGGAATTGTTTCCTGGGAGGGTGGGGTGCCCAGAGAAGCTGTGGCTTCCCCTGGACCCCTGGAAGTGCCCAAGGCCAGGTTGGACAGGGCTTGGAGCAGCCTGGGACAGTGGAAGGTGTCCCTGGATGGGCTCTGAGGTCTTTTCCAACCCAAACCATTCCATGATTCTGTTGTTCTAAGCCACCCAGGTCATGCTGGTCAGTCTCTACCAGTTCCTGAAGCCTTGGCCAGTTGTGGGGGTCTTTGCTGTGGCCTCCCCCTCCCTGGTCAGGTGTGCAGACCCCCCAGCCCCAGATGCCTGCAGGCTCTGTGTGCAGCACAGATCCTCTGGGCTCTGCCAGATCCTTTGTGTTTCTTGGCCCCTGGCTCCTCGGCCATCTTGCCAGGTATGTAACTATCCCAGCTATTTCCTGCTGTACTGCAAGGAAAAATGAAACAATTAAATCATCCAACCTTTGGCCCTGTTTGATATAAATCCAGGCTGCAGCATTGCAGACAGATTGCGTGTGGTGGCAGCACCACCAGCACCCAGTGCCCTGCCTGTTCCCTTTGGCAAGGGGAGCACGAGGGGCTGCCATGGACATGGCCTGGAGCCAGCTCCCACCACAGCCCAAGTGATTTATGGCCTGCATTCCTGCTCCTGACAGGCACATCCTGGGATGCTGTGCTCCTGCACTGCCTGGAGAGAGGGGCTGGGGCTGTCTGGGGCCACCAGTGTCCCCTGTGACTGTCCCCTTGGCAGAGAGGGGCACCTCCCACCAATGCTGCCGGCAGAGCCCGGGGTGAGAAGGGACCTCCTCGTTTCCCAGGGTTTCTTGATGTTTTCTGTCCCGTGCTGAGGGTGCTGGGGGTCCAACATCACAGGATTACACCCTGCAATCCCAAACTAGAAGCCCCTGCTACCCTGTTCCCAGGCTGGTGTGATGGCTCCTGCCCTGTGCCAGGCCATTGTGCAGTACCTTTGCTGTCTGGGGCTGAGCTGGGGCTGCTGGGCTTGGCTGCAGGGCCCAGAGCAGGTCCTGAGAGCCCGAATCCCCCGGGATGTGCAGCTCAGGGCAGCGCAGACCAGCAGCTGCTCCGCTCCTCCTCTGCGACCACGGTCACTGAGGGGATTTGTCACCCCTGGGCTTGTCCCCAGGTGCCCTCAGTGAGTCGAGTGGGTATTGTTGGGGGATGGACAGT
>VZSR01003083.1:2040424-2065879 GCA_013398615.1 Brachypodius melanocephalos | reverse complement strand
CAGTGGATGTTGGTGTGGGATGGACAGTGGATGTTGGTGTGGAATGGACGTGGCAGTGGGGACAAGGGGAGCACTGGAGACGTGATGGCCGCTGGGTTTGCTGGTATTTTGAGCTGGTGGGAGCAGTGGTTTCCTCATGCCCAGACATCCCATGGGAAGGCCAAGCCAGGCTGGAGGCAGGGCTGTGTCTCTGGGTGCTTCGAGGCTGAGGGTGGGATGAGGGTGTTTCTCCATGTGCCTCCACATTCCATCCTGCCAGATCCTGGTGACAGGGGCTTGGTGTCCTGTTCTCTCCTGGCTGGGCCTTCAGCCTCCTGCTGGTGCAGGGATCTCTGCACTTAGGGAACTCAGCCCAGGAGAGGGAATTGCCTCAGGTTCCCTCCTGTGGCCAGAGCTGGGGAAGCACCAGGGATGCATCTTGCCAGGGCTCCATGGCTGCAAAAAAATCTCATCCCATCCCAAGCTGTTCTGGGACACGCTGGGATATCTGGGATCCCAGGCCCCTGTCTCCCCAGTCTGTGGGATCCACCCCAGGCTGGCAATGCTCTGCAGAGCTTGGGTGCCATAAGGACCCCACAAAAGCATCCTGAGTGCCACCAGCCCCATCCAATTGTAGGCACAATCCCATGCCTCTGGCTCCTGCCATGGACCAGCTCTCCAGGACTGTGTCCAGCAGGCAGGAGCTGGTGCCTGTGGTAGGTATTTTGTTATTTTTTAATCTTTTTTCCCCCAGCAGAGCAGGCAAGCCACAGTCTGGATTCCAGTTTGGCTGTAATTGTGTTGTTATCTCTCTCTCAGGGTCTGGTTTCACTCATGCTTGGGGTCTCTGTGGGTGAATGGATGTTTCTGTTAGGGCTGTTCCAAAGCTTTCCCTGCCTCTGCCCTCTCCCACCTCCCATGCTGCCCTCGATGACCTCTGCACTTCCCTTGGCCCCGAGCCCCAAGCCCTGCAAGGCGAAGGTTCCTGGGAAGCACCTGCAGTCCTGAGTGTCCCCTCAGCTGGGCACGGGACAGGGGCTGGGATGATGAGCAGGGCCACGGGGTAAGGAGGAGCTGGGGCCCAGCAGGGAAGAGCCCCTGGAGGCTGCTCTGCTTCACCTCGGCTCGCTGGGCTGCAGCAGGACCAGGGGTGACAGCTATGGCTTGCAACACAATCTGTCCTGATGGAATATTTTCCCCTCTAATGGTCAGAAAATGTGGGAACAGAGAAGAGGGTGGGGCTTTGCTCGTGGACGTGTTCAGAACTTGAACAACATCATTGCCTCGGACCTGCTGTGCTGGGGTGAGTGGGGCTGGGCCAGGCACCTCCACAGTGCCCCCACCTCAGCCACTCTGGAATTTTCTGACTGTGCACAGCAATGCTTGTGACAGTCCCTGAGGGGCTGAAGGCTCGGAGAGATGGCACCAAGCAGGGCTGTACAAAAAGGTCCAAATCATGAAGTAGGTTTGCAGAGGAGGAGAGGACAAGATGCAAAATGGATCTGCCCCGGGACCTTGACCTCGCTGCTGAGCTCTGAGCTGTTCACTGCAGGCTCTGGTTAAAGCTGGGACATTTCCCTGGGATGTGACCCTCGTCTGGCTCTGGTACCTGACTCAGCACCAGGATGGTCCTGACTCATGGAGCTGATGGAGCTGCACATCCTCTCATAGGTGCCAGAGCAGGTTGTGACAAGCTGATCCCAGACATGGTGCCTGGTGCCCCTGGGATGGTCCCACTGCCCCATGGTGGTGGAGACTCCGCTTCCTCTTCTCCTGATCTCAGGGTCAATCCCTGCAGTTTGACCAAACCCTTCATAGGATGTTCCCCATGGACCAGCCTTGGGAATCCAGGACTCAAGGGCTTCACTTTGCTGCTCTCACCTCTGCCTGTTCAACAGCAGCCCAGTCTCTCTGCTCTCAGTGTCCCCAGGGTTCGGGAATGGACCCTGACACCCTCCTAGGATGGCTGGTGGTCACACAAACCAGGACACATCCCTGTGTCCCTGGCAGTTCC
The DNA here is from genome assembly GCA_013398615.1 of Brachypodius melanocephalos. Lineage (NCBI taxonomy): Eukaryota > Metazoa > Chordata > Aves > Passeriformes > Pycnonotidae > Brachypodius > Brachypodius melanocephalos. Next base: position 2,063,886 of record VZSR01003083.1, on the reverse strand, counting down.
CAGGCATTGCTCCACACGCTGGGCCAGAGCTGGTGTGACACTGCTCAGGACACTGAGATGCGTGTGGGTGCTAATCTTTGGGGCCATCAGGCCAGGCACTGAACCAAAATCCAGCTCTAATTGGCCTTTTCCAGTAATTCTTCCTGACAAAACAATTAAGTTTCTCAGGCAAGAGATGTTCTTTGCAAATGTTCTGTGCCAGATGCTTTTGCTTTTTTTATCTGTGGTATTTAGGGATCTTTTCCTAATACTCACTCATTATTTTATGAGGCACGGACTGGTGCTTCCTGCCCTTTTGAAGCTCAGTATCACACTCATGTTTGTTTGTTGTCTCAGGGCTTCCCCAACTGTATGTGAGGGGGTTTTTGTTTCATTAAAAAAAAAATAAATAAACATTCTTGATTTGTAAAGGGCCGGGCCCTGTGAGATGGGGCAGGGAACGGGATGGGCTCCAGCCCTCCCAAGCCTGCAGAGGCTGCGTGTTCTGCAGGGGGACTGAGGTCAAAGCTGGAAAAACTTGCAAGGCAGGATCAAAGAGCAGGGCCCCCGCCAGGCATGTGGAAAACACGAGCTGGGGGTAGCTGCAGTGGGCACATGGGCTGGCACGGCCCACAGTGCCCTCTTCATCCCTGCCCACCCCTGGAAATCCTAAGGCTGTTGGTGGGCTTACATTCCTTTGTCCCCTCACCTGGGAGCTTTGTCACTCCAGCTTCCTGCCATTCACTTTTAGTGACTCCAATTCCTCCTTTGGGGGAGCCCATCCCTCGCTTTCCCAACCTGGGCCTGCTGAGGCTGCATGAGATGTGCTGGAATTCTGAGGAGCTGCTCATCTGGGATGTGCTGGAATTCTGAGGAGCTGCTCATCTGGGATGTGCTGGGATTCTGAGGACCTGCTCGTCCCCATGTTGCCTACCCCTGCCCTTCCTGTGGCCCTGCTCCTGGTGGTGTTTGCCCCATCCCCACACCCCTCCCAGGGCTGGTGTTCCTGCTCCCAGGAAAGGGAGCAGCCCTGGGGAATGGTTCAGCACTGGTTCTGCTGGGAGCAGGACCCCAGGAAGGCTGGCAGCTCTTGGAAGGGGAGTATTGGAGGAACAAGAGAGCATTTGGATGGGGTGTGCTGTAGAGTGACACCAGCTGTAGGGTGACACCAGCTGGGTTTTGGAGTGCCTCTGTGCTCTCTGTGGGGTGGCTGGGCACAGTGCTGGGTATGTCCTAGTCCTCGTGGTCTCTGACATCTCATCCAGTGATTCCTGCCCTGCTGGCTGCTCTTACAGAGGATCTGGGCTGAGCTGGGTGTTTTTGATCAAAGAGATCCCAAGTGCGACCTTGCCTGGCCTCTCTGGAGCCAGGAGGGTGTTTGGGGATGCTGGCGAGGGCAGGGTGGGGTTCTGGGGGTGGATATCAAGGGAGAGAGCACAGCTGGTGTGCAAAGCGGGGGCCCAACACGACTGGCTCCACAGCAGGTCCCAGCCCTCCTCTGCATCCCCCTGGGGAGGGGACAAACAGCTCTGGGCAGGGGCTGGCGGCTCCCTCCTCGTGTGTGTCCATCTCTCGTAGCCCGGGGGCTGTGCTGGACGGAAGGAAAACCCAGGAGTCCGCGGCTGTGGCAGGTATTCCCGGGGCTCGGTGTGAGCTCTCCCGATGGGCTCTGGCCCAGGGATTCAGTCACTCCATCAATGTCCCTTCCTGTGCCGCGCACACCGCGGCGGGGCAGCCCCGACCCGGGGCTGGGAGTGTCCGGCTGCGGCCGCTCTCCGCGGAGGAGCCGCCTGTGGGAGTGCCAGCGTTTCCAGGCGAGAGACAATCGGGCTTTATTTCCCTGCCACAGAGGAAAAAGAATAAACATTCCTCGGGTTTGTTTTCAGGCCGCTTTGTGGAATAAATCTCAGACTGTTGTTGTCTCCCCGGGCTCCCCGGGCCCGAGGAACTGCCTGTTCTCATGCCGTGAGTCACCGGCGCCTGGCGGCATCTCCGAAATCCCGTGCGCTGCCCGGGGGCTGCTCCGTGCCGGCTGTGCCATGGACACCTGGAGCAGAGCTGCTCCACATCCCCGGGGAGCTCAGCTTGGCACCGGTGTCTGTCGGGATCCACGAGCCCCCCGGACACCTCTGCAGCCTGGACAGCCCTGGTCGCCTTGCCCTCTGGAGTTGTGTCTTCCTCCGAGGGCCCGAGTCCGACAGCATCTTCAACGGGAAGGGGCTGTCCCACGGGACAAGGACTTTCCGGGAGGAGACCAGCTGGAGCCAGTGGCTGTTCCCATCCCCTCTGCCTCGGCGGGAAGGAGATCCAAGGGATGCTCTGGCATCTGTCCTTCCACCTGTGGGAACGTGTGTCAGCAACATCCATCTGGAGTGATGGGATCTGGTCCCCTTCCACACGGTGCAGGAAGCTTGGTATGATGTTGACCCTCATTCTGGAGATGTGGCTCCATGGGGAGGATGTGCCCACACCCCTGCCCTGGCTGACTCCCATGGAGACATCCCATTGCTCTGGGAGGTGTGTTGAGAGGGAATGGTCTGTGGAACACTCTTGGAGCCAGGTTCACACCACTACTGAGGCACCAGTTGGGTCACCTGGAGGTGGGACACAGCCAGTGCTGGACTGGCACCTCCTGGAGCAGCAGATCTTGGTGTGACCAACAAGCAGGGATGACCCACAACACCTCCAAAATGTGCCCAGTGCCACTGTGGCACCCAAACCTTTTCAATGGTCCTCCCACAAATGATCCCACAATGGAAGAGCACAGAGGCCCCAGAACATGGTGTGGACAGGGGGCTGACCCCAGGGTGGGTGGTGCCTGCTGGGAGTGACCTGTGCTGATGAGCTGAGCTCCTTGGCACAGGTTTGGGGCACCTGAGTGCTGGAGCAGGGCATGAGGCGGGATGGAGCAGGGGAGTGTCCAGTATCTGCACAAGGTGGGATGGTGACCTCAGCCACAGCAGTGCCATGCACGTGTCCCAAAAATAGCTGGGTTTAGAAACACGAAGTCTGCTTCTGCTGTTGCCCAACACTTGTTGCAAATGTAGTGGCAGCTCAGTCCAGCGAAACTAAGGCCAGAAACAGCACGAGTTTGGGCAAACTAACTGGCTCCAGGAATGAAAGTCGCTGGAAGGGGCTGGGAGGACCAAGGCTGCCAAAAATGTGGTGAAGGATTCCGAGGTGAATAATGAATAAAAACCCCAGCCTCAAAGGTAAAGTTTGTAAGTGCTTCACAAGGAGGGAAAATGAGATGAGGAATGAATGAAATGCTGTTGCCAGGAGGGGCTGTTCAAGCCTTGGAACAGCTGAAAGAGAGGCTGGATGAGCACTGCGACCCCCAGGCAGCAGCGGCTCAGGGAGATGCACTGGCTGAGCCCAGGCACAGGACAGGAGCTGACACATCGCTGATGGCCCTGGAATCCAAAGACAGCCCTGCAGGCAGCCCTTCTCTCATTAGACAGGGTCGTTTAGGTGATTACAGCTTGCAGGAAAGGCTCTAGGAGGGAAAGTCATTCCCTGGAGATGCTGGGTAGAGGTTTAAGGGCTGCCTTGTGCAGTCAGCAGCACAATTTCTCCAGAGTTTCTACAAATCAGACAAGAACTGGTCTCTGCACAGATCTCTGGGCACTGTCAGGTTAAGGAGTGAGGGGGCTCTGCTGGTTACAGGTGAATTCCTGGGCTCGGTGTGGGGGATCCTTGGGCACCAGAGAGCAGCACGGCTGTGCTTGCCTTGGCCATCAATGAACAGAGTGTTTATTTGGACATCTGAAAGGTCAGTTTGCTAAAATTCGAAACAATTGCTGGCATGACCGACTGGGACTGTAAATTTAGAGTGGGAGGTGTTAGCAAAAACTGGGACTCATTCAAGGACATCTCAACAGTGCCCCAAAAGCCATGATTTCATAGCCCAAAATAATTCTCCCAGGGAAGAAGCTGTCAGAGGCGGTTTGGACGTGTAAGTGTGGTGGCCTGCAGCTGCAGAGGGAGGACCACGCTGCCCGAGTGCTGCAGCAGGTGGGAACCAGGCGGGGGCCTGGCCAGCATCTGGGGCAGAGGCAAGGAACTGAATGAAGGCCAAAGTGTTGACTTTGTTTTGCTGCCTTGGAGAGGGCAGCGTGCCTTCCCCTCTTCCTCATCCATCTGCCTCTGCCATGATTTCTGGAGGGATGACTCATGCTGACAGGCAGTGTCACATGGTGGGGAGGATGGTGGTGTGGAGCTGAGCTGATGGGAAAAGAGATGTTGGTGGCGTGTCCTGGGACAGCAGGATGATGGCAGCTGGTGAAGAGCCTTAGAGCCACCAGAGCACCCAGTGTCCTGGCTGGGCTGCTCCATCTGCCTGGAGCGGCTCCAGTAGATTGACTGTGGACAGAAGCATAAAAAGGCTGCAGGGGTGGTGATGGAATGCCCAGGGTTGGCAATTCAAGCAGAGTCCATCTGGCCCATGGGACACTCCCATCTGTCCTAGAGGAGACAACTCCAACACAGAGGTATCTGCTGAGAGCCTGGTGTGTGTCAAAATCCAGGGCTCCAGTTCATGGGCTGGAAAAGGAGGAGCACCCTAAGGAGGATGAGGAACAGGGAGGCCTCCAGCAATGTACAGAACTGCTGGTGGTAGGAGGGGAAGCCAAAGAAATCAGTGAGCTGTCACTGGCTGATGGCAGTGAGAAGCCTTCGAGAACACACATTTAGGACAACCAAGGGAAGCCAACCCCAAATCCCAGCCCTACGTAAAACAAATGGGGCCTAATCCTAACAAGAAAACCGGTCAGCGTTCAACAAATGACTCCACCCTGTGCTGGGTCAAAGCAGAGAGACACATTCGATCCTGGCAGGGTAAAGTAATTAAATCTGTAATGAGGGAGACCGGGGTAAAGCAATTACATCCGCAACAAGGGAGGCTGTGCAACCACAGACCAACAGGCCCGGTTCACTGATACCCTGGAGCTGGGAATGAGCTGCTGGAAGAGTCCCTGAAATGCTGACATTGAACGAGTCTTGGAAAGACTGGACAATGCCAAGGGGTTGGATACCTGCCATCAGCTAGGAGTTGATGGCCCAGGGAGGGGGCCCTGCAGCCGGACGGGGTTGTCCACTCATCATGGACCCTAGTCCCAGGGGCTGGGAATGAACTGCAGGATGCAGGGCGTGGTTTGTCTCACTTGCTTGAAGGAGCCTGGGTGGTGATGTCACTGTTTTTATAGGTACTTGCACATAAAGATATTTCCTGGTGGGGGACGCTTTGGGGAGTGTTGACAAATGCAAACCACGGCCCACTGGCTGCAAATCTAATTTAGACAAACTCAGCCTTGAAACAAGCTGCAGTTTCCCACTCTTTGAGGGTCACCAGGCACTGGAGGAGATTCTAGATCCTGGGAGGATTCACCACTGCCTGGAGCTCTGCTGCACGAGGTTTTTCTGTGAGTCAGGTTCTGGGCCAGGTTGTAGAGAAATTCTCCAGGTAAGCTTTGCTGGCAAGGACCAAATCAAGGTGTTCATCCCATTCCTCTGAGGCCCTTGTGGAGAGCCAGCTGGAGTGTATACCACTGCTTAGAATCGCAGAATCACTGAATCGTTGAGGCTGGGAAAGTCCTCTGAGATCATCGAGTTCAACCACTCCCCAAGCACTGCCAAGACCACCATAACCCATGTCCCCAAGTGCCACATCGAAACATCTGTTAAACCCCTCCAGGGGTGGTGACTCCACCACTGCCCTGGGCAGTTCCAGTGCCTGATCTCCATTTCTGTCAAGAAGTTTTCCCCAGTATCCAGCCTGACCCTCCCCTGGCCCAGCCTGAGGCTGTTTCCTCTTGTCCCATCCCTGTTCCCTGCAAGCAGAACCTGACCCTCACCCCCCAGCTGCCCCCTCCTGTCAGGGCTTTACCCTTTGGTAGGGGGCACCAAGCTAAGAAAGGAGCAGGAGCTCACAGGAAAGTGGGTCCTGTTCCATGTCCAGCAGCAAAGAGCAGCTCATACCACAGGCCACCCACAGAGGACCATGAAACCTGGATGGGCGTGGACATGGGGTATAATACAGAAGATGGACAAGGCAGTGCAGAGGGGTGGAGGTTGTTATGGGGTAGAGATCTCAGCTACCGAGGGTGACCATACAGACGGATGGCAGATGACGCTGGGGACCAGGGTACAGCTGGTGGCACTGACACCACCTGTGTGTCTGCAGAAGGAGCTCACTCTGTGCGTGAGAAATGTTCTCCCACCTGCCTGGAATCACCCAGAGGATGGCACGTGCAGGATCAGGATCTTTTCCTAGGACACCCAGGATAAGGTTGGATGCTTGCTGCCCTTCTGCCTGGGTGCACCCTTGCGGTCCCACCGCTGCCCACTCCCTCCTCCTCTGCTCCATCCTCCCCAAACCCAAGGGAGAATGTGCTGATTCTGTACAGCCCTGTGGCTGGGGCATGTTCCACCTCCACCTTGTGGGTGCCCCTTCCTGCAGGAGCTCTGGGGAAGGGGAGGGCTCTGAAGAGGCCATTTTCATGATGGAATAATGCCAGGCACGTTGCCTGGTGTCATTTGCACAGCTCACGCTTTGGCCGGTCCCGAGAGCCATCCAGAGCTTTGTTTCTGTGGCACTCATTCAATGGGCAGGATGAAAATAGACCCTGAGAGGAGAGCAGGTGAGAAACCACATCCTGGAGGAGAGGGGATGTGTCACAGCAGTGCACCTGAGCCCCAGGGCACACTTCATGGGAAGCACTGGATCATGGGCATTGGATCCACATTGGATTTCAGGCTGGCACTGAATCACCCCAGCAGTAGGGTCATGAACCTATTCCCCATTCCCCATTCCCTATAACCCTTGAGGATGGGACCAGATGAGCCTCAGCTGCCAGGAGATGGTACCAGCAGCTTTGAAGCTCTGCCCAGCTCACGGGAAGATGTCCTGGCAGCACAGGAAGGGACTGTGTCTCTGAAGAGTTCCAAACCAGGGCTGCCCCAGGGGACAAATGTTGGGGAAGATTTCTTTTCTCCTAGCACTTCCCAGGTTTGTGAAGGGCTCCTGGGGTACTGGGCTGGTGGTGGCACCCGTGCTGGCTCACCCGTGTGCAGGCAGCTTCCCTCCTGCCCTTGTCCCTGGATGGGGGAGCCGTGCTTAGGATGGGACCCGGGGTGGTCTTGGTGACACCCACTGAGGCTGAGCTCCCCGGGGTCCAGGCTGCAGCACTGGGCCCCTCCCAGCTGGGGCTCTCAGCTCTGTACCCTGCACCTCCCCAGGGAGCAGCTCCACAGCTGCCATCCATCCCCTTCCAGCCTCGGGAGAGGTGTCCACTGCCCACTCTACCTCACTGTCTGGGAATTTCTCCTGAGACTTTGCCTGCATTTTGCTGTCCTTATTTACACCTCTTTGGGCTCATTTATGCCCTTACATCTCCTCTGCCCCTTGGTGCATCCCTTCCCTCTGCCAGCTGTGCTCAAGGCACCTCCTCCTGGACCTCTCTTGGTGGTCCTGGGGCAATTGTCCAGCACGGGTGAGAAGGGCCATCCACAACGTGACCCCCTCCCTGCTGACCCCTATCCCCAGAGCTGATCTCTGACCCCACCTCCACCCCCAGCCTGTTCCTCCCTGCCCTGCTCCGTGCTGGTCACCAGGTCCCCCACCCTGGGGGTTTGTCCCTGATTTGTCCCCAACTGCAGCCCTTGGTTTTGAGCCTGTTTTTGGCTTTTCACCTGTTCCTGAGCTAAGGCCAGGGCCACCTGGGCACCTGCACTCCCAAAGTAGGTGCAGCCTCTATGTGTTTGCCTGCTTCTCACCCCTCCCTGCAGCTCTGGGGTAATGCAGCACATCTGGATTCCTTGCATCCAGCCCCCATCTGATGTGCCACATCTGGATTCCTTGCATACGATTGCTGTCTAACAGGCTGTGTCTGGCTTCCCAGCATGTGATTCCTAGATAACAAGTCACTCCTGGATTTCCTACATGTGATTCTTGGATAACATGGCATATCTGGATTCCTTACATTCAATTCCTGGACAATATGCCACATGTGCTTTCTGGCCAAGGCTGGGACTGGAACAAGACTTTCTCTTTACAGTTTAAAGGATTTTTTTTTTTTTTTCTGGAGAAAATGAAGCTTTGACCTGAATTCCTGGCTGCCTCACAAAATCTCTCTTCTACCTCAGCTTTGGCTGCTCTTGGCTGGGAGCCTGGCTGGAAAACAAAGATCCTATCTCCCCCCACCCCCTGGGCTTTGGGACTGCTGGCAGTGGACACTCTGCCCCTCGCCAATCAGTGCTTACAATAATATTTTTCTCTAGGATTGAGCTTGGAATAACTTTGTTTTGACATAATCTGAACTAATGTCTCCCCGGCAATGACAATAAACACTCGACAATAAGTGTCAGTGCAGCCCTGGAGCTCTGCACAAGGAGCTCCAGCAGCTGGACACGAGGGAGAGGGGACAGGGCACATCCTCAGGGCAGGGCCTGGTGGTGACAGGGTGGACCAAAGCCCCAAAGGTCCACTTCTCACCCTTTACCCCCCCCAGCCAATCCCTCTGCAGAGGGTGATGGAAAACGCAGCCTGGAGCTGTTGCTAATCAGTTCTTTGGGCACCAGGAGTTATTGGGTCTGCACTGGTGGCAGCTCCAATTTAAACACTGTCGCTGCACTATTAATGGTCCTGGCACTCACTGAGTCCAGAGCTCAGCCTGGGACTCAGCAGCAGGAGTGTTTGTGGAGCCCAACTGAGCTCCAGTCCCCATCCTGTGCCAGCCGTGCCCTGATTCCGGCCAGGGCTGGTGTGCTCGGGGTGCCCTGTGCTGGCACATCAAGGCAGGACTCCTCCCCACGCCCTCCCTCCCAGGAGAGGGCCCTGGGTGGTCTCACCTTCATGAGGCCAAAGCGGCTGGACATGAGCATAGACCTGGACACGGGGAACTGGGCATGGACTCGGGCATAGGGCTGGATCTAGGAATGGATCTGGACCTGCACGTGGATCTGGACCTGCACATGGATCTGGCCTTGGGCAGAGACCTGCACATAGGGAACTAGGCATGGACTCAGGCATAGGGCTGGATCTAGGAATGGATCTGGACCTGCACATGGATCTGGACCTGCATGTGGATCTGGCCTTGGGCAGAGACCTGCACATAGGGAACTGGGCGTGGGGAACTGGGCGTGGGGAATTTTGCATGGACATGAGCCTGGATCTGGACCAGGACCTGGCATTAGCCCTGGGGTGGTGCATGGGTATCTGAGCTCTCCACGTGTCCCAGAGCCTCTGGTGCTGCTCCTTTCCTGTTTTAATTCCTGCACTGTGCTGGTCCTGTGATCCCATCTGCCATTGGATCCCTGATCTCAAACAGACACATCTCAGGCCTGTTGTGATTTTTCTGTCCAAAGGCTGAAGCCAGGGAAAGGTTTGTCTCTCTCCCTTCCCTGGAGAGCTCAATTTCCCTGCTGGTTCCCAGCCACCCCAACTGCACCTCCTTGTCTCATCACACCCAGAGTGAAAACCAGTCCTGGGAGCTTCCTGCTCTTTCAGTCTTGGGGACCAAGGAGATCATCCTCCCTCATCCCTCTCTCCTGTGACCCAGAGATCCCTCTCTGCCTCCTCACAGCAGCAAACAGCAGTGACTTCCAACCCCAGGGAAAGGGACGCCTGAGGGCAGGTGACACCACTCAACCCATCTCTCCCTCAGCAGGGTTTGTTCTCCCTGGAAAGGCAGAGCTGCAGTGGGAGATCCACCAGGGCAAGCAGGACTTCAGGCTCCCAAACACAGCTTTCTTGGGGACTAGCAGTCCCGTCCCTGCTCCTTCCTGGGGACCATGGGTGTCCCCACAGCTCAGGAACCGGGTGTTATACCTGCCTGGCCACTCAGCACTACAGCATGGAGTGTGTACACCAGTTCTGAACATCTCCCAGAGGATCTGAGCTGGTCTCAGCATCCTCTCCCTGGGCACTGGGAAAGCTGCAGCTTCTCCGGTTATTCTGGGAGATCACAGGTTGTCCTCATTGGGGTTTTTGATGGATGAAACCATATGTTTGATATTAGGGCAAGGAAAAGGAGCTGAGGAACAACACCTATAAGACTTCTGAAAGTCAGTGGAGTGAGCCCTGGAGGACTGGAAGATGGGTGGATGTGCCTGATGTGATTCGTGCCAAGGACAGCAGGAAAAGCCTGCCCTGGGCTGTGTCTCATGCAAAGAGAGCAAAGGGAAATTGCTGAGGGTAGATGCTAAAGGGGCAGGTTTTAGACCTGCAGATCCATGAGCTGCTCCACGAGGTCAGAGCAGAGGTTGGGAGTCAAGGAGCCATGTCCATGTTTTACAGAAAGGAGCTTTTCACTGGTGATGTCCCAGCCCTGGAAGTGTCCAAGGCCGGGTTGGATGAGGCTTGGAGCAACCTGGGACAGTGGAAGTGCCCATGGCAGGGGGTAAAATGGGATGGCTTTTGTGGCCCTTCCAACCAAAACCATTCCAGGATTCTGTGAAGTCGCACCCTGTGTCCTGTCTGGGTGCATGTTTCCAGCAGGAGGAACAAGGGGGACAGGCAGGCTGGGACAGTTTGAGCTGAGGTCCCTCTCATCAAGGAAGTGGTGGGCTCCCAGAAAAGCCTGGGACCTGTCTGGGTGGCCTTATTCATCCCTGTCTCCTTTTCTTTCCTCTTTGTCATGTTCTAGGAATCCTTTTATCCGTGTGTTTGTTTTTCTTTCCCTCTCCTTGCAGATGCTCAGTAATTCTTTGAACATATCAGATGGGTTTGTGTATCCCTGTTCTGTGGATTCCCCACAGAGGAAAACAGGCACCTCTGGAGCAAGTTGCACATTGGCCTGAGGTCATGTCTATGGCAGCCTGGCAAAGTCCCTCTGGAATTCTTGCTCTGAGTGTGGGGCAGGCGAGGGAGGGTGATGCTGCACATGGGAGCAGTTTCCAAAGCCAGGAGGGATGGTGGGTGCTGACAGGAATAAACACTGCGGCACAGAAAGGATGAGGCAGTGGTGGCTCGGGAGTGCAAAAGCCTGGGGCCGTGGTGAAGCCATGGACTAGTCTGGCAGCTCCTTTGGAGAAGTGTTTGGAGGCTTTCCTTCCTCCCCTGGATGCCTGGTGGAGCATCAGCTGGTGACTGTGGGGTGTGGATTTTCCTGCAGGCCCATCTCTCCCCTGAGGCCAGCCTGGCCCAGGAGTGTTTGAGCATCCTCTGCCCAGGCAGAGTGTCAAGTACCAAGCCCTGAGGGTGCCTCTCATTTGGTGTCTTGCTCATTCAGCGTTCCCTTTAAATATCTGAATGAAGATATGCCCCAAAGCCAGCCTGATCCCCCAGAAAGCCACAGGCACTCAGGCTCTCCAGTGTCCTTCCCGTGCCCAAAATGAGCCAGTCCACACTTTGTGGGTGCTGTGTCATGTCCCAAACCTGAGGGACAAGTTTATGATGGATCAGCCAAGGATTCCTTCCAAGTGCCCACCCCTGGCCTGCTGGGGTAAAGGGAATCTGCTTTGAGACGTGGGCAGCCTCACCGTACTGCTCTGCAACCCAGTCCATCTCTCACACCCTGACCCTTCCTCCCTCCTCCCCAACACCCAATTTCTCTCCTTTATCTCCCTCCTAGAAGGGACCTCCCCTCCAGGCTGGTGCTGCATCGCCCATCACCTGCTCGGGGCAGGGGCCCCTGCCCTGTAGGGCTGGGGGACGTGGTGGTCACTGGTACACAGCAGAGGAACTCTGAGCCCCTCCCAGGAGTTTTTTGTGAAGCAGGGAGGACTCAGGGATGTCAGAGGAGCATCGCTGTGTGTGGAGAGCCAGGAAGGTGTGTGTGCTTCCAGGGGACAACAGCAGCTGTGGTCACAGGATTCCCGAGGTGACTTCAGGAGGGACCCACGGATGGACCTGGAGAGACGAGCTCTAGAGCTACAGTGGGGGAGCAAAGCAAAGCTCATTGCAATCCTGGCAAAGGCTGCTGCAAGAGGTGTTTTTGATATTTACTCTGAAGACTTCCATCTTCAGGGACTTTCACATTTTTGGTGGCAAAATATAGAGGTTCTCCTGCCTGCCACGCTGAGCAGACCTCACTGTCCCAAACAGGTGAAGAGGAGGGGAAGGACAGAGCTGCCATCCCTGCCACCCCACCATCAGTCCCAGGGGTGGGACAGGCTTGGGGCTGGCCGGAGCTTCCAGGAGCAGCTCTGTGGCCCCTTCCTTCCCACAGCCACGTGCCAGCACAGGCAGAGCAGAGCTCACTGCAGCAGCTGGGGTCCCCCTGCACCCTGGTGCCCTTTCTGCAGGGCTCCTCCTCCCCTGGCTCCCCCAGGGAACAACGTGAGAAGCATCCAGCAGCTGCCTCTGCCTGAGTGCAAAGGAGGCCTGAGGACATGGATGGAGAGGGGGGAGCAGAGGGAGGCAGCACAGAGGAACAATTGAAAAGAGGAAAAAGGAAATCCTCCTGGAGCTGTGAAAGTGTTTTCCCAGACTGTCTGGCCACTCCAATGACCTCATTCTCCGAGGTGCTGTTAATTGGGCTGGAGAACAGGACGTCCAGCCCTGCCAGCCCCTCTGCCTGGTCACCTGCAGAGCCCCTGTGCCCAGCAGCCCTCCCCAACCCCACCGTGTCCCCCAGAGGGTTCCCAGTGCCCGGGCTCCTGCCAGGGGTTGTTAACCAGGGTTAACAAGCCCCAGATTCCCAGTGTTTATCCTGGAAACCCTCTCTGCAGAAGCAGTGATGTGTGCACTGTAGTGGGGACTGGCACCAGGGTCCTGGCCCTGAGCTCTGTGACCATCCCTGGGGTACAAGTGGCTCCTGTGATGGAAAAGGCACAAGGGACCATGCACAGAGGAGCAGGAGCAGCAGCTGGATCTCGGGTGCCTGGGCTGGCTGGGAGAAGCAGGATGGTGCATCAGGTGATAAAGAACTCACGGGGCTGTCCTGTTCCGTGCACAAAGTTCCAAGGGGATGTCTCCTGCTGGGTCAATATTTTAACTGAGCTAATGAAGGTCTGAGGAATGGATCCCTTCCAGGATCATCTCTTCTGTAAAGCTGTGGGCACTAATGAAAGCTTTTTTCATATCCTTCCCTGGAGAAATTTTATGGGTAGGAAGAGAAACCAGTAGAGCTTCTCTCCTGACATGTATTTTCCCAATTAAAAAAAAAAAATAAATTAAGAACTACAGACTTGTAGAATGGTTTGGGTTGGAAGGAAACTTAAAGATGTGTCGCATATAGGTAAAACCTTACGAAGGAAAGGCCTTGTAAAATCACGACTCAGGGTTGTTACTTCAGCTAAGTAGAAAAGAACTGTGGGAAAGTGACTCAGCTGAATTAGGGGTAAAAAATGTTATGTGACCATCATGTGCTCACATCGTGGTGTACGGTGGTTGGTTGAGTTATGTTTGTTATGATGCAAAAGTATGTAACTGGTAAGTGGCTACCTGCCTAAAAAGGCCTTTACAATAAAAGGTTTTTACAATAGCAGCTCTCCTTCGCACCAGCCTGGGCACTCTGCCCCACTTCAGACCCTCACCCCACAGCTGGTGCCCAAACAAAGATGGACTTGTTCCAACCCCTGCCGTGGGCAGTGACACCTTCCACTTGGTTGCTCCAAGTCCTTTCTGACCTGGCCCAAATCCTTAAAAGCTCCTTCCTAAAGCCACTAGCTGTCATTCAGACTGGCCTGCTTCACACATCAGGAAGGGGTGAGGGACAGACACAAGATTGCATCAGCCTCGCAAAATCCAAACTCCAAGTAAGTACTTGGGAGCTCTGTTATTTAGCAGAGGAATTAAAATAACGAGACCCAAAGACTGGGAGTTAAAGCAAGGCCTGCTCAAGTGTGGATTAGCACATATTTCAACACTGACCATGACTGGAACTAATTGCACAGAGCAGAGGTTGGATTCTGCTCTGTAGGAAGCCTGGCTGCCTTTCCAGCAGAGGGGGGATAAGCCAAGAGATCATTCCTGGCTCAATGGTCATAGAACAACACTCTCAGGCCCCTGATGTCCAAGTCATGTTCAGGTCTCATGGCCTTGAATTTGGTGCATCTGAAAGATGCCAAGCACAGATCACTGCCCTGCAGCTGCCTGGTGCCTCCGGAGCAGTGTCACCTCTCATCTTCTGGGCTCTCCCTCCCTCCCCAGGCAAAGTGGGGGTGTTTTTAAGGTGGGTTTTATGTTCCTATTAGAGAGGGCACTGTCAGAGCCAGACCCTTGGGACAGGGGCTGGACTGGGAGAGCTGAGCATGTAAAACATGACTGGAAGTACAAAGTGTCCAAATCAGGGGTTTTTTTTACTTTTGTCTTTCAATAGTTAAAGGAGCTTCTATCTGCCATCAGCCTTTCTGATAAACACTCTCCAAAATGCCAAATGCCATGTACTTGTAGCTTTCTCTAAAGATAAGAGAGGGTTTCCCATGGCATCGTATACCCTGTTCCCACTCCCTCTGGGAGCCTTTATCATGGTTTTAGTGCCATATTTGTCTGTTCCAAACTCCAAAAGGTCTTGGTATCTTGCTATGTGGCATGTTGCTCTGGGATCTCAAATGCCAGGGACTGATAATGGCATTTTTTTTTATGGTGGAATCTCATCAACATTTCCTCCAGGACAGACAACAGCACACAAAGCCAAGGAGTCCTCCTGGGAGATGTTCTGTCAGCCATGAGCTGTGTCCTGACTGCAGTTTCGGGTTGGAATTGCTGTTTTGGGATAAAGCAAGCTGGAGCAGAGCTGACAGCACTTACAGGCTGCTCACACCTGTCGGGATAATCATGGAGGTGTCCACATCACATCTGTGCAGAGCCACTGCTCTCCATGGACACAGAGTCTCATTTCCCTGTCTCCATTTTCATTGCTGGTGTCACTTTGCAACCCCCTCGTGGGACTTCCTGGAACATTTTGCAATTAAATGCAAAACACTTGGGGTTTGCACACAAACAAGGGCAATGAAGACAAGATTTGCAAACAAATAACAGATGCCAGCTGGTCCCAGTGCCCCCATACTCGAGGTTTGTTTGCAGGATTTCTTAACCTTTCCTGTGAGAGCTTTTGTGCTTTATTTTTTTGAGCACCATCTTTTAATCACAATCACAATCATAATCACAGAGTTGCTGAGGTTGGAGAAGCTCTCTGAGATCACTGAGCCCAACCTCTCCCTGAGCACTGCCAAGGCCACCACTAACCGTGTCCCCAGTGCCACATCCACAGGTTTTTTGGAATGTTTCCAGGGATGGTAACTCCACCACTTCCCCAGGGTTTTGTTGGTTGCTGGTGTCATGCTGTCATGCCCACACTATTCTCTGGAGGTGGGTAATCTCTTCCAAATCTGGAAAATCGAGCTCTGCTCCTGCTGACCTTCAGGATATCTTTTCATCAGTGGGTAGCAAGGGTGTTTTCTCCACAGGACTTGATTTTGCTGCAAGAGTTTTATTTTTTTGACATTTGTCTTATCTCTACCTACTTTATTTCCTACTAGTTTTGCTGTTATTCCCCTCGGAAATGGCTTTAGGTTGAGACTTCAAGCCCCTTTTTTTCTGAATACCGCTGTTTTTTCCTATGGGATGGCTTTAGCTGATGAGTTATGACTTCTCCATTTTTCAAACTACTTGGGAAGCAGCTGATGTTGCTTGTTGAGTCTTCGTGATGTCATGAGATTGTATTTGGAACAGAGCTTCCATTATGCTCTGTCTCAACTTGAACTGCAGATTCTAAGAGTGAAATCTTGTTGTTTTGCTCTCCAAATTTGTTTTAAAAGTCTCTTGCAATGCCGATGAGTCCATCTCTTCCTTAAGGATGTCACTGAAAGCATTGTTATTAGGCAGGAGAGTACTGACCTCTGCATCTGGTTTTGTGTTGTTTTGAGACATAACTTGAGATCCAGATTCTTTGCTAATAAAATCACCATCTCAGGCAGAATTTAGAGCTGGCGTATTTTGTCCTAGTACTTATGTTTTAATTTTCTCTATTTCTGAATAAACAAACCAAACCTGAATATGGTATTTCTTCTCTTTCCTTTTTTTTTTTCCTTTTCCCAGTTTATTTTTTAGTTTAGTTGAGCCAACAACTTTACATGGGTCCAGCCCACGCTGTTACTCACCTCTCTTGCCTAACCTAGATCTGAGCTAATTGGAAACAGCCTTGCTTTCCCCTGATGAGCTACTGATGCTTCATTAGTGATGTTTTTGACTCCAGCCCTGGGACACCACTCCCTCTCTCCCCTTCCCTCACCAGAGTGTTGGTGGGCAGTGGTGGTCCCCCCTGGCTGGGGAGGGGCTGGTGCTCAGCAGATGCTCTGGAGATGATCCAGCTGTGAACAGCACAGACTCCAACATGTGCACAGGCAGGAGCCTCCCTGGGATGGAAATTGCTCAGAGTGGCTTGGGGAAAGCACCTGGATGGAGAAGCTTTGCTTTAGAGCAGACAGACATTCCTTGGAGAGAAAAACGCAGGAGCGGGGCTGGTTTCACCTTGGGGTCTGCACCCTGTTTCAGTGTAACTGGTGCCTTTGCTGGTCTAATACAGAAGTGCTGCATGTGGCACTGACAACAGCTGCTGATGGACCCTCCAGGCTCCAGGAGAGCATCCAGGTGCCTGCTCCAGCCCCTGATGGAGGCTGGTGGGGGAAGAGCCTGCCTGGATGGGGGTCTTGGCAAGGGGAAAGGACAAGGTGCCTAAAGAGGGGTGGTGGAGAGAAGGGCTGTGCTGGGACTCTCTACTGGGCTGCTGGTGGATTTGTTGGGCAGGAGTGGGGCTGGGGCATGTCTTCCCTCTGCTAGTGGCCCCACTCACCCATGTGCCCCTCATCCTGTGGTCACTATCTCCAGGAGATGCTCCAAAGCCTGTCTGGAATCTTCCTGGCTTCTTGCTTGGGACTACACAGGAATCCTATGGAAAGTGCACTGGCTGCAGGAGATGAGGATTCTGAGGTCCAGAGGGATGGCTGAAACAAACATCCAGGTCCAACAAGAGCTGGTCTGCTCGGGCTGACCCTTCCAGGCCAGCTGTGCCCGTGCCTTGCTTTCTCCCTATTCAGTCTGTGTCCCTTGTTCCTGCCCACCCCTCCCATCTGTCCCTCCAGGACACACCTGTGGGCACTGAGGAGGTGCTGGCAGCCTGTTCCCCCTGTCCTGGGTGATTGCCATGGCATCCCTATGGCACTCTGCCCTGTTCTGCTGCCCAGCCAGGCTCTGCAGCCCTGGGGAAAAGAGATGAGGTCCTGTGAGTCTGGAGGAAGAGTCATAGAACAAAAGATTCAGGGAATCACAGAATATCCTGACTGGGAAGAGACCCCCAAGGATCATCCAGTCCAATCCTGGCCCTGCACAGACACCCCAACAATCCCACCCTGTGCATCCCTGGGAGCAGTGTCCAAATGCTCCTGGAGCTCTGGCAGCCTCAGGCTGTGCCCATTCCCTGGGGAGCCTGGGCAGAGCCCAGCACCCTCTGGGGGAAGAATTTTTACCTGATACCCAGCCCTGACACAGCTCCAGCCGTTCCCTGGGCCTTGTCACTACTCACAGGGAGCAGGGATTGGAGCTTCACCTTGGGAGGAAGCTGCAGCACCCGGTGAGGTCTGACCTCAATCTCCTCTTCTCCAGCTGAACATTCCAAGTGATCTCAGCTGCTCCTCGTGTGGCTTCTCTCTGAGAGAGTGGGTGGGCACAGCAGCGTGTCCTGGGGTGGCTGCAGTGGGGTGCAGTGACACCCCAGCCTGTCCTGCCCTGACAGAGTGACAGACCTGCCTCTGCTGCCTGCGCTCCGTGGGCAGCTGCGGGAGCTGCCCGAGCGGCTCCAGATGTGCCGGTGAGCAGCTGTGCGCTCTGCCGAGAGCCTTTGGAGCGGCTGTGTCCGAGGGGCTCGGCCAGCACGGCCCCGGCTCGGCGTGGGGCTGGGGCACAGCCCTGGCACCCCTGACCCCCAAGCGCTGCCCGTCCGTGGGGAGCCCCTCGGCTGCGGAACGGGCTGCGCCTCCCTCCAGATGTTCCTGCGGCCTCTGACCCCCTGTTCCCTCGCAGCAGGGCCTGTCTGGGTCACAGGAGGAGCCGGGCAGGCTCCGAGGCTGCGGCTGTCGAGGCTCCCGGAGCGGATAAGAGGCGGCAGGACGGGCAGGGCATCCCTGCGGGATGTGCTGTGGGGACACGGCAGCAGGAACACACCGGCCATGGTCCGAGCAGGGATGGAGCATGCTGAGCACAGGAGAGGGAGAGGAATTTTAACACAGGCAGAGAGAAACAGGACAAGGGGGAACAGAGAGAACAGGTTGGGATTAGGTGTCAGGGAGAAATCCTTCCCTGTGAGGGTGGGCAGGCCCTGGCACAGGTCACACAGTGGCTGCCCCTGGATCCCTGGAGGTGTCCAAGGCCAGGCTGGATGGAGCTTGGAACAACCTGGGACAGTGGAAGGTGCCCCTTCCCATAGCAGGGCATAGAACTGGATGAGTTTAAGTTCTGTTCTAACACAAAACCATACCATGACTCCACAATTCCCTGGTGTCAGTTCACCCCCTTGCCCATGAAGGCCTAAGCACTGCCAGCAGCTGCTGGGCTGCTTGGCCAACTATTGCCCATGGACAGCGTGGCACTAGGGTGGGGATAATCCTGGGGGGCATGTTCTGAGGGGCTCAGGAAGAAGCTCTGGTGTCTGAGACAGCTCAGGGACCATCAGGCTCCGGCAAAAGTCCCTTGTAGCTTCAAACCATGGAGTCCTGTGAGCAGGACACAGAAAGGTGCAGGTGGTGCCTGGGCAGAGCACAACCCCTCTGCCCTGGCTCTTTCACATCTCTTGAGCACAGGCTGCTCTCTGGGCACTGCTGCAGGGGCACCTGAGCCAGTCCAGGCTGCAGGGACTCTTTCTGTGCTTAGTGAGGACGCCACCCCAGAGCCAGGCTTGTGCCTATTCCCAGCCTTCACCCCTCAGCTGCTGCCAGCCCTGGGACCCCGATGTGACCAGGGCTGTCCTCAGGCAGCCCAGAGCCAGCCCCGTGTCCCCACCCTCCACACCGTTATCAAGTTCCTGCAGCCTTTCCCCCCTGCCCGCCCGGGCCCTCTGCCAGCTCGGGCAGGGATGGAGGTGCTGGCAGTTCCAGGGGGCTGATCCCACACTGGGGACACCATTCCACCATTCCCGCAGACCTCAGCCCTCCCGACAAGCTTCTGGTGCTTTTGGGGCAGCAGGATTGGCACACAGGGTGAGGAGGCCACTGCCTGCATGAGGGGACCTCGGGGCCCAGCAGCCTTGGAAACACAACTGCCAGGAAGAGAACAGGTCTTTCCAGACCTTCCACCTTCCCACGGCCCATGGCTGGCTCTGCAGGAAGCTCTCCCTGCCCAGGAGTCACCCTGACTATCAGGAGCTGTTTGTGGATGAGAAACTGTCCAGCAGTGAATGGGACAGAATGGGCAGTGTTCAGAGAAAGTGAAGATGGATGGGATGGGATGGGATGGGATGGGATGGGATGGGATGGGATGGGATGGGATGGGATGGGATGGGATGCAAAATTGTGCCAGAAGGACCAAACACTGCTGGGCCATCTCCAGCCCCCTAAGAAGCTTCTGGCAGCATGGAGAGGTTGGGCTGAGACAAGAGCAGGTGCTAAAGGACACATTTCTGATGCAGAACAGGAATGCGGGGAAGGAACAGATGGGAATGCCAGAAAATACTTGGGGAAGGCACTGTGGGATGTGTCTCCCAGCTCTCTGGGGATGTGGCAGCACAGAGTTTGGATCTCAGGGCTTGCATCCCAGAATTTGGATCCCAGGGTTTGGATCCCAGAGTCTGGATACCTGGCCACTGCCGAATTTGTTTTGTGGGGCAGCAGAATCACAAAATAATTTAGTTTGGAAAATCATTGAGTCCAACCATGCTCAGCAGTGCCAAGGCCACCACTAACCCATGTCCCCAAGGGCCACATCCCCAGGGCTGTTAATCCCCTCCAGGGGTGGTGACTCTACCACCACCCTGGGAAGCTGTGCCAGGGCTGGAGAGCTTTGGGAAGCTGGAGAGCTCCTGCTGCCCTTGGATTTCTGCTGAAGGTCACAGAAAATCCCAGTGGGAGACCCAGAGTGACTTCTACCGAAACCTTGTCACACGGAGCGAGTCACACATGGGCTGAGGAGCCAGGTGCTCAGTTAGAACGAGTTATGCAAAATAAGCAGTTTTCAATGAAATGGGGTTTAGTTACTATTTTTTCCTAACTGCTGATCAAAATCCAAAGTAACCTCAGAAAATGCACAAGACACAATGACAAAACAAACCTGGAGCACACAGGTCACTTTTCCCATGAGTTGTGCCTCTGAACATGGGGGATATGGTCTCTGCTGGCTGGACTCCCTGCACCTGGGTTGTGCCAATGGCTCCTCTCCTCCCATGGCTGGAAGGGACTCAGCCCACCTCCAAACCCCCTTGGTGCTGGGGGCTGCCTTACAGCCTTGCTCCCCCTGGGATGGGGGGGTGACTCCTGCCAGGGGTTGAGGTCCAGGCAGCCTCATGGCACAGGATGCCCCCATCCAGCTGCTTAAATGTCAGACTACTCCAGGTCACTTCTACAAGGAGCTGGGAGAGGTGGCCAGGCCCTGGGATCTGTGCCACCAGCTGGGAAGCAGAGACCAGCCAGGACCAAGGCAGTGACTGTCACCCTGTGCTGGCACTGCTGAGGCACCTCCAATCCTTGGGGCAATTTTGGGTCCCCCACTACAGAAAGGATATTGAGGGGCTGGAGCATGCCCAGGGAAGGAAATGAAGCTAGGGAAGAGTCTGGAGCTGCAGGAGCAGCTGAGGGAGCTGGGAAAGGGGCTCAGCCTGGAGAAAAGGAGGCTCAGGGGGGACCTTGTGGCTCTGCACAACTCCCTGACAGGAGGGGACAGCCGGGGGGGTCGGGCTGTGCTCCCAGGGAGCAAGAAAGAAGAAAAAAACCTCAAGTGCTGCCAGGGGAGTTTAGGTTTGTATTAGAGAAAATTTCTTCATGAAAGGGTGATCAGGCCCTGGCACAGCTGCCCAGGGCAGTGGTGCAGTCACCATTCCTGGAGTGATGTAGCAGCCGTGTGGATGTGGCACTTGGGGACTTGGTGTAATGGTGGCCTTGGCAGTGCTGGGGAGTGGTTGGATTTAATGATGCTAAAGGGAATTTCCAGCTTCAATAATTCTGTGATTCCATGAATGGCTTCTCCCTGCTCCACCATCTTGTGCCACCCTAACCCTGCTGTGCAGCCCTACAGCACCAACAGGACACGAGGCCACTGTCCCGTTGTCTTCAACAGCACCAGGGCCTGGTGAGGATCTTCTCTGGCCCTGACCTCCATGTAAGGACAAGGTGTCCCTCTGGAAGGTGTATGTCTTGAATGCTCCCATGTGCCTTAGCAGCCTTGGCTTTGCTGTTTTTCGTGTCTGGGCCCCTTCCTTATCTCTCTGCCCCACCTCACTTGGTGCTGGCTCTGGTGTCCCCGGTGCCAAGGCTGCCCCATGCCCAGCCCAGTGGCTTGGGAACAATTGGAGGAAGCCGAGTCCCACAGAAACCCTAAGATTTCTGCTGGAAGTGACAACTGCTGGGAGGGCTGGCAGGGGATGAGGCCACATGCGGGGACTGGCAGGGTCTCAGGCAGCACAGCAGGTCTGTGCCCTCCCTGCCCCAAATCCAGCTGCTGCTGGAGGGTTCAGGTGTGGTTGAGAGCTGGCTGGGCACACTGCAGTGTGCAGGTGACCCTGGCCAGTGTCCCACAGGAGTGTAACCAGCTTCCTGTGGCCATGGCAGAGCCCTATGAGGGAGGGGAGCAGCGTGTCCCTGCTCACACACAGCTGCCCAGCATCAGCAGCCGTGCAGCACATGCAGACACAGAGGCACAAGGATCTGCATTAGTGTGAGTGCTGCCCTGCCCCAGGACACAGATACAGCCCAGGGCTGGGCATGGCACCAGAGGGACCATGTCCACCCATGTGTGCAGAGGAGGGTGGTCACACACACCACAGGTGCCCTCCTGCTCTGAGCCCCAACCCAGGAGCCCCGAGGCTCTGTGGTGCTCCAAGTGTCCTCTCACTGTACCCCAGCTCCTTCTCCATGTGCTCAGGACTGGAAGCCTTCAAATCCCTGCCCAAACTTTTCCACTCTGCTCCCTCTGATGCTCAGGAGCTGCAGGCTCACCGTGCCTGTGCCAGCAGTGCCAGCAGTGCCCAAGCTGTGCCCAAGCTGTGCTGGAGCACTGCTGGCTGTGCCCACGCCATCCAGGGTGCCTGGGGAGGGCAGAGGGAGTTCAGCTAGGGAGGACAAACTCCTTAAATGGCTGGACATGCAGGCAGCCGAGGCTTTCCCAGGCAGCCAGGAGTTCCTGGAAGTTGGCTCCCGGTGCCAGAGAACAAGTCTTGGAGAGCTGCACGGGTGAACCTTCCTGAAAGGAGCTGCCCTGTGCCAGCTCTTGCCCCGCCATGGGCTGTCCTGGGGTGGCTGCTCTCCCTGCACATCCCCCACTCACTCCCACGATCCCTGCCACGAGCTCAGCTCCCAAAGGAGACCCAGCTCTCACCCAGGCTTTGCTATTGCAGATGGGGTGTCCAGAACCTTTGTTATCACCAGTGCCTCTTTGGCCCCGCTCCCTGCCTGGGAGCCCGTCCCAGGCGCAGGCTCGGGTACCTGCCAGCCAGGACATCCCGTGGCTGATAATGTCACATAGCTTGGAGCCCTGTAGCTCCTCCTTGTGCCTTGTGTCCTCTTGGCCTCGCAGCAGCAAGGTGGGGTCTCACACCCTTCCTTCCCCGTGTGATAAAAGTAGGTGTCTCCTGTTTTAGCCTTCCCATGACCTAGGAGCAGTCCAGCTTGTCTCAGCCCTGTCACATGCTTGGGATGGCCAGTGTGAATCCTCCAGGAACCCATCCCAGGGGCCAGAGACATGAAGTTCCACAGGGGCACTTAAATGGCACCTAATCCCCACCTGAGACATCCCATGGCAGTGGCCAAGGTCTTGTTCCTTTGCAAACTGTGATGAATCCCCAACCACGGAGTCCCTCCAGTGACCTGAGGCCATGTAGAACTACTGTCCCCTCCTCTGAGTGCTCCAGATCCTTCCACCCAACATCAGCAGCCACTCGAGCACATAGCTGGACAGAAGATGAGACAGTGGACAGCCTCGGGGCCTCAAGGGATTTCATGGAGGCCTGTGGACAGCTCCATCCTGCGCTTCCCAGGAGAGGGAGAGGACAAAGGCACATAGCGGACAAGTAGCAGCACAGAGGTGGCAAATCCCATCCCCCAGGATCCAGGAGCCTAGCCTCTGTCACCCCAGCATGCTCTTGACCCTTTGACACAGCCACATCTCATTACTGGCTCAACACCTGCAGCCAGTCTTTGCCTCGGAGGCTTCCACTAGATAAAGTCCCTCCCCTCTTCCTGCACAGCCCCATGGACCTCTAAGTGCAAAATCTTCTTGCAGTATCATACTGGGCCTGTTTCCTGACTCCAGATCTCTGTGTCACCCATGCCTGGCTCTCCTGAAGCCTCTTAACCCACCGTATTCCTTGTTGTGCCTCCTGTTCTTCAGGGATTCGGATGAC
>VZSR01003083.1:2024831-2040324 GCA_013398615.1 Brachypodius melanocephalos | reverse complement strand
ACCTTCCCCACCCAGGTGGCTGCACATCCCTGCGGACACTGCCCCGAGCAGCCCTCCGGGGCACGGCTGGGCCCGGCTCGCCGTTCCCGCAGGGAGGAATCCCGATTTCTGTCCCTGAGTCCCGATAATCGCCGAGGGGCAGCCGGCAAAGCCTCGCTGATCCACGCCGGGCTGAGCCGGCCGTCGCTCCGGGCTGGAATTGGCCGCTAATCCCCACGGCCCCCTCCCGGGAACGGTCACCGCCGGCCTGGGGGGACCCGACTCGGTCCCGGTCGCTCTCCGGGGAGGCGACGCCGGCGCTCGGATGTCCCCAGCCTGGCGGGAGGGGTGGTGGGTGGCCGCTGCTCCGCAGGGGTCTGTGCTCCAAGGACAGCCGCAGGGTCCGTCCTGGAGCTCAGTGCCAGCCCAGCTCCCCCGGCACGCTGGGACCTCTGGGGATCTACCAGCGCTCCAAGGAGAAGCTGTTTGTTTCCAGCCCTTGCACCACTGCTGGGAGAAAAGCTGTTGTATTTCACACAACAGGTGTTGCTCTCTGAATCCTTGTCCTGCTGGTCCTCCAAAGGATTTTCCATGACCTCTTAACCCCTTTATCTCGTGAGGGATTCCAGCACTGACATCTGACCACAGTGTGTCTCTTCCCAAATTCCTGCTGGGGCACAGGTTCCTGCCCACCCTGCTGTACCTGTGACCTTCCCTCCCTGTCACTTCCCAGGGACTCAGTTTTTCCTTGGCTTCAAGAGGGGCTGCCAGGTGCAGTCAGTCCCTTCGAGGATTGCAAGCACCCCTCTGCAAACAAAGACATGCAACCCTCACTTACTGCCCATCAAAACAATTTGTGGACATCACAAAGTGTCCCCTGTAGTTCTGTATCTGCTTCCCTCTGTAATCAGTTCTGTGGCTTTTCCCAGACCTTCCATCTAGCCCTCCCCTGTGATGGGTGGGAACTGAGCCCAGCCCTTTGTGGGGGCACACCAGGACACTCACAGCCTTCCTGCTTCTGCCCCCGCTCCTCTGTGTAACTGTTTTAGGGGCTGTGATCACCTACCAGACCCTCAAGCCGCCTTCTGTCATGGAGGCCCAGCCTGTGAAAAGGGGAATCTTGACCCTCAGTCTGCAAATATGGAGCCAGAGCCCCTAGTTTGTACCCTGCTCCTGCCAAAGTGGCTTCACATGTGGCTAGAAAAATGCTGCTGTTCCCAGGGCACAGTGGCTGCCCTCTCCCACTGCAGCCTGTGCCATCTGCAGCCAACATTAATAATGTTTTTCAGCCATTAATCATTTCTAACATTAATCATGTTGTCTTCATGTTGAACAGCGGAGGACTGGGACTGCGGGAACTCTCTTGCAAGTGATGGGCCTCAGCTCAGCTGCTTCTGAGAGCTGTCAGCTGGCCAGAGCTCCGCTCCTCTCCACGTGTGCCATGTGGCTTTTGTATTGTTTAGTCTCTGGTTGAAATCTGGGGCCGGCTTCAATTACCTGTCCCACAACAGCGCAGTGCATTGACACAGCCACTGCCTCTCCAATGACATCACAGAGCCCTCGTGTTTGCTGGAGACTGGCCCGTGCCGTCATCACCCTCGGCTCTCAGACATCCACCCCTGTCCGTGGAACACCGTCCCTGTGGAAGGGAACACCATCCCTTTGCCTGGTCTGGGGCTGCCCTGACTGAAGTCAAGCTGGCAGGACTGTGCCTGTGGAGAAACAGATGCCTGAGACATGATCTTCATCCTGCTTCCAGAGCACCTGCATCTCCTGGCAGGAAAGGTCCAGCTTTGAAGGCATCCCTTGGGGTAGTTCTCCAGAACCCCCCAAGATTTGGTGGGAGAGGGCCCCTGGAGGGCTCCAGACCAGTCTGATTCACAGCAGGGCTGTTGCTAGCACTCAGTCACGATGGCTGTGGCTTTGTCTACCTGAAGTTTGAAAGCCTCCAGAACCAGAGCTCCCTCACCTCTTGTGCTTGTCCCCACGCTGGGGCCCTTCCAGAGTCAACACCTCATCTGGAACAAACACCCCAATCTTGGCCACAAACTGCAGTCTCTATTTTCCTACCAAGGGCAGGGAAGTCTCTCTGCTGTGCTGAGAAGCACTTTCGGAGGGGCATCCAGTCCCTGTTTCACTGCCACAGCCACATATAGACCTTCCTTTCATGTCAGAAGGAAGGATTTCCACACATAGTGATGCTAAACACAGCTTTTCCACACCTTGTACCAAAAACTTGTCTGAGGAAGACTGTCATTCCTTTGGCAAAGGGACAAGGGCACGGCTTTCTCCTGTCAGGTCCCTCCAGTTCTCCCTGGAGATGGAGCTCCTGGAGCTGCTGGAGTTGCTGAAGTGTGGTACCAACAGAGCAGCTGGGTCAAGGGAGACCCTCCCAGGGTCCGGTGCACAAACCCAGTCTCTTTTCCCCCGGAAATCTGACATTTGGAACCTCGGTTTTGTTGGGACATAGAATGACCCAAATACACAGTTTGTCGTGTCCACAAATTTTTTTGGGAGGGCGGGGGTGCCTGAATCCAAAGCTGGCTGCCCTGAAGCCCAGGTCCAGGGAATTCCTGGGAACGCTGACTTCACGCTACTCCTCTTGCTGCTCTGTCCTCCCGCCAAAACCCGGGCCAGCCATGGGAGCTGAGCTTCTCCTGGAGCAGTGAGTGAAGACCTGGGGCTCGCGGACTCCGCAGGCTCTTGGGCGGCTGCCCGTGCCCCAGGCAGCTGCTCTGGAGGCGGAGCATTGCCAGGCAGCAGGTCTGGCAGTTTCTTGGCGGTGTTCAACTGCAATCAAACTGTCTCCACAAAACATCTCCATGAGCCAGCACATTCCAATGGAGAAATGTCTTGTCTAAATGTTTCTGACCAACTCTCGTGCGGCGGCTTTCTCACTTTTCCTCCTGGCTCTGTTTCTGAAGGAAAAAACACTTCAAAGGCACGGCCCTGGCTTGGGATGCTGTAGGTGTGACTGTGCTGTCTCAGCCTAGGTCCAGACTCTTCCCCTGGGGTTGGATGAGACAGAAGAACCCTTACCAGTGCTGGGTGGCCTGAGAAGCCTGGACATGAGAGGAGCATGGGATGGGCATCTCAGGAGTCAAACAGCCCCACCAGCCTTTCCTGCAGTGGGGTGAAGCCTGAGAAGCCCTGAGAAGCCCTTGGACTCAGTGTGTGCACATGGCCCAAGAGCTGAGGTAATGCTTGGCTGCAGGTGAGAGCCAGCCTTGAGGTGTGCTGGATATGTAGAGGACAAGATGCCCTGTCCACAGCAAGACACGTCCCAACTCTTGGTGCCAGGGTCTTCTCTGGTGGGGTGTGTTTGTTCCCAGCCTCTCACTGCAGTGACAGCTCCTCTGCATCCACATTAGAGGGACTTGGAGTTTCTTCCTCTGCTGAGAGCTCCTAATGGTCTTCAAACTCCTGCTGCTTCTTCAGAGATGTCCCTCAGCCCTGTTGTCACTGCATGGGCAGCAGAGCAGGACAGGGTGTCTGGGTGCCTGGAGGCTGTTGGAACAGGTGTACCTTACCTCAGGAAGGGGTGATCCTGCCCACATCAACCACACCAGAGAGCAGGAGACAGCCAGGACCTTCCAAGGGCATGTCCAGCCCTTTGGCACTGCCAGTGCGGGGTACCTAGACAGGAGGGGAGATGTCCCCACATGGAGAGCAGATCCACCATCATCATGGGGCTGCTCAGAGAGGCACATGCTCCTGTGGGGTGGCCAGGTTCACTGTGAACATGAGGCACACTGGGAACATGAGGCCCATCAGGAATAGGGTGAGGTTCATTGGGAACATGGTGGAGCTCACTGGGAACACGAGGCTCACCAAGAATGTGAGGCTCACCGGGAACATGGTGAGGCTCACCAGAAACACAGCGAGGAGCATGAGGCTCACTGGGAACACAGGGCTCACCAGGAGCACAGTGAGGCTCCCCGTGAATACAGCAAGGCTCCCCAGGAGCATGAGACTCACAGGGAACATGTCGAGGCTCACAGGGAACATGTCAAGGCTCACGAGGAACATGTCGAGGCTCACAGGGAACATGTCGAGGCTCACAGGGAACATGTTGAGGCTCACAGGGAACATGTCAAGGCTCACAGGGAACATGTCGAGGCTCACGGGGAACACAGGGCACCCCAGGAGCACAGTGAGGGTCAGCAGGCACACGAGGCTCCCCGTGAGCACGGTGTGTGCTGTCTCAGCGCGTGGGGCCACGCGTGGCTGCCGGGGTGTGCTGGCCAACATGTGGTTTGTGTTTGCAGTGCGTGTGTGCCGGTGCTTTGTAAATGAGGTGCGCTCGGTGCTGTGTGTGCTCGCTCTGGCTCGCCGGGGCCGGTGCTGCTGCGTTCCTTGGCCAGCCGTGATTGTGCATGCCGGGGCGGGTGTTCAGGGCTGCGGGAGGCTTGTGCCGCTGTGCTCACGTGCGTGTGTGCTCCGTCCCACAGCCAGCCCCGGCCTCTGCTCCTTCTGGAGACTCACTTGGGGCTGAAAACCATCTTTCCCATGTGACTGCCACTCCTAGGACAGTGGTCTGTGCTCCCTCGCTCCATGAGCTGACCCTGACCGGGATTTGGGAGGGGGGAGGCACTCCCTCGACGCTCCCCACCGTGCCACGGTCCCCAGGGAGCTGATGAAGTGTGAGGGTTTGGGTGCTGGTGAGCAGCTGAGCCCAGAAAACAATCCAGCCCTCCCCAGCACCCTTCCTGCATGTGAGACCTGAGCAAAAACACCTGGAGCCAATTCCCAGCCCAGAAAAGCTGCGGAAAACCAGGTGTCCAAGGCCTTGTGTGGTGACTGAGATGGTGACTTTCCCCAGGAAGGAAGCGTGGTTCCATGGCAGGGGCTGGCTGATCCAGAGATCCCTGGAGCTGGATGAAGGGCAGGGAGGCTTCACTGAGGGATCTCAGCATCACACCTGGGTCTTGCACAGAAGGGGCCAGGCTGGGAATTGAGCATCCAGTTTGTGGCTTTATAGCACCCTGGAGAGGCAGAAACACCGTCTCCATGGTGGTGAAGCTGCTTTCAAGCACTGGTGAAAGTTTAACTATCCCGAGCCCAGGCTGAGGGAAGGTGAGGGGAGAGAGTGGGAGAGAAGGTGGAGATGCACTGGAGTAACCCTGGAAAAAAGCCCCCAGCTCTCCTGCAGCTGCAGAGAGGGCAGCTGGGTCAAACCCTCACAGCTGCCTGGGCCTGGGGCACGGCAAGGCAGCCCTGAGGTATCAGCCAGCACCTGCTTCTCCAGGGGGACAGTGAGAGGACACAGCAGGCGCTGGCTCCCGGTGCACTTGAGCAGGGGTGACCTCTCAGGAGGAGCAAACCCTCCTCTGGCAGGAGCTATCAGGGCACACATGAGCTGTTTGTGCCTGGCTCAGGAGGGGATATAGGGCTTTTGCACAGCGTGACACCTTCTGGGCTTCCTGGCCAGGTGCGGGTGGCATGGAGGTGTTCTCCCCCTGACTCAGTCAGCAGGCAGGCTGCCAGGGAGCAAACCTAGCAGAGCATGGGCAAAACCACCCCAGCACAGCTCAGTGAGAGCAGGAGCAGGCTCTGGAGGAGCACAGAGAGTGCCCGAGGAGCCAACTGCTGCACTTGTATAAAAATATGAGCAATGGTGAAAGCAGCAGGACGTGGGAGGGATGGTGGTGCAGAGCACTTCAGAAAAAGAAGGATGGAGAGAGTCTGGCAGTCAACATCCGATTTTTATTCCTAGTTAAATAACAGAGCACGTCGGATGAGAGAAAGTCATTAAGTGTCAAGAGTCGGATTTCGAGGAGCTCAGTGCCAGGTTTCCCAGCAATCAGCACCACAGCCGGGGCCAGGCTTTGCAAAAAGCCAGATCCCATTCGGAGCTTGCAGCAGGGCTGGCTGGGGCTCCCCAGGGACATGTCTGGATGGAATTGTGAAGGAGATGAGTGCCTGACCTCCGTGGCTCTTCTCTGAAGTGCCTGACGGTGCTGGTCAGTGCGGGGGTGCTCCCTGGCACTGACCCTGCAAGGTGCATCGTGTGGTCCTGCTGGGTGACAGCAGTCCTGTCACTTGGAGGGCTGCAGTGGTTTCAGCCCCTCATCTGACAGGCTTTTCAAGCAGGAGACTGACAGATTGTGGGTTTTCAGCTTCCTGTGGGAATTTCTAAGTTCATAATCATTGTGAACATCATGAAAAGCATTTTAATAGTCAGAGAATACCATCTGGATGTTCACAAACAAAGGCAATATAAATCCACCACTGACAGCACTGAACTCAGTGCTTTTATAAGTATTTCCAAATTGTTTCCCAAATTATTTAGGCAAGTCTTTCCTCTAATGAAACTCAGAAAAGATCTTAACATAGGCAAACAGTACAGACTGAGCACAACAGAGACTTTATACAGAGGGATTAGAGCTTGGGTCAGATGTAATCAAATGACATCCCCAGCATACGAATGCAGTCTGTGTTCAGAGATAGGAGGAATCCCAAACACTTCTGTAATGGGAGGAATAAATCTGGAAGTGCCAAAAGGGAACTGGGGGAGAGGAGGAGAATAACTCAAACCAGTTTTTGTGGGTGTGAAGGCCTTGCATAATGATGGTGAGCACTGTGGGGATAATTTAAGAGTGTACAAGAGCAATGTGCTGGGTCTGGTGGCAGCTGCCTCTGATGTCCCCGCAGTGGGGGACACTGGGAGGGGTGTGGGAGGGATGTTGGAAGGGAAGATAGGAAGAGTAGAAGTCAGCCAGGCACGGGGCTGCTTTGCAGGGAGGAGAGAGGTGCTAACAGCCTGGCTGGATGCTGGCTCTGAGGTGATGTGCCAGGGGAAGCTGGCAGGGCTGGGCATGGGGCTCTCTCCAAAAGCAGAGATGAGCCTCCCTTTCCACAGGCTTTGGGTCAGAGGTGCATAGACCAGCATGAGTTGGGCTGGACGGTGACTGCCAGGCTTTCCTGATGGTGACATTCACAGGGCTGCTGCTTTCCTGTTAAAAAGCCCTGGAAATCAGGCAGCAGTACGTGTCCTGACCTCAGAGGCCTGATGTCCTGGAGTGCACCTCTTGACAGCCCAAGGCAGTCACGGAGCCAAAGGCTTTGTTCAGCAGGGTCCTCTGTGGAGAGGAGCTGGGAATGGAAGCAGTGCTCCAGAGCCACTGACAGCAGAGCAACCCCAAACACGCTGGAGACAGTCCAGAGCAGATTGTGGGGTGGCCACCAGTGGGCAAGAATGGTCACTAGAGAGGAGATTTCACCAGCAGCACCCGGACAGCTACAGCTGGCACGTGGCTGTACCCTGAGGACAGCAGTGCCTCTGTCACTCTCAGGCCCATGGCCAGACTCTAGGTCCTGGCAGATGGTTTAGAAACATCTGCTTTTGTGGGCTTTTCCTGATCCAGCTCTTGCAGAAATGGTCGAGGGCCTTCCAGCCAACAGAAATCTTTGGGCTGTGGGTGAGGGGTCTGAAAACACACCATGGCATGTGCCTGGAGATGTGCCCTTGTAAACATGGCAAAAATCTGTCTTGCCCTCCACCCAGAAAGAGCACCTCTCTGCTTGTTGGAGAAGTCCTGGCTGGAAAGTGGGCAGACCCCAACTCCACCTCCTTCACATGACCTCAGAGCAGGGGACACCCTGCTGTCTCAGTTCCTGCATTTCATCTGAATTCACCTTGCCCTGTGGTGCTGGGCAGTCTTCTGAGTGAAAAATTGTCACGTTTATCTATCGCTCTGCCAGGCCAAGTTCTCAATGGAAATGGGCTTGGAAGTGACGGAGTTGCTCTCAGAAGGATACAGGAAACAAAATCTGATCTCTCCTCTGTGATGGGATGCCTGGTTGTAACAGGACACCTGCTGACAGCTGGATGCCTCTTTCACCAGGCCCCCTCTTCTGGGAAGAGCCTTTCCTCCTTGTCCCCACTGCTCTGCCAGGAGAGCAAGGCTCAGGACAGGAGCACAGGAGGAGGACACAGCATGGGGTTACTTGGACCCTGCTCCTCCCCACCTCCCCATCTTGTGCCAGGGTTTGCTGCCTCCATGAGGCTTGGAGACAGCTCCAAGAGCTTTGCAGTTTTCAGTGCTGTGCCTCAAGTTTCCTCTTGGAATCGTGGATAGAACGTGCCTTGTGCTCAGCCCGCGGGTCCAGCGCCATTCTCAGCATTGGACTGAGACCACGTTTGGTCTCCTTGGATGTATCCCAGACATGGAATAAAGTGCCCAGACGTGCTGCTGAGGGCAGGCTGCCCCACACGGAACAGGCTGCCAGCTTGGGGGGTGCCATGTCCTCGTGTGGCCCCTAAAGCATCATTGCTGTAGGCCCCAGCCATGAGCCTGAAAACCAGAGCGCTCCTGCCTGGATAAACGGGACAAGGGATGGTGCTGCCAGTGATGGGGTATTGGAGAAGCTGCCTGTTTCCTTTCAGTCACTTTGTTAACATGCCCCTAAACCCTCTTGCAGCCAGAAAAAGCATTAGTCACCCTTACAAAGTCAGGATGAGCCGACAAGAATAACAAGCGCCTTCGTCTAGAGCACGTCCATGCCAGGCAAAATATTTTGGCCGGGACTGCTCTTTGCTTGTTCTGGGGAAGGGACAGAGGAACCTGCTCAGACTGTGCAGAGGGCAGCAGTGGTGTGTAACACCCCAACACTGGGTGGACCAGCTGTGGGATGTGCTGGTGGTCACTGGAGCTGGCCCTGCCCAGGGCCTTCATGGAGCTGTAGACAGGGACTGACATGGCAGAGGCGCTGGTGAAGGGATTCAGCTCCTGGGGTGCAGTGAGATGGAGAAGGGCTTGGGGAGGCAATGGTGTGACCTCCCTGCTCATCAGGGGCTCTCTGCCTCAGCTTATGGCCAGCCATGAGCTGGTGGCCGTTTCAGAGGGGACCACAGCTTGGGACCGCCTCCATCCCACCTCAGCCCTGTCCATGATGCCAACAGCCTCTCCCAGGAGACAGAAGAGACACCGGGCTGACTGCGAGGAACCAGGCAGCCCATCCCTCGGGGAGACTCCTGCCCCATAACACAGCCTGTCCGCCTGCTTCAGCATCACCTCCAAGAGCCAGCAAAGCAGGGCAAGCCAGGACCTGCATCCTGGCCGACGAGGGAGGAGATGAAGGGAGATGTGAAGCCGATGAGTGGAAAAGGAGAGCTGCGAGGATGTGGCCGGGCGCGGCTGACGGGGGTGGCTGCAGACGGTATCGCAGCAACGTGCTGGCATGGAGCGGGGGCCAGGCCGGAGTCAAACATTGGGAACATTTCTACCAGACAGGACAATTACACACTGGAGCTGCTTGCCAGTGAGGCCCCATCACGAGTGGAACAGATCCCATAAGATACTTCTAAGTTTAGAGTAAAGGAGCTCTCTCCAACAGGGGAGGATGCGAGACTGCCGAGCTGGGTCCCGCCCGTCGCCGCCAAACCGCACTCCCCGGAGGAGCACTCACGAACTGCTCTTGCAACACTTGAACTACGGCTGAGACACACATTCCAGCCGAAACCCCTGTTTGCAGTTGTTTATACATCGCTCAAAAAATATCCTTTTGGATTGAATTTGTTCATGCTTGATCTCAGCCCAAAAAAACCGAAGAATTATTTGGGGATGGTTTGAGCAAAATCTGTTTGACTGTTTCTGTGTTATGTAAGCATCAGAATAAATATGTTTTCCTATTTTCAAACATTTCCCTCATCCTTGCTAGCTGTCAGATAGCTCAAAATCAGCTTCATGATTTGGAGGAGTTGTACTTAGGCCATGCCTGGCTCTCAGTGAGGGACCAGCCTGTTCCTCAGCCAGACAAGCTCTCCTCAGGAGTGAGAAAACCAAGAGGGACTATAGCTCTTACATGTGATACTTCACATCCTTAAAGGTGATCTCCAGGGGCATTGGGTCACAGCTGGGCATTTTCCAAGAGTGTTTGACAAGAAGGGATTGGCCAGTGCCAAATGAGAGCTAAATAAACAGGTATTGAAACAAAGCTGTGGAAAAGAGCTGTAGTTTTTTGTGAGAAGGGGAGGTGAGTGCTGTTCACAGACCATGCGGCAAGAGGAGGGCTCAGCTCTTCCCACCACCCACCTACCAGCTCCAGGAGAGCTCACAATCCTCAGGTTGTGCTGGAGCTGCTCCCTGCATTTTTTTGTGTTCATGTGTTTTGTGCTCATTGGTTTTGGTGAGTTGTGGTTTTGGGAGAAGTGAACGAAAAGGGCTTGGAGACACCCTTTGACTCCAAGATTGTGCCCAGATGCAGAGAGATGGCTGATGATGGGCACTGCAGGAGGAAGGCCAGCCCTTGGTGAGGTGGATGAGTCAGATGTTGTGAAGACTTTTGCCAGCATCATTGGGGTGGAATAGAGCTGTTGGAGGTGAATACAGAAATATCCTTGAAATCCAGCTCCAAGCCTGGAGATGATCACTGTCCAAGTTTCAGGAGTTCAGACTAAGCCAGTGGAGAGGTGGCCTTGACCCAGGCTCTTCAGACTTCATCTCTGGAGGAAAGGATGAAGAGGCAATGTTCACCCCATGATGTGCTCCGAGGAATGAGGGTCTCCGAGAAGTTTGGGTCTTGCTGCTTCCCCGTGTGAAGAGGAGTTAAATACCTGAATACCTGGCAGAGGATGGGATGTCATTCCTCACCCAGTACCCGCAGAAACCCAGGGAAGTCTGTCCAAGTGTTGGTTCTTAACTCGGGGCTGTTCAAGGAATGGCATTCAGGCAACTCCAGAGAGAGTGACAGCAATGAACCCTGAGTGCCTGGAACAGGGACTCCAGGGTCCTGTCAGGGTTGTGTGGGGAAACCATGGGAAAAGTGAGAGGGATTGTTGTGAGCTGGGAAAGTTTCAAGAGGATCAGGAAGCTGATAAAAATGCCTGAAGAACAAAAGGAATTAAATTAAAGTCCCCCAGCTGAATGTAGAGGCTGTTTCAACATCTGTACAAGTCACAAAAGGCTCACAAAATTTAAGTGAAGGAAGAGGGCAGGAACAGGAATCACTTTAGTCCTGCAGCAGGGAAAAGGTTTTGAAGCCATGAGCAGGGAAGAAATTATATCAGAATTCTGGGGAATTGCAGAAACGTCTTTTATTTTGACTAAAGTCCCCAACCTGGGTTCTGGAGAAGCAGGGTAAGGCACCCATAGGCAAAGAGAGATCTCAGTGCCTCCAAGGGAAGACCACGAGCATACTGGAGCTACTGTGATCCAGAGCTGGCTCCTTGGAGCAGTGGCATCACTTGGATCCACAAGATCCCCTGACACCTTCCAGCACCTCTAGTTTGGCTACCCTAGAGAGAAACCAGTATCTCCAGGGCTCTGGGGCAGGAGGAATGATTTAACTGGAGAGGGAGTGTTGAACACTGGCCTTTACTGAAATGGAATCATAACCTCTGCCTCTTTCCTCATTCCATTGGAAGATCCTGTCAACAGCTTTAGGGATAGAAAAGGATGTGTGAGTACCCCCAGATTTGCTTTAGGGCAGCACCTGCAAACCCAACTGTGTCCTTTTGACAGTTCAGTTTAACCGGGGTGACTTTGTGCTGAAGCAGAGAAGCAGTGCTTCCATGATCCATCCCACAAGCAGGGAGAAATCCATCCTTAAGCCATCCCAGATGTTTGCAAAGCAGACGTGGGTCTCAGTCCTGAGGTAGCAGAAGGAAAAGCACTGGAACAAAATGAGACGTTAAAAAAGAAACTGCCAGATCCACGTGGTGGAGCTGAGACAGCTTGGGGAGACCAGGAATGCAGCAGCTGCTCTGTCTGCTGGAGCAGACAATTTAACATGGAAGCTACTGCTTTCCAGAAGTCTGGAGTGAAGCAAATGTTGTGCTGGTGTGCAAAAACAGCAGCAGCAATGATCCTGGGAATAGTCCGGCAGCTTTTGTGCAGGAAGAGGCACTGGAAGGAACAATCATCCAGATTCGGATCAAGCCTCTCAAAGGGACCTTGAAGCCCTACTGTCTTTGACAAACTCGATGTGTGGGACAACGTGAGAGTCATGAGGGTCAACAGAGAGAGAAAGATAGCAAGTGCTGAGTCTGGGATGGAGCAACCCACGAGCTAGGGGAGGCTGGAGAACAACCAGCACAGGTGTGTGAGCTCTGCAGCACAGGACATGGAGACAGGGAAGGGAAGCTGACCATGAACCAGCAGGGAGCTTTTCCAGTGAGGTAAGCCAACTGGGGTGCTGTGGTAGCCAACTGGTGTGCTGTGGTAGCCAAAGCAGGGAATATGTGTGAGAAGAGACAGAAAGGTGAGGCTGTTCCACCTGGAAGAGAGAGGTCAAAAGGGGGATCTGATTGTTTTCCTCTGCCTGAAGGGAAGCTATAGAGGAGACAGAGCCAGACTTTCCTCAGGACTGAAGAATAAGGGGCAAATGGGCAACAAGCAGGAGTTGTAAATGAGGATGAACACAAAAAGTGTGTGCAGCCCTGGCACATGGCCCAGTTCAGGTTGCTTATGGACAAGGCCTTGAGCCAATGGATTCAGCCTTAGAATTATACCTGCTCTGACCACAGCTGACTGGAGACTTGGGATGTTACTCCAAAAATCAGTTAGTCCAAAAAAATCAAGGAAAATCACTGTTCTCAGCCTGTAACACTGCTTTGAGCAGGTTGGCACAGCCACATATGGAGAAACACTGCAGTGTGTTCCCTCTCCTTTAGGGTGGGATTGTGTGGCCACTGGAGAGCATCCAAAATTTCTCTCCAATCTGGAGAAGTGTATCTGTGTTTGATGAAGGTGGGAGAGCAGATGTTGTGCTCCCTCTACAGCATGGTGGGCTCCTCATTGTGAGGAAAACCAGAGCCCCAGGCTCTCAGATGCCCACAGTGGTGCTGCCATCCCACTGTTAAATTCCTCAAAGCCTGTAGTCACAGACAGAGTTTCAGGAGATGCTCCATCCTGGGAAGAAGAAGGAAGGATACGGTGCCCAGGCTTGCTCTGCTCGGTGTGTGCTCAGTGTGCAGAGGCTCTGGGAGAGCTCTGGCAGAGCCTGAGGAGCACTTGACACTTCTGAGAAGCACAGAACAATCTCTCCACTGAAGGACATCTCCAGGCTTCTTTCCCCATGTTCAGATTTCTCACTTCTTGGACAAGGTTTCCACCCCATCACCTTTCCCTTGCAACCCTGGACAGGAGCTCATGTGTCCCTGGGCACCCAGCACAGCACCCAGCTGAGCTCCACAGGTTGTGTTGGTGACATCCTCACTCCCCTTCAGACCCTGGGATGGCCCCAAATCCTCACAGACATCTCACATGTTAACTGTTGCTGGTCTTATCTCCAGGATCAAGACCACATTTTCTTCTCATTCCAGAAAGGACAAGTTTTAATGGGTCCAGAATTGGAAACAGGTCCCTTTGCTCTCCATGCTTCCCATCCGGTTTTCATGTGGGGAGTTGTTTACCACAGTCACGCAAGTGGAGGCAGATGTGGGGTGACAGTCCTGGCTTGGGGGCACAGCAGAGGAGGAGGGCTGGGGTGACAGTCCTGGCTTGGGGGCACAGCAGAGGAGGAGGGCTGGGGTGACAGTCCTGGCCTGGGGGCACATTGGGGCTCCCGCTGCCCTGCACGCCCACGCTGGCCCTGCACCCCTCCCACACATCCCGATGCTGCTGGGGATGCACAAGTGAGCTGAAGGAGAAGGAAATGTTCTCTTTCCCTGGCCAGAGGGGTCAATCCTTGGGACTAGAATGGACTAAATCTCAAGGAAAAAGTGTGGAACACATTCTGGTCTTCATGGAGGGGACACCCAGAGGTGGCTGAGCTCCCCAGTTCCTTTCCTTGGATCTGGTGGCAAGCCAGGGACAGTCACCATGACAGGTCAGCACAATGTCCCTGTTCCCTGCTGGGGTCCCACAGGGGCAGTGGTGATGGACCAGGGGATGTGGAGGGGACAGGACACCTGTCCTGTGTGTGGTGACCAGGTGAAGGACTGGCTGTAGGACTGGGCATGAGCTGGAGATGGGTCAGGGACATGCTGGCAGGAGTGGTGGCACTCTGGGCGTGTCACCCCTTTGGACAGAGTCCCTGGCCCATGCTGGGGTGATGATGGGGCAGCAAGAGGCACAGAGAGGACCCTCAATTCCCATGGCTGTGGGAACACAGCCTGGTCAAGGATGCCCAGAGCTGATGGTGTTGGGAGAGGCTGCTAGGGCAAAACATGAAAAAGAGGCAATGGAGACAAACTGTGACATGCTGTGACAAAACCCAGCTCCTACTGGACTGAAGATGATGGTCCACACCCTGAGTGATGCAGGAGGACAAGGATCCTGTGGCGTGGCAGCAGGTGGAGGGGACAAAGAAGTTCATGACAGCCATGGAAAACTGTCCTGGCTTTAGAGGAAGAGAAGTGTCCGTGGGTGAAAGCTGCCTGAGCACACGGCTGGGCTTGGCAGAGGAAGAAATTAATGTTAACAGCTCATGGATGATGATATGGAAAAGCAAGTCCATAATTCCTTGGTATCACAGAGCTTTTATTTAAGGAAATGTCCACGCAAGAGGATGTGGCTCTTGTGGAAACTACTAAGTGGTGGAGGGGGCTTGGGACCACCCTGGTCACATGAGCACAGGGCAGAATTGGATGTGATCAAGGGACACTGACCCCTCCCCAACCCAGGGGCGGGCTCTGAAGCACCCACAGGTGACAGGTCCCACTGGTGACAAGGACAAGCTCTGCTGGTGTGCTGGCCAGCCCCTGCTCGTGCAGCCCAGCCTGTGCTGTCTCACCTGCCAGAGGAGCCCAGTCCTGACCCTGTTCATGGCACCAAGCTGTCCTGTCTAGTGACATCTGCTCCATGGATGTCTCTGCGCAGCCCTGCCCAGAGGGTGGCACAGTGTCCCGGATGTGCAGGGCCATCATCCTTCCAGACACATTTTCCATCCATCCATCACCTTGAGGGGCTCCACAGGCAGAGTTCCCCGGAGTTCTCCCCTAATTGCTTCCCCTCACACCCCCATTCCTGGTGTGCTTTGTGCATGAGGGTCCAGCTGTCCCACCAGCATCATTCCCCTCCTGCATCCTGCCCACCTGAACTTCTTGCTGTGGCCACAGGCTGCAGTCAGCCTTCCTGGAGTGGTGAGGCTTCACTTCTGGATGCGTCCCAAGTCCTGCTCCTGGAGGATCTCCGTCCCTCCTGCCTTGGACCAGGTTTCTCCCAAGCACAGTGCTCCACGTGTTGTTCTGGGGAAGGTCTTGTGACACTTTCCCAAGCTCCTGAGCTGGATGCTGCTTGCCTGACATCCCCCTGGAGCTGGCAGATGAGCTGGGGTGGACAGGGAGGGGCGGGATGGGCCAAGCCCCCCGTGGGCTCTTTGTGATTTTGGCTTTCTGGGTTGCATCCACAGAGCTCATGGCAGACTGGGCCGGGCTGACCTGGTGCTCCAGGGGGAGGGCTGGTCCCCCAGGTGTGACAGCCAGCCCCTGTGTGACAGTCAGGGGGCTGTGACACAGCTGCTCCCTCGCTCCAGGGCACAGAAAGGGGCTGTGTTTGCAGCAGGAACTGACCCCCCTGAGCACAGCCTGAGATCTGTGAGACTGTGAATGGCTGAAGCAGGATATTGG
>VZSR01003083.1:1995276-2008286 GCA_013398615.1 Brachypodius melanocephalos | reverse complement strand
GCTCCAGCCCCTCAGGATCTGCACTGTCCTGAGGGATCCTGGACTGGACGCAGGGCTTGAGGGGCCTCAGCAGTGCCAGCACAGGGGACAGGCCCTGCCCTGCTCCTGCTGCCACTCTTCCTTTGCCACAGGCCAACATCACAGGCACAGAGAATGATCAAAATAGCCTGCAAGGGCTGGGCTGGGAGAAATATTAGAGCAAAGTCAGGTACCTGCACAGCCCCCCCAGAAGTGTCCATGAAAGGTGAAACAGAAACAGGAGAGCAGTGTGGGAACACAGGATCTGCCACTGGGGCCTTGTAAAGGAAATCCCTCTTGGTAGGGTGGTCCCAGTGGGTACTGGCTCGTCCCCATGCCATCGAGGGGGCACTGCCAAGAGCTGGCATTGTCCCAGCCCTGCTTACCCACAGGCACCGTGAGGGGTTCCGTGGGCAGAGGAGGGACAGGCAGGTGGAAGGAGAGCTGGTTTTAGGAGAGAAGCATGAAAATGCTGGGCTTGTTTAGTCTAGGAAAATGAAGGCTGGGAGAGAGCTAGTCTATAAATACATCTGGGAGTGAATAGCAGGAGGGATCAGAGCTATTTAGGCTGGAGGAGTGTGCTGGCAGAGGAGCAGATGGCTATCAGCTGGCCGTGAACGTGGTTACGCTGCAGAGAGAGGAACCATCCCCTCCTTGCTAAAGGCAACCCTGGGACAGCCTCTCCTGGGGTCAGCCAGGGCCGAAACCTGAGCTGAAAACTGTGGCCCAGCAGCCTTGTCAAAAATCATCTTCAGCATCTCCTTGTCGCCATGGAAGGGGACCCCCTTGGCGGGCCCTTGGTGGGTTCCTGGGAGGGTCACCTGGAGCAGCCCTGGGATGCTGCTCGGAGCCCTGGGTGCTGTCAGGGCTGAGGTCACATCACGATCCCTCTGGGAGGGAGCTGAAGGCTTCAGTTCACAGAGCAGCTGTGGGGCTGGGAAGGCTGTGGTGCACCGGAAACTTCAAAAAGCCCTGGTGTGGATCCAGCTTGGCCCTGGCCCAGTTCAAAAAAACAAACAAACACAACATTTCTGGTGAGCTACACACCCTGGCGTGTGGCCAGGACTGCAAATAGCCCGACTGGTTTCAAGATGGAGCTCGGAAAATTTATGGGGAGGATTTACCCGGGTGGGTGCCTGTGGTAGCAGGAATGGGAATGGGTCCCCCAGGAGCACTTCCCAGGCCGGCATTTGACCTGTGGCTGCAGCCTGGAGCAGCAGGCCATGGACACCCTGCCGTGGCCGGGGGGAGCGGTGTCCTGGCCACCCTCTCTGCTCCCTCCTGCTCTGCTCCATGGCCACAGAGGCTGTCCCTGGGGATCATCCTGTGGGCAGTCCAGAGGGAATGAATCCCAGCATGAATCCCAGCTGTGCTGCCCGGGAAGGTGATGCTGCAGGAGGATCTCCTAAGCTGATGCTCCAGAGGGGCTCAGGATCTTTGCACAGCTGTGTGAGGGTGATGCTCAAGGGCACCATTCATACAATTCCCACTCTCCTTGGTGCCGTTTAATCCTCCACCTTCCTCCTCCCATCACTGCTCTGCAGAGCCCAGAGCCTCTTCTATCCCATTTTCCTTCCCTGCACTGTCTGGGATCAAACCTCTCCTCCCTGTCCCTCCGTGCCCCTGCCTCAGAGGGTTCCTGGTGCTACTCAGTCACCCTTCACCCCACCTGCCTCTCCAAGCCGTTTTCCTAGGACTGCTTTCCTTATTCCACATTCTTCCTTTCTCTCCTCCCACCACAGCCACGTTCTGATGGGATATGGATAAAAGCCTTTGAGGATAACCAACCACAGGGGCTGTTCCCTCCCATGCCAGGATTCCCCTGAGCTACTGCCTGCCCACGACAAGGAGCAGGGCTGAGGTTGGTACACTGCATCCACGGCTCTCAGCAGGGTTTTTGGCAGGAATGCCACAGTCCCAGGTACTGATTTGTCCCCAAGGCATCAGTACCCAAAGCATCAGGGATGCAGAGGTGTGGGGAGAGCCACACACCAGCAGAGAGACTCTGCCCCAAATCCTCCCCCTGCCTGTCTCGGGTCAGGCTCGTGGAACTGCCACTCACTTTCCTGGGCCATCATTACCCTTCAGCATTGCTGTTACTCAGGTTTCCCAGTTTTCCCCATCACATGGGATGACATCCTGCTCTGTTCCTGCTGCACAGCCCCTTTGGATGGGCAGTGGGAGTAGAGAGCAGGGCACAGCCCCTGACAGGGGGTGCAGAATTTGTGACACAATGTGCACACCCAGCACAGGTGTTTGCACCTGCAGGCCCCAAGGAAGGAGCTTCCCACACCATTCCTAGTTGTATCCTCTCATGATGTGCTCCCAAAGGAATTCCCACCCTGCCTCATGTGCAGGGCCAGGAATTTGCCTTGATCCTTGTGGTCCCCTTCCAACTCAGGACATTTTGTCATTAGGTTGCCCAGAGCAGCTGTGGCTGCCCCTGGGTCCCTGGCAGTGCCCAAGGCCAGGCTGGACAGCAACCTGGGACAGTGGAAGGTGTCCCTGCCATGGCAGGGGGTGGGTTGAGATGGGGTTTAAGTTCCCCCCAACACAAACCATTCAGTGATTCTATGATTTGCTACCCGCAGATTTTTCCATGTGGCCCTTTTGCTTCACATTCCTTATCAATTTCCTCTTTCCTCCCAGCCCATTTGGAGGCTTTGTCCAGTTCCGTGGCTCTCCCCTTCCCTGTCCCGGGAAGCTCTGGGAAGCAGGGAGGAGCTGTGCCAAGGCTGCAGGGATGGCTGCTGTGGAGTGTTTGAGGAGGGATGAGAAGCATCGCTCACGCTCGGGGGACTCAGGGCCTCCTTCCAGCTGCTTGGGCTTAGAGCAGGTTACAGTTCTGGGAAATGGGGCCCTTTTCCAGTGTCAAATACACGGTGCTTTGGCATTCCCAGAGCACGGGAGATGTAAAGCTGCTCCCCGAGCACGGCACCACTCCTCTCTCCACGTCACGGCTCAGCCCCCTGGGACCCCCCCTCAGGATGGGCCTGCCTGTGCTGCATCCACAGCTCCGCAGAGTTCTCAGGCACAGGATCTACCCTGATACACTGAAAGCCTCTCTCCCCTATGTGGAAATAATTTTATTTTATCTCCTGTCAGCTCTTAAGCTGCCCATAACCTGTGGCCATGCCTTTCCATTCCTGGGGGACCTTCAGGGGTCTCTGTCCTGTCCCTGCTGGATGTACTCAGCTAATATCCAGTGGAGAGCAGGGTGGGAAGAGGTCACAGCCAGGCTTTTGGGGTCACTAGGCTGCCACTGGGCTCTGCAAGCCCTGGCAGGGTGCAGGAGCCTTGACCCTCCCTGTGGAGGATGTGGTCACCCTTGGGGACACCCTGACACCTTGCCCCAGGCTGCTCAGGCATCATGGACTGGCTTCACACCCCTCTGGCTCTGTGCAGCACTGTGGGTTTGGCAGTGCCAGCAGCACCGGTGGGTGCCCTTTGATGCAGCATCCACTGCCCAAGTGTCCCCAGCAGCCCCAGTTCCTCTGGGCTCCTGCACACACGACAGGACCCTAGACATTCCAGGCTCAGGGTTTGTCCCAAAAAGAGTTCTCTCTCCCCCATATCCTGGAGCCCATGGAGTGACATCAGCCCAGGATGTTCCTGCACTCTGGGGTGCTGCAAATCCATCAGGTGCTGGGCTGGCTGTGTCTGCTCACCTGGAGCCTGAGTCTGCTGTGCTTTGTCTGTCCAAGGTGGCTCTGCTGGATCCAGTCAGTGCTGAGCTGGCCCCACCTGCTTAGGAAAGCAATCACTTCAAGCAATCATTTGGTGTGAGCAGCTTCACCTCAGGGCTTTGCTGACGAGGGTTCTGCACCGGGGCTGGGCAGGGTGGATTCAACCACCCTGGGTCCAAGATGCTCTGGGAGCACTGGCCAAGGTGGCTTTGACCACCCTGTGAGCTGTGGGAATACTGTCCACAGCACTGCCAGGGGACACTCTCAGCACCAGGGGCAATGGGCAATGGGCCACCTTGGGTGCTGGCAGGGGCACAGTTCTAACCTTAACCCTACCTCTAACCCCAATCCCTGCCCCAGCAGCACTTCTCTCTCCTACGAAACTTCAGCCTCTCTCTGGGCCCCCATCCCACCCCAGGCACCTGGAGTAGCTTCTCCTGCTGCCCCAAACACCAGCAGGGCACGTGATGGGCACGGGAGAGGCAGCAGTGCTCGATGCTCATCTTCACGTGTGCCTGAGGACAGTACCCCTCCTGCCTTGGCTCTGTCTTGGGACAGGGCAGCTCCTGTCCCCACACACCTGTGACAGGCACAGGTGCCATGAGGTGCCAGCACTGCCAGCACCTAAACCCACCTGGAGTATCCATGTAACACCTCCCAGCTCAACAAGTCAGATGCTGCTTGAAGCCAACTCCCCTTTGTCATGTGCTAAGATGCAAAATATTTTAATCCACGTTTCTCTTTTGCATTTCTTTTCTTTCCCATACTGGATTCCTAGAAGACAGGGAATTTATGGTGTGAGTCTGCTCCAGCCACAGAGAAAACCCAGCCAAGGTCAACACCACGAGACAGGCAGCTGCTGCCAAGGGGGAAAAGAGAGATTGC
Source organism: Brachypodius melanocephalos (assembly GCA_013398615.1). NCBI lineage: Eukaryota > Metazoa > Chordata > Aves > Passeriformes > Pycnonotidae > Brachypodius > Brachypodius melanocephalos. The sequence continues at coordinate 2,003,697 of VZSR01003083.1, read as the reverse complement.
TTAGTGCTTGGCGGAGGAGGAAATCAAACCAAAACCCTTCCAAAAAAATCGAGATATAAAACACCCTCCACCCCAAAACCCTTTGGTGGAAAAAGACCAAAAGCTGTAAGGACGGTGCCTGCATTTCCCCTGCGTGGCCCCAGCCTGGCCCTGCTGTGCCTCACCCCAGCCCTGTCCCCTGGCACTGTGCAGGGAGGCCAGCGAGCAGGGCTGCAGCTGGGGGCACAGGGACACCCCTGTGGTGGCACGGGAACATCCCTGTGGTGGCACGGGGACATCCCTGTGGTGGCACGGGGACATCCTGTGGTGGCACGGGAACATCCTGTGGTGGCACGGGGACACCCCTGTGGTGGCACAGGGACATCCTGTGGTGGCACGGGGACACCCCTGTGGTGGCACAGGGACATCCCTGTGGTGGCACAGGAACACCCCTGTGATGGCACGGGGACATCCCTGTGGTGGCACGGGGACATCCCTGTGGTGGCATGGGGACATCCTGTGGTGGCACGGGGACATCCCTGGCCGTGCCCGGCTCCAGCCCTCACCCAGAGCTCCAATGCCAAGGCCAGCTCTCGCCACCACATTCCAGGAGAGCTGCTGTGCACCAGGGCTGCTCTGGGGTGGCTGTTTGCATCCCTGCCCTGCATCCTTCCCGCATTCCCTGGATGCTGCTCCGTGCCTGTGGGGCTGGAGATTTCAGCTGCTCCCAGCCCGGTCAGGCAGCTGTGGGGAATTCCAGCCATCCTGTCCCATTAATGCTGGCCTTTGGGGTGTTCTCCAGCAAACACCCTCTGTGCTCTCCCTGGGGTGTGTGTGGGACTCCGAGCACCCATGGCAGGCTCAGCTGGAGTGATCCAGGGTGTGCCAGTGAGGCTGCACCGTGGGATGGGTGCCAGGGCCCTGCCCACGCTGCCCCTGCTGCCTCTGCTCGTGGCAGGGCCAGGAAAACAGGGAAAAGGGGATTGTCCATGGGATGGACAATGGACAGTGCTCTGCAGATCGGGATGGTGCTCACAGGGCCTTGGCAAGGGCAGCCGTGCAGGTCCTTTCAAAGACGTAAAACAGCTCCAGAGGGGAAGGAACAGACTGCTCTCCTCGTGTGGTAGACAGGATATCAAATGGGCTTTAGTGGGGCAAAGGCAGGTTAAACTCAGGGAAAAGCAGTCAGAGCTGTGCCGTTCCTCCTGGATCCTGTGGGCATCCCTGGGCATTGGTGTGGGCACCAGCTCTGCTCCAGTCCCAGCCTGGGCCATCTGCTTCTTCCCCCTGATCTCCTCTGCTGTGCCCACATTTTTTCCATCACCCCTTCCCCACCCCCTGGGAGCTGGCACAGGGTTTCTGTCCCTGGCCAGGGAGCTGCAGGAGCTGCTTTTGTCTGGAGATGACGGGGTGTGCAATGGGGAGGTCCCATAGCCAGACCAGCAGTGGCTGATCCCACACTCCAAGGGTCACTGTGCTGGTGTGATGCACCTTCCCAGCTTCCCTCCTTTACCCTCTGCTCATGTCAAAGCCTGGATTTCCATCCCAGTGCCAGGCATGTCCTGTGCCACTCTCCAGATCACAGGAGCCTGTTGGGAAGGCTCAGCCTTGCCAAGGCCAGGCCAGCCCCAGCTCAGTCCTGTGTGGTGTGTGGGACATTTCTGTGTCTGCCACATTTGCTCACTCTGGACTCTTGTCACCATCCAGGGACTCAACCAGAGGGTGTCCACAGCTTGGGGGCCCCTCTGTGGCCCCAGCCCTTGGAGAAGGTGCCTGTCCAGGACAGAGGGGCTGCAGAGCCCTGATGGGCAGCATGATCTGCTCTCCTTCCACAATGGAACTGCCTTGTGCTGTTCTCCAGGGCTTGTCTGGGGACAAGCCTGGGGTGACCCACTGGGCACGATTTCCACAACGTGCTGTGAAACACCAGCTCCATCTTTTTATTGGAGGTATTTTGGTGAAGTCAGGGGATACTGTCCTTCCTGTCCTTGCTGGGAAGGACAGAAGGAAAGACATGGAGCTGTTGGAGCAAGCCCAGAGGAGGCATCAAGTGGATCAGAGGGATGGAGCAGCTCTCCTGTAAGGAAAGACTTGGAGAACTGAGATTGTTCAGCCTGGAGAAGAGAAGGATTCAGGGTGATCTGGTGGTGGCCTTCCAGTTCCTGAAGGGAATTTACAGAAAAGATGGAGAGAGGCCATTTACAAAGTCCTGGAGTGACAAGACAAGGGGGAATGGGTTCAAATTGACAGAGAGCAGGGTTTAGATTGGATATTAGGAAAAAAATTCCTCCCCATGAGGATGGGCACAGGTTGCCCAGAGAAGCTGTTGCTGCCCCTGGACACCTGGAAGTGTCCCAGGCCAGGCTGGATGGAGCACCCTGGAATAGGGGAACGTGTTCCTGCCCATGACAGGGGGGAATAAGATCAGTTTTAAGTTCCTTTCCAACCTAAACCATTCCATGATTCTCCAGCTCTGCTGGGACATCACCATCATCCTTCTCCCTGCCCAAACGAGGGCACACACAGGAAGAGCCCTGGCTTTCCCAGACTCCTCATGTACGAGCTGCACAGCAAGGCTGGAGGTGTCCTCTGGCCATGGGGCTGCTGGGGACACGAGGGACACAGCAGGGAACCCTCCAGTCCTGGGGCAGAACACCAGGAGCTGAGTAAACAGCTGAGTAAAGCCTCTACCAGCTTCTGCCTGGCTCTGCTGCTCGTACGTGTGCCCTGCACCCAGCTGGGACAACCTGTGCCCTGGAGCTGGTGCCAGTTGACCCCTGCACCTTATCCAGGGGAAAAGGCATTTCCTGTGGGTATCCTGCCCATCAGCTGCAATGATTCATGCTGCTGGTTTCCTTTCCCAGCCCTTTCTGCACCTCCTGGCCTCTCCCTCCCACTTCTACCCTTCCTTGGCAGGGAAGGGTGTGAAATACTCAGTTTATCGCAGTCCTGCTCCCCAGGGATTGCAGTGCTTGTCCTGGGCAGGCACCTCCCTGCCCCACACCACCCACCCCACAGTGATGGGGTATTGGGCAGGCCATGGGGCTCATCTGGCCACAGCCCTCCTGCTGCTTTCTGAACACTCTGGGCATCCTGGGCACCCCGGGTATCCTGGGCATCCTGGAAACCCTGGGCATCCTTGGCATCCTGGGCATCCTGGGCATCCTGGGCATCCTGGAAACCCTGTGCATCCTGGGCATCCTGGGCACTCTGAGCACCTTGGATACACTGGGCATCCTGAGCATCCTCGGCCTCCTGGACACCTTGAGCGTGAGAACCTGCTTTCAAAAACTGGTCTTTTGGGAAATCCTCAAACCAAGAGTGTTCCTTGGCCATCTCCTTAGGGAAACTCTTCTGGCACAGCCATATAGATGCCCCACAGCTGTGGGCTGGGGTGAAAACTGATTTCCCCAGCTGGTATTTTGGGCACAAAAACGTCAGGTTTGGCAAACACACCCCACCCATCTGGCCAAGCGTGCTCACTTGTCCTGGGAGTTGCCTGTTGCAGGAGTGTCTCGTGGTCACTCCTCATTCCATGCCCATTCCCTGCCTCAAGGAGGGGAAGGCAGAAAATTCCAGCAGTAAGATTCATGTGGTCTCGACACAATTCCTTTAGGGAAGAAAGAAGAGGGTTGTGGTTAAAGGTTTGGTGGCTGAGACTTGGCTTCTGTCCCTGCCTCTGCCATGCTTCAGTCCCAGGGAGTCACACGGAACCCTTGGGAATGCCATGGACCCAACTGCTCCCCACGGCCTCGGAATGGTGACACCAGCACCGTCCCAGCTGCTGGGCCACTTGGGGTGACAGTCCCTGTATGTGCCCTGGAGCGAGGAAGGGCCCATTCCCTGTGTTTACCCCGTTGGACTCCAGGAGCTGACTGATGTCTCCCTGTTCGAGGCCTCCTCAGCTCGGCTCCATTTAAGGGGCTTAGGAAGAATTGAACATTGCTGGAATTCTTCTCTTGCTAACTTTAAACATTCATTACTTTAAATGCTAATCCCCTGGGATTATCCCATTGGAGAGAGCAATGTAAAGCAACGGGGGAGAGAACAGAGTGTCTTCTTGCCCACTGCACACCACTCAACAGCTCTTTGGGGAGGGAAGTGTGAAAATGCCAATGAAAGCTTCTCCAAACCTGGCGTGATTTTTACACCTCAGTGTGGACTCTCAAACAAGCCAAGTCTGAAGTGTCTTGTTCCAGCTGGTTTTGAGTCGTACATGTCCAAAGTGTCTCCGTGGAGCAAGAGAGGGAAATGTGTATTTTTCCATGTGTGTGACTCAGAAATGACTGAACCCAGTCGGTTCCAATTTCTTGAAAAATCCGCTTTTGGCTTGAACCCAAGAGTGGAAACTTTCAACCAAAAAAGAGTTGATTTGAGCTCTAAATAACATGAAAAAAGGCTTAGAAGGGAAACTGGATTTCAACCATCATTATGGCAATCGCTTCTCATGGCGCTCTGACAGCAACAGCGGAGCAAGTAGTGAAAGTAATTCCCAAGGAAAATTCACTTGCATTCCTTGGGCAGATCGGGATTGGGCTGCAGATGCTTTGTACAGGTCGTTCACGAGCAGGAGAGGGACCAGCCCTTGGAACAGCCAAGGAACAGGAGAGCTCAGCTCCAAAGGGATGGAGGTCAGCCCTGGGCCTTGGCACAGGGCAAGGCTTTGGGACAGAGGCACAGTCCTGCCCACAGAGATATCCCCTTGCTCCCCTCCAACTTGTGTCTTCCCTGCAAAACGCCCTGTTCACTCAGGGAAGATTTATTTATTCCCTGAGAAGTGCCGGCATAATTTGAAGCCACAATTAATTAAAGACTGCTGCAGTCTGCTTGCAAACAGGAAGCAAGGCAGAGAAAAAGACACAATCTCTCGAAAACAGACATGTTGTGAATTAGCTCTAATCAGCCTAACAATGATGGATGCACTCCCCCAGTGGCTTTCATCTGTGAGCTGATTATGCTGATGTTTGTGAAGGCCCTATGCTGGATGAGGATGAGATGGACAAGCTGATAGCCTGGGTTTCTCCTGCCTTTCGAGGATGCTGGATCTCGGCGTGGCGACGCTGTCCAACTTGGCCATGGTCGCACCAATAAATCAATGGCCGGGCTATAACCGGCGATGTGGCTCCCTGGCTCTGAAGAGAGGCCAGCAGATTTCCCTGAAAGGAGCAGACTGTTTATATTTGGGGAAAAAAGATCCTTTAACTGGAATGAAACCAGGACCATGTGCTGCAGGACATCGTAGTATGGCACAGAGCTGCAGGCGGGGAGGGCTCGCTGCTCCGAGCAGAGCCAGCTCCAAGGAGAGACCAGGTGGCTTTGGGCTTTGTCCAGGCCAGTTGCAAACATCTCCAAAGAGGATTTTCACCCTTGCTGTGCAAATCTTTCTTTTTCTTCACCTCATGCTGGATATTCTGTCATCACAACTTGTGCTGGCAGCCCCTGGATCCTTCTCACACCCCTGAGAAGAGTTTGGCTCTGTCTTTGTAACTCATTAGGCAGCCGAAAACAGCAATTAGAGAGTCCCTTACTGATGAATCCTTAACTGTCCCCTAAGGCACCATGTGCTCCAGTCCCTCCCCATCCTGGCAAGGACAGAACTCGCCCCAGCACGTCACTTTTTATGGCCATCCCAACCCAAAGTCCCATCAAGAGTAGATCTGGGCATGGAACAAATTCATGGGGGTAAAAATGGCTGTGGCTGGAGTCACCCCCAGGTTCCTGCTCACAACATGGTCAACCAAGGACCCAGCTCAAGGGGATGAGGGCCTGGACAGGACTGGGGTTAGAGGAGGACAGGGCTCATGAAGAAACATGACTGAGGCCAAACCATGAAGAGAGGTGTGTGCTGCAGCAGGAGCCCATGGAGCTCTCACAGGACACCTGGTAGTGTGAGACCACAAGGGATGAGTTAGGGCATGGAATGATCCCTAGGATGGGGAATGCCATGCAGAAAACCAGTCTATGAGTGACGATATTCAGAATCATGCTCAGAGGAACGGGCTTTGAGGGTTGATGTGCTGAGGTTTGACTGGCTTTGGCTGCATGCTCTGCTTTGGGAGAAGTGTCTCCATGACTAGAGACACTAAGTGGAGAGAAACGGGCACCTCCAGAGCACTGTGGCTGCCTCCAGACTGGGATCTGCAGCTTGGAAAAAAGAGGCTGTGGACAGAAGTTCCTGAGGATGCTCAAGTCTGCTTGGAGGCTGCTGGAGTTGCTGAAGACACCACAGAGGAAAAGTGGTGGGTGGGATGAGGTCCGTCCCCATCTCCTGGGGAGATGGGACAGAGAGACCCCCTGGAGGGATGTCCTGGCTGAGCTGGGCACAAGGGGTTGTGGAGAAGGAGCTCAGCAGAGCCCCAGGGGGCTTTTCCCCTTGGTTTGTGCCTAAGTCCTTTTTAGGCCCCAGAGCGAGCAGTCTGCACATGTCCCTTGATCACAACTGCCCATAAATCTTGCTGTCACTGAGGGAACCTTTCACTTCCAGATATAGATTGGAGAGCAAATGCTACTGGCTATTCTGGGACGTGGCAGCTGATAGATGGCTCTAGGATTTACTATTTCAGACTTGGACTTTGCTGTCGGGGAACGCGATGGAGAAATCAGTTGTGGAATGTGCACATTGGCCACGCAGGATTCATCTCAAACAGACTGATGAATAACCCCTGCCAGATCAGCAGTGCAGGTGAAGGATTCCTCTTTCCCATATTGGGAAATTTTTAGGGATTGAAGTCAACTGAGCTGAAGAGCCCAGAGGCTGAAGGTGCTGGAGGATGATAGGATTTTCAAGGCAAAGGTACAAAACTTGGTGATGCTTCTCACAACAGTGCTTTGCCCATTAAAATCACAGTGAGAATGAGCAGAGCTTAGAGAGACCAGGTAAATCTTCAGGAAAGAGTGGGTCTGAGGAGCTGGAAGTGCCCAGTGGAAATGAGAACTGCCAGAAGTCAAGCTGAGCTGGACCTTGGGAAGGTGCAAATAGTGACGGACTCTGTGGCTGGGTCAATAAACGGGGGGGTCAATGTGAGTGGAGAAGAGGGGAGATTAAAGGTGATCTTGGGTGCACCCTAAATACATCACATTTCTTGTGACATCAACTCAGTCATCACAGGTTGGTTCATGACGATGTCCCCCAGAAACCAGAGCCAGTGGTGGTCCCAGCCCACCCACCCCAATCCTAGAGGAACTGGCTCCAGTTCAGCGTGGCTCCCATGGAAATAAGTCAGTGTGGACTGGGGAGGGCCAGCAGGGGTGGGACTCCTCAGCCACCACCAGCACTGGGACAGGTCTCTTTGGAGCCCTGGGAGTCTCCTGTGCCTGACTCAGTGGGCTGGAGGAGCTCCCTGCAGAGCTGAGGGATCCCACTCGTGGGACTCTGCTGGGGCACGCTGCTGGAAGAGGCACGGAAGGATCCAGGATGGTCAAGAACACCTCTGGTGCCTGAGGACCAGGAGAAGGTAAGGGCTGGAACAAACTTTCCAGGAATGAAATGTGGGAATAGGTGGGACCATAACGTGGAGTGTGCCTGGTCTGTGGTACTGATGCTGTGGGAGGCAGCGAGGTCCGGCCCATGACATCGTGTGGATACTGAATCCATAGATTTCATTAGTGTGGATTTTCTCTCTGGGGCTCATGAAGCACATGGAAACACTGACCTTGGAAAGGCCATCCTGAAGGAGCCAGCTGAGTAATGAATTTTAGCTGTTAAGGCAGTAAATGGGAACACTAGGACATCCTTGGGAAATCCAGGCCTCACCAGAGTGAGCGTTTTGTAGATGTTGGGAGGAGTAGATTTGTTCTCAGTGGGCAGAAGGGAGATGAATTCTTGCTCTGGTTGTAAATAAGGTGCAACCTCCTCCTCCCTCCTTGGACCAGCTGAGCTTTGTCCCTTGCCCTCAGCTCTGTCCCTTCCAGCACCCCAGAGGAGATTTCCAGCTCACCAAGACTTTCACTGCTGTCCTACCACAGACTCAGCCCAGCTTGCCCCAGGGCCCAGGCCTGGTCCCATGTGGCCCCCGTGCACATGCACATCGCCTCCAAGGAATGTGCTTTCTTGGGTGGAAACTGTGTCATCGGAGAAATATTTCATATTTTCATTCGTTCGCATTCCCCAAATGAAAAATGAATCGTGAAGTCTCATAAATAAGGGGCCGAGTTTCTCATTTACATATTTCTGTGGTTCTTGGAGCAGGGGTGGCCGTGGCCCTGCCAACCATGTCCTAAGCCTTCCCCTCGTGCACCTTGGCTCCCGCTGGCAGCTGCCTGGAATGGGAGAGCTCGGACCAGCTCCGCGCCGCTGAGGTCACTCTGCCTCCTGCCAACATCCCGTGCAGCTGCTGGCATGAGCGGGGCAGGGAAAGCTGGGAGCCTTGGAGAAATCCCATCCCCAGGCAGGTTTTTGGGATGCAAAGAGGGGTTTGCATAGAGCAGGAGGGGGAAAACCCC
>VZSR01003083.1:1928936-1939131 GCA_013398615.1 Brachypodius melanocephalos | reverse complement strand
GGCTCTGCTCGCAGATCAGCCGAATTCACGGCACCCACATCCACTTCAGCCACCCGAGGTGCTGAGGGAGCCCCTCCAAGCAAGGTCCCCGGTGGGACCCTCCAGCCGAGGGTGGGAGCAGTGTGGGAGCGAGTGGAGGCTCTGCGGGTCCCGGGGGGCTGTGGCCGTGCTGTGGCTATGGGCACTCTAAGTGTGTGTCCCTGTGTGCCCCGGGGCAGGAGCCATCCCTCCGTGCTGAGGCTGTGCTGCGGGAACTGCTCCGCTGACTGAGCCGGGACCGGCCGGGGCCGTGCTGGGCCCCGCCCAGCTCCCCCTGCCACCCCCTGCCACCCCCTGCCACCCCCTGGCCCCTCTATAAAGTACTTGTTGGTACCCAACATTGTCTTGGTCCTTCTGTGCCCGTGCAAGGGCCAGGAAGCCGCCCTCGGGGCGAGGCAGCCCTGTGGCCACCCACTCTGGGCCTGTGGCCACCCACTCGTGTCCCACACAAGCTGCTCTGCCAAAGGACGCTGTGTGCTGGTGGTGTCACCCCGGCTCGCCCAGGTTTGGGGGATGTGTCACTGTTTGGTGGCACTGAGCCCCTAAGGCTGCCCAAGGGAGGGGTGCTCCAGTCACGCTGCCCTCCCTGGGATGCGATTTTGGGGTGCTGAGAGCCTTTGCTGCTCACCCCATTGCTGGTGCCCGGCTCCAGCCTCGTGTGGCTGCCAGGGCTGTCAGGAGCTCCATGTGCTCCTCACGTTCCCCCACGGTGAGAGCTGAGACAACGGCAGCGTCTTCCAAAGCGGCTCCCGAGGCGGCCAAACCCTGGCCCAGCCCCCGGCACAGCGGGACCCCGCGGGGCAGGGCTGTCCTGTCCTGTCCTGTCCTGTCCTGTCCTGTCCTGTCCTGTCCATCAGCCCTGTGCCCGGAGGGGCCGCGCTGGCGGTGGCGTGTGGCAGTGGCACGTGGCAGCACCGACCCTGCCAGCCGCTGTCGGTGTCCTGGCCTTGTCACTCGCTGCGGTGGCACGTGGCATCCACAGGGACGGGTGGGAGAGCTGGTTGCTCCCAGTGCCGTGGGCATGGGACAAGCCATCGACTGGGCTGGCCCTGGCCCTGCGCGGTGCTGGCGCCTCGGGGAGATGCTCGCTGTTCTCTCCAGCAGGAGTGAGCTCGAATGGGGGCAGAGCTCGGGAAAAGGGTGTGGAGCATCCCCGGGGCTGGCAGGGCAGTGGAGAGCCTGGAGAGCCCATCCTGAGACCGGGGGATAGACGGGGGATGCCGAGTTTCGATGTTTAAAGCAGCAGGGAAAATACTGGCCCAGGAGAGCCCAACCCCAGTGGGTTTCTCCCCAAAATGGGAGGGTGCGGAGGAAGTCCCTGGGTCTCCGCTTGGTTCATGAGTGGCAGGTTGTAGGTGCTGACGTTTGCCTGAACCGCTCACATCTCCCTTGCCTGGAAAAAGCCACTCTGATGGTGGCCACGGGGCCCAGGGTCTGTGCAGGGGGTGCTGGGGACATGCAGGGGTTGGGGCATCCGCGGGGGACTGTCCCCGGTGGGGCTGGGGCAGCATCCTCACCTCCTCTCTCTGTCCACAGCAAGCTGACCCGGGAGAGCGGGACAGACTTCCCCATCCCCGTGATCCCCCCGGTGCCGGACGTGGAGACGGAGAAGCTCATCCGGGAGAAGGATGAGGAGGTGAGTGCAGGGCGGGCTGAGCCCCCAGCCCCCTGCCCCGCTCCCTCCAGCCCCGGCGATGGCACAGCCGTCAGGAGCCATCCTTCCTGCAGCCTGCCGGCTGCTGCTGCTCCGACGAGCAGGGTCTGGAGGTGCATCCAAGGGTTTCCCCTCCCCAGCTCTTGGCGATCCCCGTTTGTCTGGGCTGCTCAGCCCGAGCCCCGTTTGCACGGGAGCTGCGTGGCTGGGGCTTGGCGCCATCCACGATCCCGGCTCTGCTCCCTTCCAGCTGCGGCGGATGCAGGAGATGCTCCAGAAGATCCAGAAGCAGATGAAGGACTCGCACTAGCCCGTCCCTCCTCCTCCTCCTCCTCCTCCTCCTCCTGGCCTCGGATCAGAAATGTTTACATCACGCTGCGCCCGCCCGGCCCCGCTGCCAGACTCGGTACCAACGCCCACCCACCACCTTAAGCTGCGGCATCGCCTTATCCAAGAGCCCAGCGCCCGCGGGGACACGAGGGGACAGCGAGGGGACGGCAAGGGACAGGGCACCCAACCCGGGCTCCTCTGCTCTAGTCCCCCTCACCTCACTGGGGACATCTTGGTCCCCCAAGCTTTGGTTTCCCATTTCTCCACAGCTCCAGGGAGGGCCTTGGCCAGCCTGGTCCCCTCAGGGTGTCCCTTGTCCCCGTGTCACTCCAGGCTCCCTGCTTACAGCCTTTATGCTCAGCTTGGCCCTGGCTTAGGGGAAGAGGAAAGGGGGTGCCAGCCCCTCAAAAGCTCCAGCTGCCCCGCTGTGGGGAACGGGGCTGTTCCCCTGGCCTTGGCTGGCATGGAGGGACAGCAGCTCCTGGGGACCACAGGGGACAGAGGGGTCAGAGGGACAGCTGCCATCCTGCTCCCTGCCAACACCAGTGCAGGGGACTGAAGCTTGTCAGTGTCCAGCCCTGTGTCCTCACCTGGTCCCCACTGAGTGACAGCAGGGTTGTGGCACGGGGAGCACTGGGGAATAAACGTCCCCAGGGAAAATTCCTTGAACCCCAAATCAGAGGCTGGGCACCCCCAACCCCCCCATGATGTTGGCCCTGTAAAGCAATAATGAGTGTCCTGTGCCACTGGCACCTCTCACCCCATGGCAACAGCACTGCTCCTGGCTGGAATTTCGGCCCCTGCTGCCACTTGCTTGTCTGTGGTGTCCCTGTGTGCTCAGGATGTCCCTGTCCCTGCTGCTTCTTGGCGCAGCAGCTCTGTGTATTCTCCAAGGATATCCCCATCCCTGTTGCTTCGCAGTGAAGCACTGCTGGGTGTCCCCATGTCCCCTGTGCTGTCCCCACGTTCCCCGCCATGTCCCGGTTGGTGTTGCTGCCCTACAGAGCACTGCAGCCTGTTCCCCCCAGCCTGTCCCCATCTGTGTTGCTTTCCCACAGAACTGTGTTGCACCCCTGTGTCCCTCCCCGGGAAGTCCCCAGCCATGTCACCACCCTGCAGGGCTCTGTGTAGTGTCCCTGTGTCCCCAAGGATGTCCCCAGCTGTGTTGCTTCCTGCAAAGCCCCACTGTGTGTCCCCAGGGTGAGCCCTGGCCACCTCTGGCAGCATCCCTGGGGAGATGGATCCAAACCCCCTCCTGGATATGGGAAAGCCCACAGGGGATGGTGAGGATGCAGGCAGGACTGGGAGAAGTGGGATCACTGGAGTGGTGGGAGCAGTGGGAGCAGTGGGATCACTGGAGTGGTGGGATCAGTGGGATCAGTGGGAGCAGTGGGATCAGTGGGAGCAGTGGGATCAGTGGGATCAGTGGGAGCTCACTGGCCTGGGGATGCGTCCTGTCCCCATCAAGGCCCCCCGAGCTGGGGTCCCCCAGGAGGGGCGTGGCTGGCAGGGGCTGTGCCTGGTGGGGTCCCCCGGGTGGGGGCTGCAGGGTGCCAGGGCAGCATCTGGCCTGTGCCTGCCGTGTCCCCGTGCCAGTGGGGGGTCCCGTGGCCCCCATGGGCAGGGCCCCCTTGGGCAGTGCCCTGCAGGGAATATTCAGCGCTTTCCTTTTTTTAATCTCGCTATTTTCTTACAGAAGCCCCTCCCCTGGCATGACGGTCCTAGAGGCGTTTATTAACAGATCAGAGAGTTTAGGTTTATAAATTCTTATAGAGTAGTGGAAATATTTTTATCCCTCCACAACCGTTCTCAATAAATACGGCTGACCTGGCTTGTCTGCAACCTCGCGTGGCTTCCAGCGAACAGGGGCACCCCGTGGGCCTGGACATCCCACATTCCTGGGCATCCCACAGCCCTGGGCATCCCACACCTTTGGGCATCCCACGGCTCTGGGCATCTCATGGACCTGGGCATCCCACGGCCCTGGGCATCCCACGGCTCTGGGCATCCCACATCCCTGGGCACCCATGTTCTGAGGCTGGTGGTGCCCCACCCTATGGCCTCTTGATCCCAGTTCCTGTCCCCTTGGAAAAGGCTCCAAATGGATATTGGGGGGTTTGTGCTGCACTCACAGGACACCCAGCTTGTGGTGTTGTGAGAGAGCCCCTTGGGATCCAGCTCTGGGATGAGGGAACCCAAGGAGGGGGTCTCCCCCTCTCACCAGCCTTGGGGTGCTGGGTGCTCCTGGTGTGGGGCTGGGATGGGAGTGGGGAGGGCAGAGCCTGAGCTGGGGTTGGAGTTGCCCTCCATGTGACCCTTGTGTCCCCCCACAGCCCTGCCAGGAGACACCACCAGTACCTGTGCCCAGCCACCCCAGTTTGGGTCCCCCAGAAGATTCTGGGGTGGAGGAGCAGGAGAGGTGGGCAGAGCAGCACAGGGGTGGATGGGCTGCATCTCCAGCTGCCTCCCAGTGGGCATCATCCACCTGCACCCCATTATCCCACCCTGCACCCCACTACCGACCCCTGCCCATGCATCCCCTGCCTCTCCTCCCCACAGAGCCCTTGGGCTGCTCCAGCCCAGCTGAGTGCAGGCTCAGGGACCTGGGGCAGGGCCATACCCAGGGCCAGCACAGACTGAGGAGGGGTGGGTGGATGATGGATGGATGATGGATGGATGGATGGATGGATGGATGGATGATGGATGGATGCATGGATGGCGCCCTGTGGAAGAGAACTGGGGGTTCTGGTGGGTGACAAATGACACATGACCTGGCTATGGGCACTGGCAGCCCAGGAAGCCAAGTGTCTCCTGGGCTCATCCCAGCTGAGTGGGCAGCAGGAGAGGGAGGGGATGCTCCCTCCCCTCTGCTCTGCTCTCTTGAGGCTTCTGGAGCTGCCTCCAGCTCATCCCAGCATAGACATGGAGCTGGTAGAGCAAGCCCAGAGGAGGCCACCAAAACGGTCTGAGGTGGTCCGTGGTGTCTGCTGTGGAGGAAAGCTGCCTTGTAGGACCTGCCAGCCCCACCCACTGCTCTGCTGCAGCCACTTCTCCCCTTGCTGAGGGTCAGAGAATGGACCCCACCTCCTTGGGCTCCTTCCCTCCTTTACCAGCACTGCCTCAGCCCCACCTTGCTCAGCCCAGGATGCTGAGCCCCATTATGGCTGTGATGCCTATTCCTGCTCTTCACCAGGCCAAACCCTCCCTTCCCCCCTCCATGAACCCTCTTATCAACATGGGAATGGAATTGTCCTTCCTTAGCTGCAAGCAGCTCTCATTCCAAAGGCTGGGATGCACAAACCTCCCACATCTCACCATCACAGCTCCAAGAAGGATCCCCTGGCTGCCTCTCCCTCCCCAGAACAGCCAATAGAGCCTCTGCTTTTGGCCTCAGACTGGCTGATTTACCCGGTTCTCCTTTTCCTGGAGGATAAAAGTTAGCACTGATGATCCAGTGACAGCCCCAGCTGTGCCCACCCTTCCCTGCACTCCATTCCATGTGATTTTCATCACACCTTTAAAAATAAAAAGCCTCAAACCCACTCAAACCCAGCCTTCCCAAGGCAGAGATTGATATTTCCACATGGCAAATGCTTCCATGCAATTCCCCAATGTCCTATTTTTGGTTTCTCACCAGTCCTGGCACTGGTTGCAGCATCCATGCTGGAGCTCCAGCCGAGCTTGGAGGAAGTTCTAAGGGCAGAAAAGGAAATCTCTCATCTCTTTCCCTGGGCTGTGCCACCCACACCTGACACCCAATGAGATCTCAGGTGGCATCAGTACTGTTGTTTACCTTTCCCATTCCTTTCATTTCCCTTTTTCTCTTCCCTACTCATTAATTTGTTCCTTATATAATTGATGATATTTTCCCCTATAGGAGAGCCCCTGAAGCCCCATCTTCTCCCATCTGTTTAAATCCAGGAACCAAGGCACTGCCTCTGGTTCTCTCCCCCCTCCCTCGCATCTCTTCTCCACTTGTCACATCCATTCCCAGCTCCACTTCTGGATCCAGGGGAGCCAGGAGCAGTCATTCCCATTGTATTCATTCCCATCTCTCTGGATCCAGGGGAGCCAGGAGCAGTCATTCCCACTGCACCCATTCCCATCTCTCTGGATCCAGGGGAGTCAGGAGCAGTCATTCCCATTGCACCCGGCTCTGTCTGCCCGGGAGCTGCTGGCTGGAGGTGACAGCCCTTCCTCTCTCCTGGCAGCTGTGACGAGGGTTTGGGATGTGGTGTCTGAACGCATCCAGTGCATGCTCCTGATGGAGCAGGTAGCCTTGGATTCCCTGCTCAGGGAGGGAGAAGCTCAGAGAAGTGAAGCTCCATTGCTGCTGCTCTGCCCCTCCTGTAAAGGCAGCTAATACACCTCTGAATTACCTTCCAGACAGAAAATGGGCCACAGAAAATGGAGCCTCCAGCGAGCTCCAGCTCTTCCACACCTTTTCCCACTTCCCTGTTCCCCACATCCAGTGTGGAAAGACAGACCAAGAGCTTGGCACATGTCTCAGGTTGGGAGAGCTGGGGATGCTCACCTGGAGAGGAGGAGGCACCAGGGAGAGCTCAGAGCCCTTTCCAGGTCCTAAAGGGGCTCCAGGAGAGCTGGAGAGGGACTTGGGATGAGGGCTGGAGGGACAGGACACAGTGGCTTTCCCACTGCCAGAGGGCAGGATACTGAGAAGAAACTCTTCTCTGTGAGGGTGGTGAGGCTGTGGTGGGCACACGAGAACATGACATGAACAGATGGATATGCAATTACTTGCAGAAGAGCCCACCTGTGTCTGTGGATTCTGGGAAGCTCCATGAGATGCCTTTACTGACACGTGATGTTATTTCTGGAGCCTCCCTGGAAAACCTCAAGTTGAGCTGTATTTTGTGAAGAAAATGCCCATTCCATGAGACCCACCAAGAACAGTGCTGAGAAGCTTGGGAGCAGCAGCCATTCCTCCCCTCGGTGGTGATGTAATTTATGATGCCAGCATGAATTTATGATTCCCAGCAGAACGGGCAGGGGAAGGCTGCTCTGACACTGCCATTCCCCCGTGGAAAGGGACAAGGTGCCCCTGCCCTGGCTCTCTGTCCTGGAGCACAGGCAGAGCCCCTCGGTGCTGACTGTTCTTGGAGAAACAGCACCATCTATTTGCAGCACGAGAGGAGAGGGGACAAGGTGGCCTCCGGGGCTGCGTGGCTGTGCCCTTCAGCAGGACGAGGGATCCCACCCCGGAGCAGCAGCCCTGCTGTCCTGGGTCACACCGGGACATTCCTGTTGGTCAGACCCTCCTGCAGCCCACAGGTGACACCAGGGCAGGAGTTGCAGGATGCGTGTGCAGGAGCAGGGAGGAGAGAGGCTCCAGGCTGGGGATTCAGCTCAGGTTTGGGTCTCTCTTTCCCAGGCAGGCTCTGCCCTTCTGCTGTCATGCACGGACACGAGGACATCCCCCCTGGGGGCCCCACAGGACTCAGCCATTCCCCACATTTCCCCATCACTGGCTCAGACAGGCTCTAGTCCCTGGCGCATCAGAGGTCCTGGGAAGGTGTTGGCCCCACAGCACCAAGGGGGAGAAAGCCAGGCCAGCCCCAGCTTTGCTCCAGCGGCTAAAGCTGTTCCTAACTCAGCCCATTTCCACCTGCAAACCCAGCTCAGAACCCCTCAGGATGAAACCCAGCATATTCTAAGTGACAGAAGTGACCTAGGACCACCTGTTCCAGCCTTACCACAGAACCTGGAGGAACGAAGAAGATATGATTTATTAAACCTGCTAGGAAAAGGGTACAAGGGGTGGCTTGGGGCTCTCAATGCTCACGTGGAGAAACCACTACTTCTTCTTGCGACGTCTGGTGTTCATTCTGATCAGCTGCAGCCCCTGCTTCTTGATGTCCTCCCGGCTGGGGACATAGTCAAGGTCTTCGTCCTCAAAATCCAAGGTGTCTGGAGGGGAGAGTGGAGGGGAGAGTGGAGAGGAGGGGCTGGGGAGGGTCTGGAGGCCACCTTTGCTGTGCCCATGTCCCTGGGAGAGCTGACACATTTTGTTGGACTCATGGGATCCAGGGAGCCCTCATGGGCTTTTCCACCCCAGCATCACAGAGTGACCTCTTGGACCTGGTGATGCCACCACTGTGGCCCATCTCCAATGCTGCTGGGGCTTCCCAAAATGGTCTGGAGCTACAATGTGGTGGGCACAGCTCCTGCTTTGCTAAACAAATGTGGTGATCTGCCAAAAGCTCTTTTCCAGAAGCACTCACAGGCACTGATTATTCTTGACAACCAGGTGATTTTGAAGATGAGGGTGTCCCCTCTTGCCCCACAACATCTCTTCTTGTTCCTGCAGTGGCTTGGGGCTCATCTCACCACCATCTGCTTTCCTTCTCCCCTGCCTAAAACCACCACCCATGTCTGAAGCCTTGTTAACAGCCAAGGGGAGCCTCAAGACCTGGAGGCAATTTGTGGGTTGGTGTCTGCTGGGTCAGTGGGAGACAGACAAGGGCTCCCAAAAATCCCAGAGGGCAGAGGCTGGGACAGTCACTGTGGGATGTCCCCACTGTGCTTTCCTACCATCTTCCATATCTTCTTCATCCTCAAAGGAAATCTTCAAGTTCCGTGTTTCACCTGCAGCTTTTTTCTCCAGAAGGTTCCTGACCTTGGCAAAAGTCTGTGAAAGACAGCCTGGGTTACGTGCTGGAGGGTGGGTGGGTGTTACAACCCAACAGTGCCACACTTGAGGCACCCTGTGGGTGCCCAGTGCCATCCAGGGCTGAGCTGCTCCCTGGCTCTTCCCTGTGGCCTTGCTCAGGAAGGATGAGTTGGGTGGGCATCTGCGAGGGCCCTGTGTGTGTCCTCAGGGGCACAGAGGGCTGGAGCCCCCGTACCTCGCTGCGTTCATCAGTGCTGTCCTCGGGCCGGGCTGCCACCTTCCCCTTCAGGAACTTCAGCTTCTGCTCACAGTGCTTCAGCTTCTCCTCCAGCCCCACCACTGCAACAGAGTCCTCCTAGGGGAGACAGAACCACCTTGGTGGGGACAGCGAGGCCCTGGTGGCGGTGGTGGCTGTGCCAGGTGTCCCCGTGCAGCCCTGCCTGCATGGCCCTGGTGCCCTGGTGTACCTGGCCAGGGATGACGATGCCCTGCATACGGAGGAACAAGTTGTCAATGATGTTCTCAAACTCGATCAGGCGCTTCTGGCTCTTCAACATCTGGGCTTGCATCTGCTCCAGCCGGGCCTCTTCCCGCTTCAGGTTCTCCCTCAGCTCCTCTTCCCGCAGCCTGGAGCCAGCCACACTCACATGACACAGCTGCAGAGGGGTGCAGGGACACCCCAAAGCTGCTCCAAAAGCTATTCGGGTTCTCCCACCCCCAGCTGCAGCCCAGCTGCATGCTGCTGGCAAGACTTCCCATTCCAGGCAAGGAGAAAGGGAGCTCCAGGACCCCAGTGGGAGCTTTGGGTGCTCTGCCCGCAGCATAGCTGGGAGTTCAGAAACCCTTCCAGTGCAGGAGAGTGTGGCTGCACTGGGGTGGAGGTTGGGGTGCCTGCTGGGACACAATCCCCCCAAGGGTGGTGGCCTGGTTGGCTCAACTGCTGTGAGGCCAGCAGCACCTGGTGGTGCTGACAGGCTGATTAAACTTCAGTTTAGCCTGCTTCAACTCCAGCTCCTGTAGTGTCTTCTTCAGCACCTCCTTCCTCTCATTGCACTCATCAATGTGCTGCTGCAGGTTCCCCAGGGATTTCCTCTGGGCCTGGATGCTGCTGGGGATGTCCTGGTCAGGGGAGACACACGGACTCAGCCCAAGGTGCTCCCGCTGGAAGCAGGGCCTTGGGGGGTTACAGCATCATGGAGCTCTGCAGTCTCTGATCATGGAGAGGAGCAGCTCCATGCCTGCCTGGAAAGAGGGGCTTTGTGGGGCTCTAGGGAGAGGAGAGCAGACAACTCCACAGGGAAACGGGGGTAGCAGAGAAGTCACAGCTCCCCAGCGCTCCAGCAGCCCCAGGTTTTAGAAGTGATGAGTTTTCCATTACCCAGAGGCAGGAGCACTGCAGGGCAGCCTTTGCCTTCTCCATCTTGTCGGTCACAAAGGCCTCGCGCTCCATCTTGGCCTTGGCAGCCTCCACATCAGTACCTGGGGTGGCAGGGAAGGAGCAGGGCAGGATGCCTGTGGCTGTGCCCACATCCCCCCACCCT
>VZSR01003083.1:1879369-1910248 GCA_013398615.1 Brachypodius melanocephalos | reverse complement strand
ACCATTCCAGGATTCTGTGGTGTTTTTTTGACCTCTTGAAAAATTGCTGTTGAAATGAAATGTTCTTTTAGTCCTGAACTCAATGGAAAAGAAAGAAATGGAGTGGGAAAGTCTCTACAGAGCCATTTATAAAAGAATCTGCAAAAGATGGCAAGAGTGTGGAAGGATGTGTGCTGCTTGCTCTGTGTATGAGAGAGCAGAATAGACTAAGTGGAAAATATTGCTTGTTTGAATTTGGGCATTTGGGACACTTTTTAAACTGTGTTAACTGAGTTTCAGTTGGGATTTTTGTAGCACAGAAGAAATAAATAAAATGTGAAAATATGGCTCAGTTTTCAAGTACAAGTAGTCCCTTTTGAGTGGACACAGACACATTGTTAGTTTTGACTCCTTTGGTGCCTTTGAAAGTCAGTGTTCTTCCTAACTTGTCCAAGGAAGTCTCCCAAATCAAACAAACTCTGGCAGGGTCCCTCAGCAGTGTGTGAGTTGGAGCTGTGCTTCAGCAGCACCTTGTAAAAGCTGCCCTACAGCAGAGCAGTGCTGCTGGAGCTCAGTGCAGCACTCTGAACCCCCTCTGCAGCCCTGCAGATATACTGGAAAGTTGTGACCTGGGAGGTTTCTTGTCCTTGAGGACTTGGGCTGATGTTGAACCTACAAGAAAATGATGTTGGTGGGATCATTTTTGCCTCTGCATTTCATGGAAGAGATGCTCAGTGCCCTTTCAGGCTGATGCACTTGGATGGCAGCGTAAGCTCCTGTCACTGCTTGTCTGCAGGAGTTTGGGATTTAAAATGCTGCTGTAAATGTCCAAAAATCTCAGCACTGACTTTTCAGAAAAATGAAGTGGAAAATTCCCTCCATGAGGATGGAGCTGCAGGTCTGTTTTCCTTTGTTTAGGTGGGAGCTGCTGCCTCAGGATAACACCAGGGACTTTCTGTTATCATACAGCATAGGGAGGGAAATGGAGATTCCACCTTCTTATTTAAAATTTGCAGAGGTTTCTACTTCAGGAGACAAAAGTCCTGTTTCTGAATTTGGGTTTTTTCGGTATCAGTCAGAACTTCTCAGGGACTTTCCCTGTTTTGAAGGGAACCTACAAGAAGAATGGAGTGCCAGGAAACAGGGAATGGCTTCCCACTGCCAGAGGGCAGGGATGGATGGGATATTGGGCAGGAATTGTTCCCTGTGAGGGTGGGCAGGCCCTGGCACAGGGTGCCCAGAGCAGCTGTGGCTGCCCCTGGATCCCTGGCAGTGCCCAAGGCCAGGTTGGACATTGAGGCTTGGAGCAGCCTGGGACAGTGGAAGGTGTCCCTGGGACAGTGGAAGGTGTCTCTGCCCATGGCAGGGGTGGGATTGGATGGGCTTTAGGGTCCCTCCCAATCCATTACATGATTCTGTGACTTTAGGGCCACTTTTTGAGAGCACCTGCCTCAATTTTCCCTCCCACCCCAGGCAGCTGATGTTTCAGTCATGGCCAGGTGCTGTATTGCACCATTCCCATCCCAACTCCTTGTGCTGCTCTCAGCTCTTTGTGCTTCACTGGGCAGTGCTGGGGTGGGTGTGTAGCCTGTGATTATGTACACTCTGACAGCTGTTTTTAATAAGATTTTCTGTCTGTTGGGCTGTTTGCTGGTTCACAGCTTGCTCACTCTGAGTTCTCAGTTCTCCTCTCTGCTGCGAGAGCTCCAGGCCATCTCTGTTGGTGACTGACAGCAGCGAGGGCTGGGGTCCTGTGGGATTGACAGGGTGTTCATCTCTGGGCTCAGCAAGTTGCAGCTCTGTCTCTGCCTGTCACAGCTGAATCGTGACAGCCACAGCTGTGTTCCTGCAGGAGGACAGTCCCCACAGTGCACCTTCTGCTCCTGTGCTTGTGTTCAGGGGTGTCTTGTGGAGTGGGCTCCCTGTCCTCTTTTTCCCATGTGTTTCAGCCTTCCAGGAAGGCTGTTTTGTAAGGAAAGGAGTGCCATTCCTGTGGGCAGCCTGGTGTCCCATCAGCTCTCAAATCCCCACGTGGTTCCTGTCAGAGATGTCCCTGCCAGATGAGGCTGAGTAAGGGGAGAAGCTGCCAGCGTTGCTGGCTGTCCTGCCCGTGGCACATTGCTTCCAGAGCTCTGCTCTGTGAACTTTAGCTCTCGTTCATGTAATTCATGAACTTTAATAGTTCATTCCCCAGCCCCTGGGGAAGTGTTGCTAATACTTCTTGCTGCCAGGCAGCTTTTCTTGACAGCCTGGCCAGTGTTGCCTCAGTGCTGTTCTGTTAGTGCTGGCTCCAGCCCTGGTGTCTTCCTGTTTGCTTAATGCTTGTGCTTTTCATTTGGGAAAAGATCCTGGAGCTCGTAGATGGATGAGGCTGTAAATCGTGGCAGGGCCAGGGGTTCCCTTTGTCTGACCACTGGGAGGTTAAACAGGAAAGTTGAGTCATAATTGGGTATAAATTTTTTTCTGATAGTAAAAGCTTTCGGGGGAGCTTTTTTTCCCTCTGCTATGGCACGCCAGTAAATAGAGCCATGAGGCTAAAATTGCTAAATTAAGTTAATTTAGGGAATCATAAAATGGTTTGGGTTTGAAGGGACATTAAAACTCATCTTGTTCCATGGGCAGGGTCACCTTCCACTGTCCCAGGCTGCTCCAGCCCCAATGTCCAGCCTGGCCTTGGGCACTGCCAGGGATCCAGGGGCAGCCACAGCTTCTCTGGGCACCCTGTGCCAGGGCCTGCCCACCCTCCCAGGAAAGAATTTCTCCTTAATATCTAACCCTAATTTCCCCTCTGTCAGATTGAACCTGTTAATTCTTGTCCTGTCACTCCAGTTCCTGATGCAGGATCCCTCTCTGGCTTCCCTGTGTCCCCTCCAGACCCTGGGAGGTGCTGTGAGCTTTCCACTCAACTTCCTCTTCCCCAGGCTGAACAGCCCCAATTTTCTCAGCATTTTTGTGGAATGCCTTTTTTTTTTTTCTCCCCACTGCACCATCAGTTTGAAGAGTGTTTGATGGATAAAGTGGGAAACACAGGGAGCTGTCGGGCACCTGGACATCCTGGAGAGAGCACTTCAGAGAGGAGGACAAGTGGCACTAGCACATCCTGGTGGTCACCTTTGAGGGTGGCTGGGGCTGAGTTTGGGAGGCAGGTTTGGAGGAAGCCATTTGAAACACTGGCACTGGGATTTGTCCTGGGGCAGGGAATGCTGAAGCCCTCTCTTGTGTCAGGGGCTCTTGGTCCATGGAAGTTGTGTTTTCCTTGCCTTGGGAAGGTGCTGCCTCTGTCTGTTGTGCTGCCTGTGTGACAGGGAAAGGGAAAGGATTCCTTTTGCCCTCAGCTGCAGAGAAGGGGATCATACCTGAGGTTTGGCTGCCTTTATTCACAACCAAACCCCTCCAGCCTGCAGCAGAGCTGTGCCGAGCTTTCCAAGGAATTGAGGTGTATCCAGAGGTTTTCCTCATCTCAGGGCTCACCTTTTGTGAGCTGCACCTCCAGTATTTGGCAGTGAAGGGCCTGAAAAGCTGCCTCTTGTCACTGCTTGCTTGATTTGTTATGGAAAGACAGTGAATTGCTTTGGGTTTACTGCAGGGCTTTCTACTAAATAACCACAACTGGAGAAGCTTGCTCTGTGCAAATTTAAGTTTTTTTCCCTCCTCTCCAACCCTCTGTAACAGATCTGAAAGGTTTATTAAGCAAATAAGTAAAAATCCCTGTGCAGTGAATTCCATTTCCCACCAGGAGTATGCGCAGCCAATCCCCTGCCAAAGCAAACAGGTCAGGTATTGCAGGGCAGAGAAAAACAAAGCGTGGTTTTGTTTACAGGCTCTCAAACCAGGGTGTGGGCAGGGAGAATTCTGAAAATGAGCTATATTTCTGCCCTGCCAGGAAGGAATTGGATGTTGTTCTGTTGAGGTGCTTTTCTCAGGGGCTGCAATGACAGGGAGGTAGAAAGGCAAATGTTTTCCATGCAGAAGGACTTTGTCTGTGTTTGGAGGCTCTCTTGGATGGGGTCTCTCATTTGTAGTTAAATCAATGGCTGCATTTTTAATATTAGGATATGCTCCATAGTGGAGGTTTATTTCTTCTGGGATGATTGATCTGGCCTGAGATGGCAGAGCACAGGCCAGGAGGTGTCCACATTGAAATCCTACTCAGGACTTTGAGGGGCACCCAAATCACAGGATCAGGGAATGATTTGGGTGGGAAGGGACCCTAAAGCTCTTCCAGTTCCACTTCCCTGCTATGGGCAGAGCCTCCTTCCTCCAGCCCAAGTCTCATTCTGTGCTAAGGTAGGGCCTTGCCTGGGGCCTGGGTTAAGTGATGGCTTGTGGCAGGACAAGCTCTTTATTTAACACTTGGAAGATGGAGTTTTTATCTATTATCTCCTTCCTTCCTTATGCATGAAGCTTTCCCAGCAATATTAATATTTTACTGTTGAAGAGTCTTGCTGATAAATTAAGATCAAGGCTCAAGAAATGAGCTTTAAAACCCACTAAATGACAATTAATTATTATATGTAGGCTTCCAGGGGAGTTTCGATGTGTTACAGAAACCAATGATATCCTGCCTAAAGGCTCAGGAAACTGAGTGGAAAGAAGTAGAAGGTGGATATGGCTTTCTCCATCAGAAAGGACCATGTTGTGGTACTGGTTGTTGAAAAGTACATTTCTGAACATCACCTCTGAGACTGTGAGCACACTTTTATCCAAAACGAGTAGGGGAGGTAATAATCTCTGTCCCTGAATGTTTTATTCTCCTATTTATTTTTATTCTCCTATCTATCAGCAGCCCTGTTTTGTACTTGAACCTCTGTGTGTGTGTGATTTAATATTTAAATTTTTTTTTTCCTTTGGAGGCACCTTTTATTTTCTGAGATGTTGCTCAGGTCAGAACCAGTCTGTTTATGTGCAGGAGCAGCCAGGCTCCTCTCCCTGTTTGTGAAGAGCAGTTTGGTGAGTCAGAAGCACTGGTTTCCTTAGTGAAAGTGGCAGTTGGTGGGGAAACTCAAACTGGAAGCATTTCCATTAACTTTTCCATGGCTTTGGCACAAAAGAGGCTTGGATGTGAAATAGCCTCAGCGTTGTCAAGACAAAATGTCCTCTGCTGGTTTTTGTTTGTTGTTTATTCATAACTCCTTCAATGAAAGCCATAAAGGACTGACAGATTACAAGTTGCATGAAATATCCAAGTAATTATTTCCACTTTGATGCTTCTTTGTGCAGACGTGAAACAATAAATACCCATAAAGTCTCAGCAGTGACACTGGAACAGCAGGGGAGTCACCATTTGTTACGTGCCAGGGTTTGCTTCTCCTGCCTGTGACTTTATCCCAGGGCTTAGCTGTGTGTGGAAGTAGCTGGAAGCCAGACTTCCATGGGCTGCTGTTGGAGGGGGTTGTGGGACAGGGGGAGCAGCCTTTTCCTGCAGGCCTCTGTTGTGGCTGAATTTTGGTGGTGCAGGTGGCTGCTGCTCCAGGGCTCCTCTGCTCTGTGAGCTCCTGGGGATTCTCCCTGAGCTCTCCCAGGCAGTGGCACTCCAGGCACACACTGGTTTGGTTGTTGTGAGGTTATTGTGCACTCATGAAACATTCGGGCTTAAAACCTGGAGTCACTCTTGGGTGAGGTTTCACACCCTGGTTGTTAAAATATCCTTGGGAATTTTATTGCTGTGTCAGTGGGACAAATCTGGTGTGCTGGGGGTCGTTCCTTTCCAGTTTGCTATCCTAAGGTACTGGTGGGAAGAGGAGTGAGATGCAGGATTACAGAGAAGCAGGAATTGCTGTGTGGCTCTTGGCTCAGTTCAGTCCAGCAGGTGTGTGGCTGTGCCCCAGTGTTTGAGGTGAGGCCTGGCTCTAACTGGCTCTAATTCCCTGTCTTCCAACAGAGAGAGCGGGAGCTGGAGGAAGAAGCTGCTGGAGCTGGGAGGAAGGAGGAGGCTGAGAGGAGAGAGATGATCACCCCGGCCCTGAGGGAGGCACTCACAAAACAAGGTGGGGCACAGCTCAGAATCTTGGTGCTGGCTTTGAGCAGAGCACTGGGAGAGGGGCTCTGTGTGGGAAAGGGGCTGCCCTGGGCCCCCGTGGCAGGCCCAAACCACAGACAGAACACATGGAATGGCTGAGGCTGGAAGGGCCTCTGAAGATCTCCCAGTCCAGCAGCACCAAGGCAGGGTCCCCCAGAGCAGGAATGTGTCTGAGGGGGTTTGGGATGTGGCCATAGAGTGAGCCTCTGGGGCCTGCCCTGAGCACCTGTTCCAGAGCTCTGCCACTCTGGGGGAAGAGGCTCTTCCTCACGTGGAGGTGGAATTTGTTGTGGTTTAGTTCATGGCCATTGCTCCTCATCCTGTCACTGGCACCACTGAACAGAGCCTGGCACCATCCTCTGTTACCCCCTGGGGATATTTTATGGATTGATGGGATCCTTCTCAGATTGACCAGGCCCAGCTCCCACAGTCTCTCCTGACCAGGGAGATGCTCCAGACCCCAAATCATCCTTGTGGCCTCCACTGGACCTTCTTCAATAGCTCCTGGTCTTTCTTGAGCTGCGGAGCCCAGAACTGGGCACAGCACTGCAGAGGTGCCTCACCTGGGCTGAGCAAAGGGGCAGGATCACTCCCTGACTTGCTGGGAATACTCTTCCCGATGCCCTCAGGGCACTCTGCTGGCTCCTGGGCAGCTCCTCATGCAGTGCCTGGAGCTCCCAGGGTTTGATGTACCTGCTGGAACAGCTTGGGAGAGGTGCCAATGGTCCCACACTCTGCAGCTCCCACAGTGTAGGTTTGTCAGGGAATATGTAAAGATCAGCTTTGCATCTGTTTTGCATCTTAGTCCCTTGCTTTTATCTCAGTTTCAAACTCTCATTTGTTGCTAAAACACTGTTTCCAGAAAAGGAAGTAGTTCAAACTAAAATTAACTATCCACTAGATGTTTAGATCAGCAGCTCTCCAACAAGAGCAGTTGGAGTGGATTTAATGTCTTTTTTTTAAAACAAAGGACCAGCATGAGGAGAGCCAAACTGAGCCCTGCAGTTCAAGAGCCTCAGCCGGGAGTGGCAGAGCCAGGAGGAGATGATGGGAGCTTCCTTTTCCTGCTCACATGGAGACTAAAAGGGATTTAATCTATTTTCTTTTCCTCTTTTGAGGTGGAGTGTGCTTGGTTTGCTGCTAAATCAGTATTATAATGACATTGTTATGGCTGGAAAAGGTCTTTAAGATCATCAGGTTCAACCACCAACACACCACCACTCCCATGTTCAGCACTAAAGCACCCTCAGGTGCCACATCCTCACATTTATTCAGCACTTCCAGGGATGGGGACTCCCCCACTGCCCTGGGCTTCTCTTCTGAAGCTCCTGAGAATGCCCCAGTGTCACTGAGAGCTGAGCCCTGGAGTCTGGCACGTCCTGGGTGAGTCCAGCTGTGCCCCCCAGCCCGGCTGCTCTTTGGCCTGAGTTTTGCAGTGCCTGCAATGTTCTGCCCAGCCCATGGCTGCCAGCTTTGGTGGCTGGGTTTGCATCAGCCTTGGCACAGCTGGGAAGCAAAGAGCCATTCTTTAACTGTGCGCTGTGAGGAGTGACCCAAGGGCTCAGCAAGGTGTGGCAGAGACTTTGCATTCTCCTCATGGCCTTGAGGGAGCTGCTGCTGGCTGGGACCAGTGCAGGTCTTGGACCAATCCATCTTTACACCCTCAGTCCTGAAGGCTGTGGTGTGATGGCAGTTACTTTGGTTCTGTTTGTCATGCATTTGTCTGTGTTTTGTTTATATTGTACTTCATTTTATGTTTGAGGTGGCAGCCTTTTGCTTTTATTCATTTATTTAGTTACTACTAAAGAAAAGAGGGGATGGGGGCAGTGCTCTGTGCTGGCCCTGTGCTCTGTGTGCATTGGAGCATTTCCCCTTGGCTCAGTCTCACCAGTCCCTGCTGGTTTGGGTTTGGGTGTGAATGGAACTGTGCTTTTGTACAAGTGGCCATTTGGAAAATAAAGCAGTGCTGGAGGGAAGGTCACATTCCTACCTTAATTCTTTTGACTCAAAGAAGGCTCCCCAGAGAGCTCTGATTTCCTTGTGACACTCCAGGGACAGGGATTCATTATCCAGGTAAATGGGCCCGCATTTCTCCCTCCCTGCAGCGCTCATGGTAGTGTCAGTGTTGGAGCCACTGGTGGGATCTGCTTACATAAAGCTGCACTTGCAAAGACTCTGTTGTGTCCTTACAGCCCAGCTGCCTCTCCCAGCTTTCCCTCCTCTACTGCTCACCAGATTCTTCAGTGGTCACTCAGCCATGAAAAAGAGAAGCTGTTTTTTTGGTTTTTTTTTTAATGTCATATAACATTTTTTCCTGTAAGTAACACCAGGAAGGCTTTGTGACCACAAAAATAAAACAATTCCCTTCTTCCCTCAGCATCATTCCCCTAAAATAACAAGTGCAGTGTAGTCAAAAGATTATCTCATTTATTTTGCACGGACTGGTTTCTTTGGGTGTAGGCTCTGTGTCTTTTCAAGAGTATCCCTGAGGGCATAATTAGCCCAGGAGAAGGAAAATGAGTATTAGTGCTTCAGGGAGAGCTGTTCTTTGATACTGCAGTTGCGTAACAGAGGTTTTCCTTGGTGAAGCATCTCCTTAGACCATGGTAGTGCTCACTATGCATTCACCTTCAAAGCAATTTACCTTCCCGGAGGTAAAGGGAACAGTGCTTAAGCAAAGGTTTTTATTTTAGTCCTGGCATTGAATACTGGCTAAATTTAGCCTCCCCATTGGGTTGCAGAGGTGTGAGCCCTTGGAGCTGCCTGCTTGCAGATACCTTGATAACAGGTACTCAGCAAGAGCTGCTTTTGAAAGTCCCAGCCAGAGGCATCACAATTCCATTTCCATCAGTGCCCAGCCCTGCCTGAAACAACCCCACGGCACTGAGGCTTTGGTGAGTGCCCAGTGCGGTGGGGGAGAGGCTGGCAGTGATTGTGTGTTGGTTTGCAGTGCTCCTGGTAGTGCTTCAGTCATTCTGTGTGTTCAGGTAGCCTGAAAGTGAAATAAACTGAAAATAGAAACAAACCTTCCATGTTCACATTTCCTGTGGTGCTTGGTGAATACAGCCCAATTTTGGGGTTGCTTGTAAATTTTTGACATAATCCCTTCTGGGCTGAAAGTTGCTTTTGGTTGGCCTGGGTTCCAGGAGGATTTGGTATAGGGTGAGGGATTCGTGAGCCTTTCCAGTGTTCCTGATTTCTCAGGAAGTGCATTTAAATCCATGGTGAGCTTTAGAGAGAGTCTCAAGCTGTTCTTTCAATAGAAAGATGAAAGTAGAAAAAGACACTGGGGTTTTCTTTTTCTGTAAAACAAACAAAAAACCAAAACACCCTTCTGTGTGTCAGGGAGGGTCAGGCTGGATCTCAGGAAAGGTTCTGTCCCCAGAGGGTGCTGGCACTGCCCAGGCTCCCCAGGGAATGGGCACAGCCTGAGGCTGCTGGAGCTCCCAGGGATGCCCAGGGTGGGATTGTTGGGGTGTCTGTACAGGGCCAGGGGTTGGACTGGATGATCCTTGGGGGCCCTTCCAGTCAAAGCTGTTCATGACTCAGGGGCTGACCATGACTTTGTGCTCTGCTGGGGTTGGTGCCATCATTAGTCACAGCTGCTCCTGGATTTGCCAAATGTTTTATTGACGCTGATGGTCTGACTGAAGCCAACCACGTCCTGCTGGATGCTGGCAGCTATGAGAGGGATTGTTCACTGCCTGCCTGAGCTATTTGGAGCTCAGACATGATGTGTCTCAGTGCTGGCCACCTCCATCAGCCCTGTCACGTCACAGGGGTTGTTCAGCAGCCCCAGGTTAGCTCTGATGCACTTCCCTCAAAGGGGCAGGAATGGAACAGGAGCAATGAGCCCAAATCCCTGAGAGCTGTGTTTGCTGAGGAGGCTCCAATGGGGAATGGCTTCCCACTGCCAGAGGGCAGGGCTAGATGGGAGATTGGGCAGGAATTGTTCCTGGCAGGGTGGGCAGGCCCTGGCACAGGGTGCCCATAGCAGCTGTGGCTGCCTCTGGATCCCTGGCAGTGCCCAAGGCCAGGCTGGACAGAGCTTGGAGCAGCCTGGGACAGTGAAAGGCATCCCTGGCAGGTGTGGCACTGGATGGACTTTAGAGCCCTTCAGGTCAGACCATTCCATGATTCCAGGATTTCTGAAGCTGCTTACGCTGTGTTTCTGCCATGCTCTTTGCTTTGCTCTTTCCTGCTGTAACAGAACAAACAAATCCCTGCTCTCCCTGCCTGGCAGCAGTGGGAATGGGTTAATGATGCCAAAGGCTGACCCTGCTGACATTGGATAAATTATTCTGTCCCATAAGTACAGTTTTGCTGCAGTTCCCTTGGTTCTGTCCTTACTGGTTAAGGAAGGCTACAGTTTAGCCCCAGGGTGCCCAGCACACCTCTATTTTACTTGTCTCCAAAGACCAGTGTTGCATTAAGAGGCAGCTCTTATTTGAAACAGTCTGAGCTTCAGCAGCCACTTAAACTGTGCTCTGACTTTATGCTGCAGCTGAAGCTGTGCTTTGGCCTGTGGCTTTTAGAGGGGAAGGGTAGGCAAGAGGCTGGCTTCAGAAAAATACTGAAGGCTGGGTTTTCAAGTGCTCACCAACCTGGAGTTGAGGTTTTTAAAAGCTTTGATGGCTTTTGCTGACCCTTCTTGGGCTGGGGTACCCAGTGCCTGCAGCTCTTGTGCTCAGCTCAGCCTGGCTCTCTGTGCTGAGCCTTTGGAGTGTGCAGCAAGTGGAAATGGGATCCCAAGCCATGGCACAGACACATGACAGAGATCCCAGAGTTTGGGATCTGGCAGGCTTTGGGAGGAGCTGTTTAACTCCAGGTGGCACTAGCAGCCCACAGCTGGCTCTGAGATTGGTGACACTGGTGCAGTCCCCAGAATGTGCCACAGAAATCCAATACCAGCCGTGGGCAGATTAGAAATAACTTTGCTAACTAACAAACTACTCGTGGTGAGCAGAATAAATACAACGACCAAACCCAGGCACAGAGATTTGATCAATTCCTTAGGAAGTGTCTGTAAATAAAAGGCAAACATGCAGGTAAAAGGAAGGAGTCCAGGCAGCAGAAGATGCTTAAGTCCCACTGTGTGAGAGCTGCCAGGAGCTGGTGGAGAGCTGACTGCAGTTCTGGTGTGCTGGCACAGCTGTAGCACTTGAGCAGGAGCAGAGGAGATAGAAAAATCACATTTAGGGGGCTGATTCTTCTCTCATGTGTTACCAGAGCTGGTAGAATAATCCCATGTGTAACAGAGGAAAATAAAAATAAACACATTTATAATTGAAGTGCATTCTTTTTTTGGTTTGTTTTAGGTTTTGGCAGGGTTTTGGGGAGTATTGGGCTTTGAAATTAAGTCTGAGCTGGAACAAAGTACAGGATATGTTCAGGCAGGGGTAAAATTTGCTGTCCTTCCTTCGTGATGTGACACCGCACACAAGGGGACGGTTCAGACAAATGGAAATGTGGAGAAGGGAATGTGCCCTGAATGACTGAAAAGTGTCTCAGGAAAATAGAACAGAAAAGAGATGCAGCTCATAGCAGTCAGCAGTTCTGTCTGTCACCTTTTGGGTTTGTTCTGGGTGGTTCAGGAGGAGACTTGTGCAGGTGGAACCTCCCATTCCACACTTCAGCCAAAGCTGACCCTGAGGTACAGCTCTTTAAAATGCCAAGTGCTTGCAGATTTCTTGAGGTTTTTCTGTGAATAAAGAATTGCAGAATCCCAGACTGGTTTTGGTTGGAAAGGATCTTAAAGCTCATCTCATCCCACCCCCTGCCGTGGACAGGGACACCTTCCACTATCGCAGGGGCCTCCAAGCCCCAATGTCCAGCCTGGCCTTGGGCACTGCCAGGGATCCAGGGGCAGCCACAGCTGCTCTGGGCACCCTGTGCCAGGGCCTGTCCACCCTCCCAGGGAACAATTCCTTCCCAATATCCCATGCATCCCTGTCCTCTGGCAGTGGGAAGCCATTCCCCATGGGAATGGCTGAATCACCAGTTGGATTGGTTGATCTTTGAGGTCCCTTCCAATCCAAACCAGTCCCTGATCCGTGTTTGGGAATGCCCTGGCTTGGTGATGCTTTTGGGCAAAGGGTCCAGATACAGAAGGCTCTGCTGCATTCTCTCTGGTGTTGATGCAGGTGAGAGTGGCAGTGGTCTCTGAGGCTGTTTCTGGCAGAGGCATAATTTGACAGGAAATGATGCCTTTGGCTATGGGAGGTTTTGTATTGCTGTGCTTCAGAGAGAAAGGTGCTCTTGGATTAAAAGAGACATCTGAGTCTAAGGGAAAAGCCAGGATTTGAGAATCCTTGAGGTCTCTTACAATCAGCTGTGGAGGCTGGAATCTGTGGTAGCTCCTGGCATTCCCACCCCGAACTTTGCCAGTTTCATTTGGCTCTAGGTTGGATCTGGGCTGCCTGTGCAGCAGCTGAATCCCTTTCACTGCCCCCAGGAGGCTTTTACTGTGTCTTAAAAGTGTTAAGAGACGTTCGTGTTGTGTACAATGAGAGGGATCTGAGGCAGCTGAGAGGCCAAAGCTCCCATCCCTTTGGGAGGGTCAGGGTTTGTACTAACGAGGGACAGTCCTGCAACCCCTGCTCCTGTCCTACTCCTGCTTTCATCTCATGGGAGAAATCCGTCCCAAATCACGAGCCTTTTGCACTTTTTAAGAGCCTTTGTTCAAACAAAGAGACAATCTAAAATAGGTCTTGGTGGACCTGGTAAGAATTTCTTCAAAGTTGAGCAGTTCTAGGAATGAACCTGGAGCTTTCTCCTGTCATATTTGGGCAATCTGAAAAATTCCACTTCCCAGAGTCCCTTCTTTCTAGATTTGTATAAAATACTGATATAATCTGAATAGGTGCCTCAGCAGGGGCATTTCTTGTTGCTGTTGTTATTATTATTACTATTATTACTGTTATTTTTAATTTTCAAGTATTCTTTTTCTCTTGGGTGGTGACTCAATCACAGCAGTTGTGTTTCAGTGTGGAAAATGGTCCTTACAGGTGGTGGAGATGGATCCTGCTGTGTCACTGACCTTCAGCTCTGGCCCTGTTAAACTACACTCCTTCAGATCTGCATGAAATTGGGAATTCTTTCCCTAAAAATTTTCTGCTAGTGTGAGAGTGCCCTGAGCTGCAGCTCTAGCAGATAATCACTGCCTCAGAGCAGTGATTTTATTGCAGGAGAGTGCTGGATAGCCCCACACAGAGGTGTCAGCTCCTCTCAGGAGTGTTTTGCTCCTCTCAGGGCACCCTCTAACAGCCAGCAGAGTTTGGGAGGCACAGTGAGGCCTCAGAGTGGCTTTTCTCCAGCTCCCGGTGCCTGCACTCCTGGAGAAGGATGGTTTGGTCTTTTCTCTGTGGTTTTTGGGGCATGTTCAACCATGGATCTCCTTCTTTCAATATTGAATCTTTTGCTTTGAAATTGTGGGTCAAAGCAAACTTTTGATGGTGCAGAGATCTGAACTGGGAGGTGTCAACCAGGCAGAGCCTGTCCCCTGTGCTGGCACTGCTGGGGCACCTCCAGTCCTGGGGTCACTCCTGGGCCCCTCAGGACAATGCAGACCCTGAGGGGCTGGAGCATGTCCAGGGAAGGGAACAGAGCTGGGAAGGGGCTGGAGCCGCAGGAGTAGCTGAGGGAGCTGGGAAAGGGGCTCAGCCTGGAGCAAAGGAGGCTCAGGGGGGACCTTGTGGCTCTGCACAACTCCCTGCCAGGAGGGGACAGCCGGGGGGGTCGGGCTGTGCTCCAGGGAACAGGGACAGGAGGAGAGGGAACGGCCTCAGGCTGGGCCAGGGGAGGCTCAGGGTGGACAGCAGCAGGAATTTCCCCATGGAAAGCATTGTCAAGGATTGGAAGGGGCTGTCCAGGGAGGTTTGGAGTCCCCATCCCTGGAGGTGTCCAGGGAAGGGCTGGACATGGCACACAGTGCTCTGAGCTGGGGACAAGGTGGGGATCAGGCACAGCTTGGACTGGATGATTCTGGATGTTTTTTCTAACCTCAAGGATTCAGTGTGTGGGGGTTTTTTTTCTGGACATTTTGCCACCTGGGGATAGTCTGCAACCCCTGAAGGCTGCTCAGCACAGCTCTTAGAGTTGTTCAGAGAGTGCTGGTGGTGTCACATGGCTCCTGATAGGGAGACTTGTCCTTGTAGAAATTCAGCTGATCTGCTCTGCTCTCAAAAATAACAGAATTGCTCAGTTATGGACATAATTCATCCATGTCCAGGAGCTTGGAAAGACTGAATGTGTGTCTGGCACTGATGAACTGGCAAACCACACCCCGAGCACCTGGATACTGAAATGTGCCCTGGGAATACAGACAGCAGTGTCCTGGCTCAGTGCTGAGAGTTCAGCTGGGTCCTCCCTTGAGTTCTTTGAGTTTCAGAGAGAGGACTTTTAAACTCTTATTTCCAGGATGGAGTGGAAATGCTGCAATGTGGTTCCAAAGAGCTGAGCACAGTCCTGCCCCAGCCTCTAGAGCAGTCAGGAGCTGTGACTTTGGCCATCTCTCCAGCTCCATGTCCCTCTGTGCTCTATTAAAACTCCAGTTGGCCTGTCAGGGTGAGCAATCACCACATGTTCCTCAGCCTGGTGTTACTGCCTGATAACACTCATTTCACCCCAAAGGTTGTTTAAAAGCTAAATTCACATCTATAAAAGTGACACTTAATTTCAGTGAAGTTTGGCAAGCTTCTAGGTCATCTACAATTTATCATCTAGAGCAGAATCAACTCATACCCAGCCTTCAGATGGGATGTTCTTTCCTTTAGTTGGGAGCTGAGCTGATTACTGTGAGCCTGCTTATAATCGAAGGAATCCTTTGCATATTAGACTGTGGAAATAATAAATAGATTGGTTTGTTCAGCTTTAGTGTCTGAAGGTACACAGGGGAGGGGAGCAGCAGGTCCATCAAACACTGGATTGTTTGGAAAGTGCTGTATCCAAATATCCACTTAGAGTTATTGGTCACGAGTCACAGCCCTTCAAAGCGAGGGGGGAATGTGTTCACAGGGACTCCTGGCACCGAAAACTCCAGACTTGGGGCCATCAGGAGGATTGGATTCAAGCACCAATGGCCTTGGCAGAGCCACTGGGACGTTGTGGCAAAGCGGATGGTAGTGGGGCTGGCCTGAGCTTCCAGAATGGAGGCTCAGCAAGAGCTGCAGTGTGGGAACAGGGCTGGAGACCCTCAGACTGGCTTTGATCACACTTTTTTACATGGCTAATTTGAAACTTTTCAGTAAGGATGTGCCTGTCCACCTTTGCTGGCACTGCTGAGGTCACACCCCAATCCTGGGGTCAGTTCTGGGCCCTCACTGCAGAGAGAACATTGAGGGACTGCAGCGTGTCCAGGGAAGGGAATGGAGCTGGGAAAGGATCTGGAGCCGCAGGAGCAGCTGAGGGAGCTGGGAAAGGGGCTCAGCCTGGAGAAAAGGAGGCTCAGGGGGACCTTGTGGCTCTGCACAACTCCCTGCCAGGAGGGGACAGCCGGGGGGGTCGGGCTGTGCTCCCAGGGAACAGGGACAGGAGGAGAGGGAACGGCCTCGGGCTGGGCCAGGGGAGGCTCAGGGTGGATTTTGGGGAAATTTCTTCACTGAAAGGGTTGTCCAGCCCTGGCACAGCTGCCTGGGGCAGGGGTGGATGCCCCATCTCTGGAGAGGTTTAACAGCCATGTGGATGTGGCGCTTGGGGACAAGGCTCAGTGCTGAGGAACAGTTGGGCTTGATGATCTCAGAGGGGTTTCCCAGCCAGAACAGTTCTATGATTCTGGGACACTCCCAGTTTCTTGCTTAACTATTTCTCCTTTCTTTTGGCCCAGACTGCTCTGCTGCCTCCTTCCTAGCAGTGCAGCCAGTGCTGAAGAAAGGCTTTGCAGTGTTGTAGAGTCTCTGCTCTCCTGCAGCAGGGGTGGAACGAGTGTCCAGCCTTGGTCTGTGGTGTTCTCTCTCATTCCCAAGTGTCAGAAGCTTGTCATGGCCAGCACCCAGTGCAGGGTGACCACACCTCCCAGTTGCCCACACGGTACAGGACCCCAGTTCTATGGCTTTAGGAGTTCTGCACATCTCTGCTGCTCCCTTCTGTCCCCACAGCTGGGACTCCTGGCAGTGACAGAGATGAGTAACCCCGCTCTCATCCCCAAAGCTGGCTGGCGTTTGTAAGACTGTTTTGATGTTGAACATGTACAATTTTCTGGGCCTTTAAAGGAAGCTGTGGGTGCTCCAGATGGTCGAAGTTGATTTAAGGAACTTAAGAGAAAATGCTGGAGCTCTGGAGCTTGGCACCTTGCTCAGTTCAGCTGCTTCCTCTCTTCCCTCAAACAACTCAATAGCAGATCTGGGTGGGCATGTCCTATTTCCAATGTAATTTTTCTGCAAAACCCATTTGAAAGCAGCCATTTTGCTGTTAGTGACAAGTGATCTGTGAGAAAATAATCTTATATGACTGCTGGTGCTGGATTTGGAGAAATGAGAAAAATAAGGCTTGGGCTGTGCTAGTGACAGCAGCAGAGTGTGCCTTGGACAGCTGTATTAGAGGGAGGAGGGACGCAGCACCTTTTCAGCTCTCATCCACAAATCCTGTAAGGATCCACAGTTTAGCAGGGCAGGGGGGTCTCAGCTGAGATTAGACCTTGCTGAGCAAGCTGTTTGCAGAGAAAAGCTGCAGAAAGAGCCAGGACAGAGCCAGGGTGGGATGTTGTTGGGTTCCAGGCATGTGCAGCTCTGTGTGTGTGGCTGTGCCCCTGGAACCTGCACCTACATCTCCTGGGTCTCAGCTGGTCTGAGGGAAAGGTGTCCCCAGGACTGCATGTGCCTTTGGGGACTGTCTTAGAAGGGCTGTCACAGAATCCCAGAATGGTTTGGGCTGGAAGGGACCTTAGAGGGACAGGGCAGGGACACCTTCCCAGTATCCCAGATTGCTCCAAGCCCTGCCCAGCCTGGCCTTGGACACTGCCAGGGATCCAGGGGCAGCCACAGCTGCTCTGGGCACCCTGTGCCAGGGCCTGCACACCCTCTCTGGGAACAATTCCTTCCCAATATCCCATGTAACCCAGCCATTCCTCCTTGTCCTGTCCCTCCATCCCTTGTCCCAAGTCCCTCTCCAGCCTTCTTGCAGCAGAGGTCACTCTGCCTCTATATTCCAGTGTGAGGAGATGGATCAAACACCATCAGGTGGAGTGGGCAGAGGAGCCTGGGCAGGTCCCTGCTGGGTTTGAATGGCAGGAGCAGAGCATTGTTTGATTTGCTGTTAGCCCTGTCTGTGTGCACAGTTTGATTTCTGCCTGCTGCAGCTGGTGTTGGCATCTGCTGCTCCTGGCTGGCTCGGTGTCCTTGCAGGTGTGAGGGACTTTGGGATGCAGTTGCTCTCACTGGGACCCTGCTGTGCCAGAGCTGCTCAGGGACAGATGAGCAGGGCAGGGCACTTGTGCTGCTGCTCTGTGGAGGAGCTGAAGGCCAGTTTGCTGAGCTGAAGGCTTTTTCCCTGTTAAATTTGTGCTGATTGGCAGGAAGAAGACTTGACAGCAATGATTTGATATTTTTCCTTGCCTTGAAAGTGTTAATAAGAGCAGCAGCCTGCAGTAGGCAGCTGAGAGGTGCTGGGTTTGGGAACAGCCTGGCCAGTGACGTATGAACGCCTGGGAGGGACACAGTGAGGCGTCTCAAATCCCTCTTATTTTTATGCTGATTTTGAAAGGACTTTTAATCCTTTGGACATACTGGCCTCTAAGCACTTCTCTCAAAGAGGACTATAACCCCACTCGAGCAGTTTGGGTAATAATAGCACTTAGTGCTTAACGAACATTGTGCAATTAATCCTCCTGGACCCATTGGAATGGAATTGTGTTGATCTTGGCCGGGGAATGAGGAGCTGATCTGAGCTCAGCTTTCCTTTGGGTGTGGAGGATCAGCTCCCTCACCGTGGCTGCTCCAGAACCAGTGGGGTGGAACTGGTGAAGCTCAGGTGGGGTTCAGGCTGCACCCTGGTTGTGTTCCCCTCCTGTGCCCTCCCAGCAGCCCTGGGAATCAGCTCCCGTCCTGCAGGCTGGGACAGGGGTCCTGGGTTCTGGCTAGGAGGCTGTTCTGGGGTCATGGCCTGGGGCTGGGGAGATGCTCCTGGTTCTCTGTCCTGTTCCTTAGGTCTCTGATCTGTCCCACAGTCTGGATTAACCAGCCTCTGCCATCCAGTCCATGCAGGAGTCCCCTGGGCACCCTGATTCAAATCAGACTCAGTGATATCAGTACATGTCCCACTACAAGAAACCATTTCCAGTTGGCTGAGGTCCCTGGGGTGACACTGCCACTGCTGGTGGTGTCACCTTGGGGCCAGTGGAGAAGGGCAGCATTGAGTCCATGGTGTCAGTCACTCTGGGTACCACTTGGTATATTTTGTATGTCAATTTTTGCAGGCTAAACTCAATTGCTTGGTGATCTGTCCTTTGTTTTCAGGTTATAAACTCATTGGGAGCCATTCTGGGGTGAAGCTCTGCCGATGGACAAAGGTATGCTCTGTTTCCTTTTCTCATTTCATAAATAAAACAAAGCTAGAGACTTGCTCAGGTATTCCAATTTCCTGATGAAATATCATTTAAAAATGTGCTATTACTTGCACAAACCCAAATTCCATCTTTCAAGCCATAACCTTGCATTTCCAGCTATTAAAATCCCTCTGCAAAGAGTGAGAATACAGTTGTGGCACAGAGCTGGGAACATCCTTTTCTGGTTATTCCTGTTGTTTTACTGTCTGCTAAAACATCATCTGCCTACTGAAATCCACATGAGGGAAAGGTGGGAAGGTTGTATCCCTGGTGTGAGGTTGTGGAACAGGGATAACTCAGCCATTGGCACACCTGAACAGGCACATGAGGCTGTTTGAACCCCTGTCCTGGGGGTGGCTTGTGACAGTCAGGGCCCCCCTGATTGTCAGCATTTATTAGATCAGATTTCCACAGGGTGGTGTTGTTTGATTTCCCTGTTGTTAATGATTTCCCTGCTCTGTGGGGTGTGTGTGGATGTGGCTGTGTACAATGCCTGTGGGTATGAGCACACCTGTGTGACACAGCTTCCTTCCAGCCCTGCACGTGGCTCTTGGAGGAGATGGAACTCAGTACCTTTTCAAGCAGTTTCCACATGTAAAAACATTCCCAGCAGAGGCACAGAGCCCTGGAGAACAAACTGCAGCCCCTTCAGGGTGGGTGTGGTTTCAGCTGTCCTTGGCAGGACCCTATGGAGCTCCTAAGTCTCTAATGTTGTACATTTGGGGAGCAACATTGATCAGAGAATCATTAAGGATGGAAAAGCCCTCTGAGATCATCAAGTCCAACCATTCCTCCAGCACTGCCAAGGCCACCACTTACCCATGTGCCCAGGTGTCACATCCACAGGGCTGTTAAACCCTTCCAGAGACGGGGACTCCTCCACTGCCCTGGGCAGCTGTGCCAGGAACTGACCATCCCTTCAGTGAAGGAATTTTTGTCAATCTCCACCCTGAGCCTCCCCTGGCCCAGCCTGAGGCCGTTCCCTCTCCTCCTGTCCCTGTTCCCTGGGAGCACAGCCCGAAACCCCTGGCTGTCCCCTCCTGGCAGGGAGTTGTGCAAAGCCACAAGGTCCCCCCTGAGGCTCCTTTTCTCCAGGCTGAGCCCCTTTCCCAGCTCCCTCAGCCTCTCCTGAGGCTCCAGCCCTTTCCCAGCTCCCTCAGCTCATCCTGGTGCTCCAGCCCCTTTCCCAGCTCCCTCAGCCTCTCCTGGGGCTCCAGACCCTTCACCCACCGTGTTGCCACATCCTGCACCCTTGAGCATCCCTGGATGGGAACCTCTGGAATCAGCACCTTGTTACAGTGCTGGCATATCTGTAATTCCTGTGTCGTGGCAGCAATCAGTCCTTGCAGTCTGAGCTCTCCTTTGCTGCATGATTAACTTTGTTTATTTTTGAAAGAGCCCCTAGGATGCCATCCCAGGGTGGGCTGCAGAGAGTTTTCATTGCAGTGCCTGGTGTCAACGAACTGTTTCATCAAGATCAGTTCTTGCTCTTGTTCTCCTGAGCAGTATTGAGAGCCCACCCTGGGCTGTCAGGAGTGCTGTAGCATGCACTGATCCCACTGCTGCTCTGCTGGTCACTCTTACACCCATTCCTCTCCTATATAATTTTTAGTAGCAGATACGATCACAAAACGTTTAAAGAAAAACTTGCCAAACCTCAACGTTGTAACTGAGAAAGCCAGAAAACCTATTTTTATGAAAGACCCAGACTTTAATGCAGCACTGTAAAGCCGTTTCACAAAATAAATAGCAGCTCTGTGTGCTTAGATGGGCCCACACTATTTTTAGCTTAAGCAGGAATTGAATGTAAAGTCTTCTAATAAATTGAGCTGAAATTGGTTCCAGGCAGTGGCTTTGCCTCAGGTTCACATCAGTGTGTGAGTCTTCAGGAGCCTTTGTGGAGATTTGTATCAGAGGAAGGCAGGAGCAGGGCTGGCAGGATCAGTATTAAGTAGAGTTTCATAGAGGCATCTCAGATGGAAAAGATTGGATTCTGTCAAATTCCAGAAAAAAACAGAAACCCTGTATGTTTTAGGAAGAGTCTGTTTGCCTTAGGAAAAGCCAAATATAACTTGCTTTCCTGAATTTGTGAATCTCCTGAAGTCTCTATCATTTGAAGAATGGGTGGAATCAACAGCATTTTCCATGTCATTTAATCTTCCACCTGTATGACCAGCTAGGGATTAGCTGTAGATCTTTCCCTGCTGCTCCTTTCTGCTGGATCACCAGGACTCTCCAGGAAGACGAAGGCAGATTAAGAGCTGCTTTGTTGTATTTCAGATTTTCTCTTGAGAGTAGTAATGTTTCTTTCTCACTTTTTATTATTTAACTGAGCTAATGAAAGACAGCCTTTTCTGCAAGCAGCCTGCATATTAAATAGGAGTTGAATCCTGTTGGGAAAGCTGCTGTGGCTGTGCTGGGAAGGGAACTGCAGCATCCTGCTGGAGCCACTGCCGGCTGTGAATGAGGGTTTATAAGGTCAGGGCATTTATTTAATTTAGTGCTGCAAGAAATGCTCTACCAGATAAATGAAAAGAATGGAGTG
This sequence comes from Brachypodius melanocephalos, assembly GCA_013398615.1. Taxonomy (NCBI): domain Eukaryota; kingdom Metazoa; phylum Chordata; class Aves; order Passeriformes; family Pycnonotidae; genus Brachypodius; species Brachypodius melanocephalos. The sequence continues at coordinate 1,889,167 of VZSR01003083.1, read as the reverse complement.
TTCAGTAGGACAGCCTTGAAATGGATCCTTGTTGCTCTTGAGTGAGCTTTTCCAGGAACACTTGCTGCAGCTCAAGGGGCTTCACCTGCTCTTCATGGGCTGAGTCTGAAAAGCTGCAGGAGAGCACATTGTTGTGCTGGAGTCTGCTGGAGAAGGGACTGAGTAGCTTCAAGTTCTTTCTGCTCTAACACGGGGATGAGTTTGACCTCCTGCGTGCAGTCAAGCTGCATGTAAAGAGTCACATTGTATAGGGAGCTGGGAATTTCTCAGGACAGGTGGCACTGGTGTCCCTCAGCCCTGCTCAGGACATTGCTGGACTTGGAACTGAAGTCACAGGTGGCTTCAGGGGCCAGATCCACGGCTGTGCTCTCAGTTTGGCCCCAGATGGGTTTTTAACTCTACTAGTGGGTGTGTGGGTGTTCCCCCTGCCCCTAGTTTGGCCCCAGATGGGTTTTTAACTCTCCTGGGGTGTGTGTGTGTGTGAATTGCCCTGCCCCCAGTTTGGCCCCAGATAGGTTTTTAGCTCTCGTGGGTGTGGGTGTGTGGGGATGGGTGTGTGGGTGTGGGGGTGTGTGTGTGTGTGTGTGTGTTCCCTGCCCCCAGTTTGACCCCAGATGGGTATTTAACTCTCCTGGGGTGTGTGTGTGTGTGTGTGTGTGTGTGTTGCCCTGCCCCCAGTTTGGCCCCAGATGGGTTTTTAAGTTCCATGGTGTGTGTTTCCCTGTCCTCAGTCGATGCTGCGGGGCCGTGGGGGCTGCTACAAGCACACCTTCTATGGCATTGAGAGCCACCGCTGCATGGAGGCCACCCCCAGCCTGGCCTGTGCCAACAAGTGTGTCTTCTGCTGGAGGTAAGGCACCCAGGGCTGTGGCCAGGGTGGGGGCTCTGTGGGACACAGGCAGCTGTCCCTGAGCCAGCTGTGCTCTGGGGAGTGTGGGCTGGATGAACGCCCTGAGGTGCTGAGCAACGGCAGTGTCTGGAAACTGGACCATCTTCTGTATTTAAAGTACCTTCACCCCCACCAGTTCCATTGCTCTAAACAAGTGAAAAGCGATCACTCAGTAACTGTCAGGGAGTTGTGCAGAGCCACAAGGTCCCCCCTGAGCCTCCTTTTCTGCAGGCTGGACAACCTGTCCTCAACTCAATGACTTCCCATGGGTCAAGAAAGTGTCCCCTTTCCTTAGAGGACTGACTTCATGGTGAATTCCTGAAGGAAAGGAGCTGTGCTGAATCTGAGCTGCTCTAGCACTACTCACTCACTCCTGCCTGGGCTTCCAAGGGAGGTGTGTGCCAGGCTGGGGGAGTGCAGGGTGGGATTGGGAAGAGAGGCTGAGGCTCAGCAGAAATGCCAGCAGTGACGTGAGAGCTCCTGGAGTGGGAGGACAGGGAGTTGTGCTTTGAGCTCTTTTGTTTTCCACCCTGCTAAATCATCCCATGGGAGCTGTACTTCCTCTGGGACATACACCTTACCCCAGGCTGCTAACAACACCCATTACATCCCCCAGCCTGGGTGATGGTGGTCCAGCTTCCCACTGAGTATTCCCTGAGAGGCCTGAGCCAGTGGAAGGTGTTCCTGCCATGGCAGGGGTTGGAATGACATGGGCTTGAAGGTCCCTTCCCACCCAAACCATTCTGGAATTCTGTGATAATATTTCCATGCAAAACCAGCCAAATTCCTCTGAATGCCCCTTTCTGAACTTTCATAGTCCTCATGTTTTAATAATGCAGATATTTCATGGGAGCATTTAAAGAACTGCCCTAATTTGTAGGGCACTTGAAAGCTGTCTCCCATATTAAATATGAGCATTGGACGCTGGGCATCCTGTGCAGTTTGCATTTGGGAGTCTATTCCAAAGTGTTCCTTGGTGCTCTGGATGGGCTTTCCTCATACCCTGGCTGGGAAGGAGGCAGCAAATGGCTCCTTTAATGTGCAGCTTCTGCTTTGCTTCAGAGCAGAGCAATAACTGGGAAGGAGTGGAGTCCTGCAGTGGGACTGTGCTGGGAGGAACATTGCCCTGCCTGTGCTTGTCCCTCTGTCCCCACACACAAGGTACATCCTAAAGAGCAAACAATAATGTGGTCAGGATGAGGGGCTTTGTTCCCAGCATTGGTCCACAGAGCATTTCCCAGTTTCTCTTCTAAATGCCCTCATTCAGGATTTTTTGGCAGCAGCCTGGATGTGGAATAGGCTGAATCAAGGAAATCCAGCAAGTGTGAACTGGAGAGTGCAGGAAATGATAAATAAGATAGTACAGATTTATCAATAATTGATAAATCAGTCAATTAGTGTAGAGACCCAGAGAAGGTGGCACTGTTCCCTGTGTGTCTAACTCATCATGCTGTCACTGTCACCTGTCACTTTAGAGGGATCTGGCAGAGGCAGCCTGATGACAACGAGTGTTGCAGTGCTGATTTTCCTGATGGCTACAACCTGAATCACTGAGTGCAAGGAAACAGCTTCCCAGGGCACTGAGCTCAGAGGTTTTAGCATTGATTCATTTATTTTCCTGCTGTGGGTGAGGTGGGTGGCAGGTGTTGGAATTTCCCATATGGAATGCAGCTGGCTGTCTTCAGGCCTCCTCTGGAAATGGGAAGGTTTAAGTCAGTAGATGTAGGGCTCAGTTAGAGGCTCATCCCAGGACCTTAAGCTTAACTTAAACCAGAGCTGCTGCTGAAAGAAGATTTCTTTTTGGTGACTTTTCCAGCGCCTGTGCCTGGGTTGCTGCAGCCTTCCTGTAGCTGTGAGAGGGGTCTTCCCTCCCTCCTTGCCACACCCAATCCCTGCTGCTCCTGTGGCAGCCCAGCTCCCAAACCCTGCAGTCAGGCCTACCTGTACGTTTTGTTGTATCCCCCACACCTTGCAGGCTGTTCAGTGTGTGAAACTGAAGTGGAACTGCAGGCCCTGGTGGCTGGGCAGGATAAACAAGGCAGCTCCTGAGCAGCAGGTGCCGTCTGTGCTGGTGCAGACATATGAAATCCCAGTTTTGATCTGCTGCTGGCAGAATGTTTTTCATACAGGTTTTGAGCTGGGCTCCTCAGCTCTGCACGCTGCCTTGCAGATAAGGCTGCTGAGATTGTTTCTTCTTGATCTCTTCTTTCAGGATTTTGACATTTATAGATTCTGCCAGTGTTTCCAACTGCACAACCACTGGCTGAAGGAAAGGCCAAGGAACCTGTTTATTCTCTCTTCCTCACTTTGGCAAGAGATGCTGCAGTTCAGCTGCTTTCTTTGGGAATTGGATATTACTGGAGCTGGCTGGTCCTGACTGACACATTTTGGCCCCAAACCAGTAATCATGGAATCACAGAATGGTTTGGGTTGAGCCTTAAAGGGTAAAAAGCCCTCATCAGTTCCAACCCCTGCTGTGGGCAGGTCACCTCCGCTAGAGCACATGGGTGGAGCCAGTACCCAAACAGCCTCAGAAAACTGGGGGTTATTGTCAGAGATGTGGCTTCACTCTGCACTGGATGCTCTCCTTGTCCCCCTTGTCCCTGGGAGCATTCACAGCTGCCAGGGCCCCCTCACTGGCTTGTGCTTCCTTGCCCGTTGCCTTCAGAGAGGTTGGGGATGCAGGATTATGTGGCAGGTTTTTGTGGGGACAGGAGAAACAGACTGGGAGATGGGAACAGCTGGAGCTGTGCCAGGGCAGGGTCAGGTTGGATTTTGGGAAAGGTTCTTCCCCCAGAGGGTGCTGGGCACTGCCCAGGCTCCCCAGGGAATGGGCACAGCCTGAGGCTGCCACAGCTCCAGGAGCTCCCAGGGATGCCCAGGGTGGGATTGCTGGGCTGTCTGTGCAGGACCAGGATTGTACTGGATGATCCTTGGGGTCCCTTCCATCTCAGGATATTCCATGATTCTCCAGGGTGGATTGTTTGGTGTCCCCCCAGGCAGCACTGAGGCTACTCCATCAAAAGCATTGAGGGGGACACCCCACACCTTAACTACTGCAACATCCCCAGTCATAATCCTGTCCTCCACGGGAGCCTGTCACTCTCCATCCCTGCTCCCAGCTGCTCTCACTGGGGTTGTGTCTCTTTAGCTTAATTGCCTAAATGGAAATGTGCAAGTGACCAAATCTTTTAATCAATTAGAGCAAGTGTGGGTTTGGAGCTCTGTGACATCTCCCTGCAGCAAAGGCACCAGGCAGACCTGATTTGATGAGGCTTTTTGGCTCAGTGTCCAAAGCCCAATCAATTATTGTAGAGAGATGGAACAGCTAAATAAGATTTAAATTAATAGGGTTTATTACTTTTGCATCTGAGGAGGAGGCAAAGCAGACAGAGTGAAATATCCTGTGAAGAAATTGGCTTGTATTTCTTCTGCTGTAACTTTAATGCTTATACCTGTGCTTGGAGGTTTCAGGTTTTGCTTGCAGACAACAACTGAAGTTGTGTTCAGGCACTGAATCAGTGGGTGGCCAAAAGCCAGGCATCACAGTAAGCCCTGCAAAATACGGAGATTAAAAGTTAATAATCTCTCGCAGGAGAAGTACTTCCAGTCTTTAAAAAATTAAGAAGAAACTGAAAACAGATTAAAACAAAAGCTTCTCCTCAGTAACTAACTTGATTCCAGAGAATAAATTCTTCAGGGAAATGGGAGCATTGATATCAAAGGAGTGGTCCCTGAAGGTTTGGAACCACCTGGAAGCTGAACCTGAAAACTCAGAGTCTCTGTGTTCTCCTGGACTTGGACTTCTTGGAGGTCCTGGGGCTTATTACAATCAGCTCCCAAATTTATGGCCTCAGTAGTGAATAGAAGCAGGTTATGGGCTGTGGGATGCTGGGCCTTGGTTGTCCCTACAGGGGATGGTGCCAGGTCCAGCAGTCACTGATGTGGGGCAGTGACTGGGGGCTTTGAAGGTGAATTTGCACTTTTGACGTCCAAGTGAGTTTTGGAATAGTATGGGAAGCTGTGCTGAGCAGGGTTCAGGGATGGGATGGAATGGGGTGGGATGGGTTGGGTGGACACAAGCACAGGATACTGAGCATCACCTGCCTTTCAGGAGATTGTGCTCTTAAGAAAGGGAGCATCTCAGAGTTGGGATGAGCTTTCCAGCATGGGGCATCCTCCATCTTTAAGGTTTCAGTTGGAAGAGAATCACAGGATTCCCTTGGTTGGAAAAGCCCTCTAATATCCTTGAGTCTGGTTGTTTCCCCAGCACTGCCAAGGCCACCAGACCCTGTCCTCAAGTGCCACATCCACGGGGCTTTTAAACCTCTCCACCACTGCCCTGTGACAACCCTTTCCGTGAAGAAATTTCCCTTAATATCCAGTCTAAGCCAGCATTCTAGGGAAAACATTTCATTCAGATTCCATATCTCAGCTCTGGTCTCTCCCCAGCCCAGTCTGGGCTCCTCTTGTTGCTCTCAGGAGGTGCAGAAGAAAAGATACAGCCAGGTTTCAGATTGTACCAGCAGGAACATTAAACACGCTTGGCTAGTGCGTTGGCCAAGCTTTTTTTGTGATCTCGCTCTTTCTCCTCCCGTCATTCCAGGAGAAGTCCTTGGGTTCTCTTTTGTGTGTCCTTCCCTGGTCATCACTGGTGTTTTGCCTTCCCCTTTCTGCTGATGCTCCCGTGTTTTTGTGCTCCTCCTTTTGTTTGCAGCTGGAGGCTCACAAGGCTGCAGAGGAGCAGATTGATTTTGTTCTGTCTTTGCATTTTATTGCTGCAGTTCGCACTTCTGCCTTAATAGGGCTTCCAAAACTGCCACTTCTCCTGAACTTCTTTTCCCTTAAGCTCTTCTCTGGAATCTCTCTGGTGGCTCTCACAGTTCACTGAGACTGCTTCTTGAACTCTTCTTATTTTTATTCTGCTCCTGCCCTCCCTGAGAATGGTGTGCTCTGTCCTCTCATGTCACTGCCACCAGCACTTCCTCACCTTCCTGTTCCCCACCAGGTATCACCCTGGGTCAGTTGATGCCTGCAGTGAATGATATTTTGTACCTGAGCTGCATCTGCCCTCAGAGCTTCTTAATAACAATTTGCAGAATGTATAAAGCAAAAGCTGTTTTATTAACATAGCCCCCAGGTGACTGGGGAGGCAGATCACAGCCTGAGGAAGCTGCACCTTCACAGGACTCCCAGGACCTGCCAGGGACACTGGGAATGCTGTCCCGTTCTCCTGGTGGATCAGAGGTGTGCTGACACTGCAGGGGAAGCTGGATGGGAGCAGGCTGGGTGGCTGTGGAGATTCCAGGAGAGCCAGCAGGAGCTTCCCGTCATGTTCTCTGCAGTTGGTGGGGCTGTGGCACTGAGGTGTCCCTCTGAAGGAGCAAACCAAACCTGTTTCATGCCTGGTATCTCTGCTAAAATCAAGGTTTTCTGCTGTGTGTGGGTTTGGGTGAGATTTCATTTTACTTGTGTTAGTTTGGGAAGGAAGGAAGCCCTGACACAAATTCCTGCTCAGTACTGGCATAGCCAGTGAGGTGGATGATGGGAGGTCACAGAGCCTGGGGGGAATGGGAAGGTGATTCTGGAATTGTGTCTGTGGTGGGGACTGGGGAACAATCTCCTGAGGCCAAGGCATTACTGCTTTATTCTCCTCTTGGCAGAGGACCTCCTTTTTGCCAAGTAAGCAGCTCTGTAGACTTGACCTGGTGTGTTTATTAAACAGTGGGATGTGTTAAAAATGCAGGGCCTGTTGGACACTAATAGCTGTCCAGGGTGCACCCAGAGCCTATTGATTTCCTGCCAGCTGGCCCTATTAAATATACAAGGTACAAGTTTTGCAGTAAAACATGGAAGAGTTCTATAAATGCCTTTTATAGCTGACATTCAGAAAACTTTCCATATTGCCAGATGAGGAAATAAAGGGGAAATTCAAAAAGCTGTTTGGCTTAAAGTATCCTTGAGGTGGTGAAGTTTGAGAGCAGTGTTTGAATTTTTGCTTCTGAAGTGGATGAAGAAATGTTTGGACCGAAAAGGTGATGTTATTGAGCCTGGGTTTGGAGTTTGTGTTTTAGCACTGTCAGAGGGTGCAGCTGCAGGTGTTTCTCACTTTGAGAGTCCCAGAATCCCAGACTGGTTTGGGTTGGAAGGAACCTTAAAGCCCATCCAGTGCCACCCCTGCCATGGCAGGGACACTTCCACTGTCCCAGGCTGCTGCAAATCCCAATGTCCAGCCTGGCCTTGGGCACTGCCAGGGATCCAGGGGCAGCCACAGCTGCTCTGGGCACCCTGTGCCAGGGCCTGCCCACCCTCCCAGGGAGGAATTTTTTCCTGCTATCCAACCCAAACCTACTCTCTTTTGGTTTGAATCCCTTCCCCCTTTTCCAGAGCTTATTGGGAGCCTTTGGTGATGACTGGACCAGCCCCCTCATCCTGAGAAGGTTCTTCCCTGTCCTCTGTCCCTCAGTTAGATGCTGGGAGTCTTGTCCTAATCCCCTGGAGCTGGAAGGCTGAATGCAGCTGTAACCTCTCAAGTGTCCCCAGGGCTGACTTCCAGGGATGGTGGAGAGGGGTGCAGGAAGCAGAGGTCACCTGGCTGGAAAACAAAGTGTCAGGAGTGTCTTTTGCTTGGCCTTGTTCTCCTGTCCAGAGGTGAGTTAATCCAAGAGCTTTTGTGAAAAAGACCCTGCACAATGTGCTGCTCTTCATGGACTCTGTGGGTTGCAGGGGGAGTGGTAGGGAAAAACTGAAGGGACTTTTGGAGAATATTTCAGGATGAAGCAGGAAAAAATGGAGAGAGAACAAGGAGGTAAAACCGCAGAATTTCACGGTCCTCCTTAAGATGGTATTTAAAGCCTGGATGATTCTCTCATGCTAATAAAGTAAGAAATGAGGGGGAACTCCATGGGTCTTCCAGTTGCTTGGGTTGATTTACCTGGGTTGGCTTTTGCTGTCTTCCAAGAAAACAAAATACAGGGACAGTGATCCTTTCCAGGCAAGGTTGGCTTCCCAACCCAGTGTGACGCAGCTGTTGCTCAGATGGAAGATCTGGAATTTTTCCCCTGCAGTCAGCTTAGGTCAGGGGGATTAAAATCTGGGAGATCACCCAGATCCCCCAGGAGTGCATTCCTGGTACAGTGCAGGCTTCCTGCTGTCTTCAGGGGGTTTGGAGGAGCCTCCTCATCTGTCCTGGTACCAGAGCACCACACAAACACTGGGGTAGAAAGAAATCCTGTCCTCAGGGTGGTGCTTGGTACCTTTGAAATGGAACTAAGAATGCCTGGGGTGTCCCTTATCCAGAGCTTTGTGCAGCTTTGAGCAGAAGAGGAGGCAGAACCAGTTTCCCTTTCTTTACAGAGGTTTTTGTGGGCATTATTTTAGCTTAGGAACCTTTTACCTGTGCTTGAAAATAGGTGTATAAAGTTTAATATTATCCACAAGGCGCATTCTTCCTTCTGGGAGATCAGAGCCTGGAAGGAGAGAGGTGTGAGTGGTGTTGGGAGGTGACATCCAAAGGTTGGGGCAGCAGCAGGCGGTTGCTGGGAATTTCTTGTTGTTTTGAGCGTTGTTGATGCCAAAGTCCCCAGGTGGCAGGTGAGTTCTCCAGGTGGGTTCCAAGTGACAGTGAGTGACTGTCCCCTCTTCCCTCAGACACCACACGAACCCTGTGGGCACAGAGTGGCGGTGGAAGATGGACCAGCCCGAGGTGATCCTGCAGGAGGCCATTGAGAAGCACCAGCACATGATCAAGCAGTTCAAAGGTAACTTCTCCTCTGTCCCCACCCCTGCTGCTGTTAGAGGATAACCAGCAGTGACATCTCCAGAAGAGGTGAGAACATTCTGGTCCTGTGGGAAGGAGGTTCAGGGTATCAGGAAGATGGGGGAGAAGAAACTGCTGTGTCACGTTCAATGTTTTCTGAAGTGAGTCTCATCCACTGTGTGTGTGCTGCTGCCTGGAGGGAGTAGAGTGGAGTTGCCTCTGGTGCATCCTGGTAGTTGTCAAATCCTGTCCCTTGGTGTGCACAGAGCCTTCCACAGTGGTTAAAGCCAGCCTGGATGATGAGGGATCCTGGCTCCACTGGAAGAGTGAGGGCAGTTAGGAAGCAAAAGCAATCAGCCTGTTACCTGATAGGAAATGCACTGCCAGCCTTCATACCCAGCTTTGTGTTAGCCCTGGAACTTCTGGCTTGTGTTTGTCCCATTAATAACGAAACAGCAGCAAGCAGAGGATTTTGATTTTCAGGAATTATTCTGTACCTGTGTTTGTGACTGAAGCTGCAGTTCCACAGCACCTCTAGAAATCACTGCAGCTTGCTTCCCACAGAAATTCCTTGGGAGTTTGATATTCTGTGTCTATAGAGAAGGCTGGGGCTTTTATTTCCCAAATGTGATGATCTGGTTGCTCTGCCAAAGTCAGCTGTGTGTGCTGGCAGGGCTGGCCAGCTTGGCAGGACAGCTCCAGGTTCTGCTCTCCCCAACTGCCCGTGAGCACCACAAGTGGAGTGGAACAGCCATAAAACGTGCAAGATGAGCCTAAGCCTTGGCTGTCATTTTGGGAACCCCATTGTTTAAGTTGGCTGTGCTCAAAGAGAATCCAGTGGATCCAGAATGAGACAGGCACAAAACCCTCTGTCAGCAGAGCAGAGCTGCTCTGTCTCAGTCTCTGCAGTTGGATAATGGGTGGAAAAAATAGCTCAGGTTAGGGCCCCATGGGCTTTGTTCCTCACGTGGCTAAGTTTGGAGCAGCAGCTCCAGGGGAGTCTCACTGCTGAGCCTGGGGTTTCTTTGGCACTGTGTCAAACATCCCCTGCCCCAAGGGGGTAATGGTACTGAAACACCCTCAGCAGCTTTGCAGGAGAGTTTGGGAAGGGTGAGAGGCACACTGAGGGCAGGGCTTTATGTCAGGAGCA
>VZSR01003083.1:1868451-1879269 GCA_013398615.1 Brachypodius melanocephalos | reverse complement strand
AGGGTGGAGATTGAGAACAATTCCTTCATGGAAAGGGCTGTCCAGGCCCTGGCACAGCTGCCAGGGAGGTGGTGGAGTCCCCATCCTTGGAGGGATTTACAAACTGTGTGGAATGTGGGCACTTGGGACATGGGTTAATGGTGACCTTGCAGTGCTGGGGGAATGGCTGGATTCCATCTCCATTTCCCAGCATAATGTGTCTCATCCTGCAGCACTGGCTGGGCACCCACAGGGACTCCAGAGGTGTCCCAGCAGGGCTGAGGTGTTGGACCCTGGCCCCTGAAATAGAACGGTCTGTTTGGGCTTCTGGGGAATCAAAACATGGGAAGTTAAGACTCTTAGCTAGGGAGTCCTCAGGGCTGGAGTATCTGGAGGTGCTGCTCAGGTGCCTCCCTGAGCCATTTGAATAAATTGATGCTGCTCTTTTCAGTCCCAGTCCCACAGCTTTACAGGCAGTTACATCTACACACCCATTCCATGACCCAGAGAAACTGGTGAGCTCATCTGGTGCTTTATTCGTCCAACCCATGGCAGTAAACATGAGATTTCCTTTGAAGGAACAGAATTCTTGTGTCCCTTTATCTTTTAGGATACCCTACAGGGTAGCCCTGTATACTCTGGGTACCTGTGGGTGATGATAAATCATCTTCTGCTTTAGTGTTGCCACAATATGTACAGGGTTTGGAGAGCACAGCCATTAAAGCCCCATCATTCTCTCTTGGAGTAAATGATGGAGAGACACCTCGCTGATAGGGAGCGAGGCTGGGAAGTTTATTTGATGGATACATTTTTCTGGGGAGTGACTTGTAAATCTCTGTGCCCTTGCAAAGGGCACACACAGGATGGAAACATAACTCACGAATGGGAGAGTGGGAGTCTGATAATGCAGGGAAAAAGCCAAAGAGAAATGCATGACCTGTTCTAGGAAATCCTCAGAGTACCCATGGATCAGCATGGATAGAGCAGATCCCTCATCCCCCTGTCCCCCAGGGTCTTGTGGTGCTGCTCAGGTCCTTACAAAGGGTACCAGAGTCAGCCCCCAGCCTCGCCAGGGTGCTGTGCCAGGCAGTTCTGTCCTTTCCCAAGTTAGTGGAGCAGCTGGAATCAGCTTTTCCATGGAAATGTGCTCTGCTGGGAGATGATGGCAGGCGCAGAGCCATAGGGATTCAGGAGAGTCCCTGCTCTCCTGGAATACACCAATCCTGGGCAGTTTATCCCTGCCTGGCTGGTGATTTGTGTGCTGGAATGGTTGTGTGCAAACCCACTCCCTCCTCTGGGTGGATGTGCCAGGTTTGGTGTAAACTGTTTTGGGAAAGTTCCACTCAAACTTTAGGGCATGTTGGGATTTTGTTCTTCTTCTTATAAAGCTGGCAGGGTAATTAAGAGAGTCTGGATGCAAAGTGCTGAGAGAGAGAAATTAATTAATTCCAAAACTGACTTGCAGTAGTTTTAAGAATATGAAACTTAGTCCTTCAATCTCAGTGTATGCTGGAGATGCTTTCTTTCTCCAAAAAAGCTCTCATTTAGTGCTGTCAGGTTTCTATGGAATAACCATTACTCCTGTCACTTCCTCAGGACTGAGCCTGGCTGCTTGAAAATGCACTGAGCCCTGCTCTGATTCCAAACCAGCTTTGCTACGTGAGGCTGGAGCAGTATCTACAAACACCTCTTTTATCTGGGCTTTGCAGCAGAGCTGTAATTTTCTGTACTGCAGCGTCAAGGCAACGAGAGGAGAGCTGAGGACCTGGATTCACACTCCAGGCTTTGTTTTTTATCTTTAAAACAGACCAGCCCCCAATCTAAAGCCTCAGAAAGGATTTCAGTACATCAAAGCATGTCAGGGAAATGTGAAGCGACAGATTTGGAACAAAAGCTTGTTTGGAGACAGCTGATTTCATCCGGGGTCCTGAGCACCTGGTCAGGTGTGGGTGGGCTGGAGGAGCATCCAGCTCCCCCTCCCTCCCATGGGCATCAGGAGTGGGACTCAGGTGCTGTTTTCACATGAACATTTGAGCTCTTTGTGTTTTCCTCTTCCTTCTGAAAGGTCTCTGGCTGTTCAGGACTGTGCCATGTGCTAGGTTTTGTTTTGATCACATCCTCTGTGGAGCTGCATGTTCTGTGTTTCCAGTCTGGGTTTAATCCCTTGCTGTGTTTGGGAAGCTGTGCTTGGCTCCTCCAGGAGGCCCATGGGGACCAGCACCACAGCCATGACCTGGCTGCTTTCTTAACACATCTGCTTGAAGTGGCATTGAGCTGCTCTGGGTTTGTGTTTGTGTCTCAGTATTCAGCAGCATCTCCGAGGTCCCGGCAGTGGAGATCTTGGCTCAGATGTTTAATCTTGGCTCAGGTGTTACCTGCACATTGCTCTCAGCAGTGCCCAGGGCACACCCAGCCCCAGGCTCTGGGTGCTGCTCTTTCTGGGTCCTGGCTGTGGCCTGGTGCCCTCTGCTGTGAGAGGGCTCCAGCTGTTCTTCTCAGCCTCCTTGTGCCAGGGTGTGTTTTGGATACAGATGTTTGGGAGGGGGATTTATTACAGAGCTACAGAAGGGTTTGGGTTGGAAGGGACCTTAAAATCATCTTGTTCCAACCCCTGACACGGCCAGGGCCACCTTCCTCCAGACCAGCTTGCTCAGGGCCCCATCCACTGTTGACTTAGGGCTGTTCTCCCCTTTCCAGGCGTGTCAGGAGTGAAGGCAGCTCGCCTGGAGGAGGCCCTGGCAGTGAAGCACTGTGCCCTGTCCCTGGTGGGGGAGCCCATCATGTACCCACACATCAACCGCTTCGTGAGGCTCCTGCACCAGCATGGCATCTCCACCTTCCTGGTCACCAACGCTCAGTTCCCTGAGGAGATCAGGTAGGAGCTGCAGGAAATTCCTACTAAACTTCCTGCTGAGACGTCAGAGTGCTGACCTGTGTCCTGATCCCATTTAGTGGCCCCTCAGAGACGTGCTCTGCACAAGCACTGGCAATGAAAAATCCCCCTCAGCATCTGATTTTAACCTCAGTCTCCCCATGCTCCTTCTCATCCCTTTCTCCCCTTCAGTCTGATTTTCTTTTCTGTACCCATTAAACAAACTGATTGCTTGTGGAAGTGGAGAAGAGGGAATGTGGCACCTGTGAAGGTGTGGCAGGAAGGGAGCAGTGAGCGAGTTGTGGTTTGTGCCTGGGGCAGGGATAACTTCTGTCCTTCTGCCAGCCAGTGCAGGGCCCTGAGCTCAGAGATTGCCTTTTGGGGCTGATCTTTGTTCTGACCCCAGAGGAGCAGCTATAAAGGCTCAACCCCAAAGCTCTGTCCAGCCCAGCATCCACAGCAGGATGAGGAGGGATGACACAAGCAGATGTTCATCAGCAAAGTGGGATCCACTTAACCTCTGTCAGAGGGACTTGAGTGAAATCTTCCAAACACTTTAATGAGCTCTTTCAGAGTCTTTACAAAGGTAAAGAATCACTTTTTTTCTGATCTTTTGGAGCATCCAGCCTGCTGTTACCGAAGTCTGAAGCAGTGTGGCAATGTGGGGAAATGCAGCTCCAGCGAGGCTGGGGGCTCCTCAGAATCCCAGCAGTTCAGAACAGCAGCAAATCCAGCCCTGGAGCTATGGGAGCTGTGGGCTGTGGCCTTGGTGTGTCACCAGCTCATTCCAGCTCGTCCTCTGTGTCAGTGCTCCTGGGAGAGCTTCCTTTGCACTCCTTGTGGTCTGAATCTAGCACTGAGGGAGGAGCACAGGCAGTTTGGGAGTGAGTAATTATACACTACAAAGGCATTACAAATGATTGAATAATTGTGTAATCAAGTTACTTTAAGTCATGTATTATGTGCCTGGTAGATAGAAATTGCTCTTTCCTAAATATATCAGTTTAAAAAGAGAGCACACACTATTTTGAAGCTGCACTTTTCGGATCTGCTGAATCTTTTTAAAAAGAAACAAAAATGAAGGGGATAAAATGCTAGTCTTGCTGTCTTAAAAATTGCAACTGATCTTTGGCTCATCAAAGCAGATGATTTGCTTAATATGGGAACTGAAGTAGGCACCCAGCTCACTTCTGTGCTGTCAGCAGAGGAGCTGTAGTTAAAAAGTTCATCCTGCAATAAGGCAGGGTGACCTCTGGTGCAAGAGAGATGACAGAGACTTAGGACAAGGGATTGAGGGACAGGACACAGGGAATGGCTTCCCACTGCCAGAGGGCAGGGATGGATGGGAGATTGGGGAAAGAACTGTTCCCTGTGAGAATGGGGAGGCCCTGGCACAGGGTGCCCAGAGCAGCTGTGGCTGCCCCTGGATCCCTGGCAGTGCCCAAGGCCAGGCTGGACAGGGCTTGGAGCAGCCTGGGACAGTGGAAGGTGTCCCTGGGACAGTGGAAGGTGTCCCTGCCCAGGGCGGGATGGGCTTTTTGATCCCTCCCATCCCCTTCTGGAAGAGGGCAGCATGGCCTGAGGTGTTGCTGGATTCAGGACAGGGGCTCCAGCGAGTGCCCCCTGTGCCTTCCTCTCCTCCTCTTCCTCCTCCTCCTCTCTGGGCTGCAGCTTCACCTGCCCCAGGCTCACAATAAACTGAGGGAGGTTTTACACCAGGTGAGCTCCTGTTGAACCCGTACCTGGCTCCTCTCTTTGATCCATGGCTGTGAATAACACTCGTGTGTGGGTTTGCCTTTATGATCAATGATAATACCAATAATGAGCAGATGATTATTAATGCTCACCAGCAAATGCTCATTTTTGATGTTGCTGTTCCTGGTCCTTGTGGATTCTGTCCTGCCTGCCTGGTGAAGCCACCTCAGGGCTGGAGGCCTGAAGTCAATTTATTTGAGTGGCATGACTCAGCTGAAGATTTCAGCTCAGGATTTCTGTCCATGTCCATGTGTCAATGCCATGCAGTTTGGTCTCCTGGATTTCACATCAGGTGTCTGAGCTAGCTTGGAAATTCACACCCAGAATCCATCCTGGTGCCACACAGCTGGATTTGCTACCATTCTGCACAGCAGCTGTGTCCAGTAGCACCAGTCCTTGATCTCACTGCACCCATGGCTGCCCTCTCTCCTTGTTCCCCCTTGGCAGAATGTCCCCAGCTCATCCGGGCTTGGTACCAAGTCATGCTGAGCCCTGTGGAGCATTCCTGTTTGGGGCTGGGATCCCTCCCTGGGATCATTTTTATTCCTTCATTTCCCCCATGCTGACAGTGAGTCAGGTTCCTGCCTGGCCCTAGGTTTGAGAAGAGATGATTTTTCTCAGCCCCTCTTTTGAAAAGCACCTGCTCCATCTTCACTAGGGCCCCTTTTAATTAAGCAAAGACAGCACTGAGTAAAGAAAGAGTTTGGCTCAGTATTCCTGGAAACTGAGCACTTCAATCCACTTAGGCCCGGAACATTTGGTCATTTTGGAGTCTGTGGCTTTGGGCTGCCAGTCCAGACAAACTTATTTACAAAACTGAGATTTTAACCTGAAATGTTCAGTTTGTTCTGGATTATTTCATTTTGCTGTCTAAATACACACACAGAGAATGTGTTCTGATGGTTGGTTGAGTGTCCACATTAAGTGGATTTTTTCTGGACACAAAGAGATCTGGTCGGTCTCACTCTCGGCAGTTCCTGTCCCCCTGTCACCTTTGGGTGACAGTGTATTTTTAGGTGGCACTGTTTGGCAGCTGAACAATAGCTTCTAATTTCTTGTCATCTTCTCTAGAGAACCAAATGAAGCTGGGACTGGTGCCTGCTCATTACAGACTTGACACAAAACATTCCCAAAATGCTGCCCCCAAATGCTCTGTGGCACACTGGGACATGTTGTTGATGCTGCAGCCCCCAGGATGGGAGATGCCACGAGGGGCTCACTGCCTTTGTCACTTCTGTCAGTGGAAAGGGTTTGTCTCCATCCAGGGGTGTCCCCATCCCTGGAGGTGCCCAAGGAAGGCCTGGATGTGGCACTCAGTGCCCTGGCCTGGTGACAAAGTGGGGATTTGAACATAGGCTGGGCTTGGTGATACTGAAGGGCTTTTCCAACCTCGGTGATCCTGGGATTCTGAGCGAGCTCCTGTCCAGGTTGTTCTTAATCCCTTTGATCCTTTTGCTGATGGACTGTGGTGTTGCTGCTTCTCCTTTATTCCCTTGGCATTTATGGAAGGGATCAGACTCCACCCAGACTCTTCCCACAGCACAGGATGTTTTGTCTCTTCAGGAGTTTCCAGTGTTGGAAACCTCCCTGGGCAGCCCCTGCCAATGCTGACCACCCTTTCCATGGAGAAATTCCTCCTGGTGTCCTTTTCTGTTGGATGGCATTATTTTTCCACGGGCCAGATAGGTCATGGAGAAAGGGCAGAGCTTTGTGGATTGCAGAACCTCTCCATGCCTTACCTGAACCCCTTCCTTTGGGAAGCCTTTCCCCGTGTGTTACACCTCCACTGGAGTGAAATCCATCCTGTTGCAGGGAGGAAATGACAATGAAATTGTCGGCCAAGGGCTGTGTGTGTGAGTTCTCAGCCTTGGGGGGTTTGTTGAGGTTCTAACACCTTGCTGGTGCTGGTGGTCACTTGGCAGAGATGAACTTTCCCTGGAAATACTGTCCAATTCCTGTTCCTGCTTTTGTAGGAGAACACAAACTCAAGCAGCAGGTTTGTGAAAGCAGCAATTTCCTTTTCCATTTGCAGGAGGCTGGAGCCTGTGACCCAGCTCTATGTCAGTGTGGATGCCAGCACCAAGGAGAGCCTGAGGAGGATTGACAGACCCCTCTTCAAGGACTTCTGGCAGAGGTTTCTAGACAGCTTAAAGGCCTTGGCTGAAAAGGTACCCACTTAAGAATGGACTTTTAAATGGCTTTTTCCTTCCTTCTACACTTTAATGACTCACCACACCTTTTTTCTTCCTTCTCACCTTACCTGCTTCTACTTTCTGCAGAAGTAGAAGACTTGAGAGGCTTTAAGATGGACCATGGAGTGGGTTCTGGGTGTGTTGGGAGTATTTTTCCATGGCTGGGGCGTTCAGGTGTGTGAAGTGCTGCAGTTTTGAGTGGTTTTCCAGAGCAGAATGTGTGTGTCAAATGGGGCAGTAAACATTGTGAATAAAAGCTGCTGTGAGGCATGAAGACATTATCAAATAGTAGATTTCCTAACAAAGGGGTTACACTAAAAACAGGCTGCTGAAGGAAAGGTAGAAATTCAGGGAAGAGTTGTAAATCCTCTGTGCTACTTTGCTCTGGTTCTCAGAGACTCCCTTGAAATGGAGCACACAAAGGACATTAAAATGTCTGTGCTGGAGTTTGGTAGCTCTGTCACCCTCCTGCTGCAAAGAAATCTGCTTTTTTTCTGAAAGATTGGCCCAACCCATGGGATCTGAGCATAGCAGCAGGGGGAGCTTTGCCCTGTGTGTGTTGGACTCAGCTGAGCAGTGACCTGAGGCCCTGGGGTGGTGTCAGCTCAGGCTCTGTGTGACAGGTGAGTTTTGGAGTAATTAATGAAGCACTTCTGGGCCCAGCAGCAGATGAATGGATAAGAATAGTGCCTCACAAGCATCTCTGCCTCTCTTGTTCTGCTCCTGGGCTCTGATGGAAGCCAGGGCTGTGTTTACTGATCTGGCAGACGTTGACACGTTACCTGCTGGGACGAACAGCCAAGAGAGACTGTTGCCTTTGAATAATGAGGTTTTGTTGGAATAATGAGTCTTCCTGCCTGCTCAGATGACAGTGTTAGACCATTCTCTGCCAAATAAACTTAGATTAGTGGATCTATGAGACTCAGAGGAATTGAGTGGCACTTTCTGCTGCAAAGGCACGTGGGCAGCGTGGTCAGGTGCCTTGTGTGGGAGGTACAGCTCTCTTGTGCAAAACCTCAGGCCAAACTCTGAGGGTATTGAGATCAAGTGCAAACTAAATTCTCTGTGAGCAGGGATATCTGTGGGAAGAAGGGGAGATAAAATACTGAAATAGCCTTTTGGGAAGTTGCTCTTGCCCATCATTTCTTTCTTGCTGCCTCTCTTGACCCGGAGTGTTCATTACTGGGAGAAGTTTCCTTGCAAGCAGTTGAAGGTGAAAGTATTGGCAAGTCTGTCCATACAGCTAAAAATACCCTGGTCAAGGTGAAGAGGAGAGGAGAAAGCAGCTCCACTAGCAGGTGCATTTTCTCCTCCAAGCAACTGCACTTTGAAGGGCCCTTGAAACACTGATAACACAAGAGCCAATTAATGGTTGTTCCAGTTGGTGAAACCCTGCTCTGCCAGCCCTGCTCAGCTGCACGAGGCAACATCACACGTGGGGACAGCAGGAACTCTTGGGGAAGCTGCTGTTTGTTGGTTTTCTCTTAATCCCAGAATCAGTGAGTTTGGAAAAGCCCTCGCAGACCATCGAGTCTAAGCTCTGCCTGATGCCCACCTTGTCCCCAGCCCAGAGCACTGAGTGCCATGTCCAGGCCTTCTCTGGGCACCTCCAGGGGTGGGGACTCCAAACCTCCCTGGGCAGCCCCTTCCAAGGCCTGACCACCTTTTCCATGGAGAAATTTTCCCTGATATCCAGCCCAAATCTCCCCTGGCACAGCTTGAAGCCCTTTCTCTTTGTCCCCATTCCCTGGGAACACAGCCCGACCCCCCCGGCTGTCCCCTCCTGGCAGGGAGTTGTGCAGAGCCACAAGGTCCCCCCTGAGGCTCCTTTTCTCCAGGCTGAGCCCCTTTCCCAGCTCCCTCAGCCTCTCCTGGGGCTCCAGCCCCTTCCCAGCTCTGTTCCTTTCCCTGGACATGCTCCAGCTCCTCAGGGTCTCCATTGTCCTGAGGGGCCCAGGAGTGACTCTGGATTGGAGGTGCCCCAGCAGTGCCAGCACAGGGGACAATCCCTGCACTGATCAAACACAGGATTCTGGTACCCAAAGCCCTGAGTGCTCCTGGGCAGCAGCACCTCTGTTCCCCTCCCTGCTGCCCTGCCCTGAACTCGCAGGAGTTGTTCTGTGGGACTGGGAAGTATGGGAGGTGGTGGCAGCTAAAGCACCCGTGAATTCCTGGGAAAAACAGGCCCTTTTCCAGGCTGGGTGTGGAATGCTGCTGCACTGTGTTGAGAAGGTGATGTTAATGTATCTGCAAGCGAATACAAGTCTTAGTTTTTCCCAGTGCCTGACAGACCTTCCAGGATGATTCAGTCCTTCCCGGGCTGAGAGGGGCTGGCACTGCAGCTCATCTGAGTCACTGCTGAGCAGTCATGGGCAGCTTTGAGCTGGGCACACTGAAAAATAGAAGTGGCCAAAGGGAGTTTATAGGAACACGAGCTGTACCTGCTGTTCTCACCCTTGTGGCATTTGGGAGGTGCTGGTCCTGCTCACGCCCTGTCTGGGGCTGCAGGGGTGGGTGGTGGCAAAATAATCCCCTGGTTTGGTAATCCAGACTGAGAAGTGGGAGAAAGGAAGAGGGAAGGACATGGTTTTAAGTGAGAGAGAGGAGAGAGGATGTTTGGCTTGGCTGTTCTCTTTCCTCCAGTCAAAGCCCAGCTCGTGTTTAATATGGGAGGGCCTAGGCAAAGATGGGCTTCAAACCTCATGCCCCAGTGAGGTGCTTATAGAACCTCAGAATCCTGGAATGGTTTGGGTTGGAAGGGACCTTAAACTCACCTCATTCCACCCACCCAGGCTGCTCCAGGCCCCATCCAGCCTGGCCTTGGCCCAGTTGTGCTGATAATGGATTTCATGCTTTTGACTGAACTTCTGCACAAAGTTCTTGAGCCTCAGTAAAAGAGTGAATTTAATAACAAGTTTTTCCCGGGATGATCTGACAGCCTCACCCAACATGTAGGGGATCAGTTACTACATCCATTTTCAAAGGAAGCCCAGGAGTAAAAGATAAAAAGCTTTTGTGCTGTTTCTCTCTGCAGCAAACAACATGAACGCCCCCTTTGTCCACTGCTACTTGGAGCAAGTTTGATCCTTTCTAGAGCTGCTCTCGTTCACATGATCTTCATGTTAAATTTTCTGTGCTGAGAAGCACTTTTTGAGAGAGGAGTTTGTGTTAAACAGTAGGTGGACTCCCGAAGGCTCCCTTTGTTCCTTGTCCTGAATCCTCCACCCCTGAAATTAAATGGAAAGGGAAAGGAAAGACATGAGCATGTGCAATTTAGACTGTGCCCTTCCCAAACACCACGGTTGAGTTTTGGAGCCTCATCCTCTGTCACCCTTGAGTTTGTGAGAGTGATTGAGAGGTGACTTGTCTTGATAGACAAGTGCTTGGAGCAGGCACTGAGGCTGTGAATCCTTATCATCAGGATGAGAAATCTCTGCTGAAAAACTTTTCTTCCAGCCATTGCTGCTTCCTGATCCATATCAAATGAGGAATGGGTTGCAAACCAGCTCAGGAGGGAAGGGGGAGATTTTCCATCCCTGGAGGTTTTAGTATCAGATTGATGCTTTTTTTCCAAAATACCTTTAACCAGATATGCTGAGCAAGAAAACAGCCCATGGTCTGTGAGCTCTCATCCCCCCCAGTCTCTGGGCCCCCAGAGATTCAGGATCCTCTAGTGTTTGGTTTGTTCTGTTTCCCTCAGGGTGACTGGACCAAGTCCTGTAGGCTGAGGAACTTTGGGAATTTGTCCTGGTTGTTGTCCATAAATCACTGAGTGTTTTCCTATGCAATAGGGATGTTGGCTAGGACAAATGGGAATCCCCTGCTGAGAAATGGAATGGGGATGCAGTGACCCAGTGTGACAAAGTGCTTGTGGATTTCTACCCTAACCCGAGGAAAACAGCTGGATAGAAGATGATGATGGACAGAGCAGCACATGTCCTGTTCATGGTTCATGTCCCTTGGCAGCAGCTCTGAGGGGGCTTTTTGCCTTCACAGAATCCCAGGCTGGAAGGGAGCCCA
>VZSR01003083.1:1837443-1853093 GCA_013398615.1 Brachypodius melanocephalos | reverse complement strand
CCAGCCTGGCTTGGGCACTGCCAGGGATCCAGGGACAGCCACGGCTTCTCTGGGCAGAGTGAAGCTTTGTCACTCAGCTCACAGCAGCAGTGTGAGCTCCAGCCTGAGCAGAGCTTTTCTGCTTCCTCCTGTCCCTCAGAATTTAAGGAGAAAATCCAAACCTGCCAAGCTGGCCCTTTGTTCCAGGATTGTCCATGCCACAGTGTCTGTGGACAGGATGTGGACACAGCTGGCATCCAAGTCATGCCACAGAATCTTCCCAAGCCTTTGTGAAAGTTTTCAGCCACTTGGAAGGTCTTTTCCTGCTGATTTTCCTGGTGATTTTGTTCATGTAGATGGATAATCTTGGTGTCCAGCCGAGCTCATGGTGCTGGTCTGGGTTTAGCTCCTGCTCTGGTGCCTGAGGCTTGGCTGCAGAAGTGAAGTGACCAAGTAAACGTGTTCAAGGAAGGGCCAGAGGGAAGTGTCTATCCCAATCTGCTCTCTGTTGTCATGTTAAACAGGAAAGATTATTTAATTGCTTAAAATAATGAGGAAAATGAGCTGTGCCTTAATGAGTTTTTAATTGCATGCAGCAAGAGGCGATTGCCCCCACCTGTCAAACACCCATTCAGGATCCTGCTGCCATCCCAGCTGGAATTTAGATGAAGAGGTGGAGCTGAATCTCCCCTTCTGGTGCCTGCTGTGAATAAACCCAAACAATGTATGCTTTCCACACTTGAAAAAAGATCAGCATTGGCCATTTGCTGTTAGAGAATCACAGAATCATTTGGGTTGGGATGGACCTGCAGGACTGAATCCAACTACTCCCCAACACTGCCAATGTCCCCAAGTGCCACATCCATACATCTCTTGGATCCCTCCAGGGATGGGGACTGCACCATCTCTCTGACTGCCTGTTCCAAAGCCTGACCACCCTTTCCATAAAGAATTTTTTCCTGCTGTCCACCCTGAGCCTCCCCTGGCCCAGCCTGAGGCCGTTCCCTCTCCTCCTGTCCCTGTTCCCTGGGAGCACAGCCCGACCCCCCCGGCTGTCCCCTCCTGGCAGGGAGTTGTGCAGAGCCACAAGGCCCCCCCTGAGCCTCCTTTTCTCCAGGCTGATTTGTCACAGGTTGGACCTGGTGGTCCTGGAGGACTTTTCCCGCCAGGATAATTCCATGGTTGTGACCCTGCAGCAGAGAGGGTGATTCAGCAGTGGCCGTTCCTCTCTCAATCCGCACGTGGCTCATTTGGAGAGCTGGGATGAAATGCTGGCTCTTGTGGTTGAGTTCAGCTTTCCCAGGAGGAATTGTTTCCACTTCCAGGGAATCCCTGCAGGTTTCCAGGCAGTGCAGCACCTCTCAGCCCTCAGCCACAGGTGTGGGGTGCCTGGAGAGCTCCTGGGAAATACTGGGGCTGTTCTGCACAACCAACCATCTCCAGCCCTCCCTGCAGACTGAAGTGACACAAGGGACTGATGGCTTTTGTCAAATCAGCTTGAAAGTGATGATTAAAAGCAGCCAAAGAGTTGAATCCTGGCTGAATCCACTGCAGCAGGAGCAGACGTGCATGAGGCCTTGTGGCTGTAATTTGGGGAGTGCTGCTGCTCAGCTCAGGAGCGTTTTCATTGCAGACACTGCAATCAACGGGGCATTGAGGCTTTTTATATTTGTCTGGGGTCACGGCTGCCCCAGATTTTAAACAGAGTCTCTGTCACTCAGCAGCTTGGCCTACACTTTGTTCTCTGTTAATTTGCATGAGACTCAATTAAATTTATAATTTGTGGGCTTGGAGTGAAGAGAATTGTTTTGTTCAGTAATTAAATTGGGAAGTCTGGAGTGTGAGTGGAGAAACAAAGCACTGTCATCTGTAGTTGTTTCCTTCAGAGCCCTGGGGATTGAAAGGATTGCTGGCTGTCTGCATCCTGGGGCAGGAGCCAGGTCCTGGGGGCAGGAATGTGCTTCCCTTGCTTCCCACAGCACCAGCAACCACCCTGGCATAAGTGTTTGGTCAGTCCAGTTGAGCTCACTCAGCTCCATTACAGCCAAAAATCAGCCCTGGTCCCAGCACAGGCAGCACCTGGAGCTGCTGGAGGAGCCAGAGGAGGCTCCAGGGGGATCAGAGGGATGGAGCAGCTCTGCTGGAGGAAAGGCTGGGAGAGCTGGGAATGTTCAGCCTGGAGAGGAGAAGCTTTGGGGTCACCTCACTGTGACCTTCCAGGACTTGAAGGGAGCCTGCAGGAAACATGGAGAGAGGCTTTGGACAGGGGCCTGGAGTGACAGGACACAGGAAATGGCTTCCCACTGCCAGAGGACAGGGATGGATGGGAGATTGGGCAGGAATTGTCCCCTGTGAGGGTGGGCAGGCCCTGGCACAGGGTGCCCAGAGCAGCTGTGGCTGCCCCTGGATCCCTGGCAGTGCCCAAGGCCAGGTTGGACATTGGGGCTGGGAGCTCCCTGGGACAGTGGAAGGTGTCCATGAGTCTGTGAAATCAGAGCATGCCCAGCACAGTTGCTTTGTATTCATCCTGGCAGAACCAGGAAGAGCTGGGATGCTTTTC
The DNA here is from genome assembly GCA_013398615.1 of Brachypodius melanocephalos. NCBI lineage: Eukaryota > Metazoa > Chordata > Aves > Passeriformes > Pycnonotidae > Brachypodius > Brachypodius melanocephalos. The sequence goes on along the minus strand of VZSR01003083.1, from coordinate 1,850,554 downwards.
AAACACTTCTGCATTTTGAGGTACTTGGCCAGAGCTCTGTGGATTAGGCTGCTCAAAGCACCCTTATTAAGCAGGTAATTAAGAGGCAGCATCGTTGCTGCTCCTGCCGCAGGGAGGTTGGGGAGAGAGCTCTGGGTGAACAATGGGATCTTTTCCTTTTTAATTCTTGATGTCTTAATAACTGTCTTCATGTATTACTGCAAAGCAGAACGTGACCGCCCTCATCAACTCCGCCTGGGTTTTAAGTGCTATCAGCTGTTAATTAACTCCAGTTTGAAGAAGTTGGGGAAGTTGAAAGCTGCTTTCCTTCGGTGTGCTGGAAGCTGATTCCCATTGATTTGTGCTGGGAATTAATCAGCCAGCCAAACACTCACTTATTCCATTTGCCTCTGTGCTTTCTTTGCTTGTAAACGATATCTTTGTAGTTTACTGAGAGCATGAATCATGTTGGAGCTTCTGAAGAATTTTCTCTCTCTGTACTCATACATTTTTCATCTGCTCAAATCATTATCTGGATAATGAGTGTGGAGAGAATATTGCTGTGTGTCTCCAGCTGAACTTTGGGGATCCAAACCCCTGATTTGCGTGGCTGGTTGCTCTGATATAACACTGACTAATAGAGAATGAACGTGGTTAAATTCTGGGTTCAGACTTGCAGAGCTGGGCTGAAAAAGCCTGAATGTACATCCCTGGTGAGCACTGCCTGGCTTGTGCCCTGTCAATCTTCCTCTAGGCTGGCTCTGAGTTGTGGTGCCTGGGCAGATTAATGGGAGGAGTCCTTCATAAATTTATGGCTGAGAAAGTAATTGCTTCCAAAACTTGTACCGTTCCCAATTAGCAGTGGGCTGTTGCTCCTGCAGCCCTGTGTGTGCATTGTGCTCTGGTTGAAAGTGTTGGCAAAGATGTGTCTGCACATTCCATGTCCAGGGAAATGCAGGTAAATCAGGGATTGGGAGCATGGTGCAGCTGAGAGCAGGTGTCATGGCCATGCCACACATGAACCTGGATGCAAATTCCACTGAAAGGAGGTCAAAGTGTTCTTCCCAAGGGGAAAACCACAAGCAGGCCAGACACAACATCCATAAAACTGTGTTGTAAAGGCTGGTTCTTGATGGGATTTTGTGACTGGAATAAAAGAGCTTAGCCCAAGAGCAGAGGGGCTGGAACCAGGCAGAGAGCAGCAGAGGGGCTGGGTGGTGTCTGTAGGAAAAGCCCTTTGTTCTGTTTGCCCTTTGGGTACTAGGGTTGACCAGCCCTGGGATCTGGTGTGTGATCTCCTCCCATTGATGGCAGATTAATTGCTGGGAAATTGGCAGTGAATTATTTGATTGGGAGGAATTGACATGGATCATGATGCTGGCTGTGAAATATTTTCAGGCAGACATTAAAGGACACCCTACAGCTGAGCAGTGTGTGCACTCCAAGTGGGTGACACTGAGTGCTCACCACCCACTGACCTGCCTGTGGTTTGGGGCAAATTACAGGGCAAGGAACATTCAGTGTTTTACAGTGTTCTGTTCTGTGAAATGGTTTTGTGTCACGCACTGATTAAACCAGAATTCAGTGCATTTTATCGGGAAGGGAAGGAAGAAAGAAAGGGAAGAAAAAGAGAAAAGTAAGTAAAAGGAAAAAAAAGAAAAAATAGCAAGAAGGGAAGAAAAATTAAAAGAAAGGGAGAGAGAAAAGGAAAAGCAAATCTGAGGTAACAGCTGAGAATAAATCAGTAACTCAGGAGGTTCAGATGATCACATCTCCCAGTTAGGAGCAGCTGGTCCCAGAATGGTGAGGCTGGATAAGGAAGGCCTGGGCTAGGTGACATGGTGGGGACTGGTCACAGGCTGGACTCTGATCCTGGAGGGCTTTTCTAGCCTCAGAGATTCTGGGATTTGGAGCCTGAAGGTGGCGGGTGGGGTCTGGGAGAGCTGGAGGTGTTCCACTCCCTGAGCAGTACCCCCAGAGCAGCAGTGCCTGTATGGGGACAGAGGGACACGTGTCCTGCTCCAGGCTCTCCACCTATTCTCAGCTGTGTGGGGGGCTGGGAGGGGAGCAAGAGCCCCATTTCCCTGGACACCCCGGGGTCTGCAGGGGAGGTGTCCTTGAACCATGTCACCTCTCGAGGTCAGTTCTGGGGGTGACTCCAGAGCACAACCTAAGAGCTGCTTCCCAAAGCTCCAGTGCTCCCACCAGGGAGGGACTGAGCTTTGTGTCAGTCCCTGCTGTGCCCAGGGATGCTCCTGGTGCCTGTCTCCTCTGTGTTTGTGGGATGGGTACAGCCCACCAAGGGACCTGCTGGATTTGGGTACAGATACTGAAGCACAGGGCAGGAATCACAGCCTGGGCTTGGAAGGTCCAGAGCTCATTCCCTCTGTGGCACATGGACAGGATCTCTGGGAGTGTCCCACTGACGTGGCATTGGTTGTCCACAAGACTCTTCCAAACGTTGTCACGTTTCCAACCCTGGTGACCTTCTCCAAGGTCCCTTGGTCACTCAGGAGCTTCCTGCCTTTGACTCCTGTTAAAGCAGCGTTCCAGGATCAAGCCCAGCCTGTGTGTCACTGCCAGGGGGCACCTAGCCCTGTGCTTTGGGGATGAATATTCATGAATATTCAGTGAATGTGCAGGAGGGACCCATTTTTGATGCCATGTCTGAATCTGCAACCTTGCCATGAGATTCAGTGTGAGTGGGGCAGAGCAGCAGCTGCAGATTGCTGTGGCCAGCTCTGCTGGGGCTGGGGAGGGCTGAGCTGACTGTCCTGTTTCCCTGTGTCCCCAGGGTGTGACCTACTGCGGGGAGAGCTCTGCCAGCAGCCTGACCATGGCCAACGTGCCGTGGCACGGCGAGGTGGTGAGCTTCGTGCAGGAGCTGGCGCGGCTGCTCCCGGAATACGGCATCGCCTGCGAGCACGAGCACTCCAACTGCCTGCTGATGGCCCACAGCAAGGTGAGCCTGGCCTGGGCTGCTCTGGGGAGGGCCAGCACAACTGCCTTGGGTTAAACAGCCTTGTTCTCCAGAGTTATCCGGAACTGTTGGGGCTGGAAAAGCTCTCTGGGGTCCTTATGTCCAGCCCAGCAGTGCCAAGGCCACCAGTGACCCATGTCCCCCAAGTGCCACATGCACACCTGGGTTTAACAGGTGTTAAACTCCTCCATGGTTGGAGGCTCCACCTCTGCCCTGGGCAGCCCATTCCAAAGCTTCCCAAACCCCTCCAGTCACTTGCCAGGATAATCCATGGTGTGCCCAGGATTCCAGCCCTTCACACCCCTGGATGCCACTTGGACCCAAGGGATGCTCTGTTATTTTCCTGTTGGTCTGAGCCACCACTCCAGAGGCAGAATCACCGTATTTGAATCAGAGAACCACAGAATCATTGGCGTTGGAAAAGCCCAACCATTCCCCCAGCACTGCCAAGGCCACCACTACCCCCATGTCCCCAAGTGCCACATCCACAGGGCTGTTAAACTCCTCCAGGGATGGGGACTCCACCCCTGCCCTGCACAGCCTGTGCCAGGGCTGGACAACCCTTTCAGTGAAGAAATCTCCCCCAAATCCACCCTGAGCCTCCCCTGGCCCAGCCTGAGGCCGTTCCCTCTCCTCCTGTCCCTGTTCCCTGGGAGCACAGCCCGACCCCCCCGGCTGTCCCCTCCTGGCAGGGAGTTGTGCAGAGCCACAAGGTCCCCCCTGAGCCTCCTTTTCTCCAGGCTGAGCTCCTTTCCCAGCTCCCTCAGCCTCTCCTGGTGCTCCAGCCCCTTTCCAGCTCTGTTCCCTGCCCTGGACATGCTCCAGCTCTTCAAGGTCTTTCTTGTCATGACAGCTTCTCTGGCAACTTTTGCCAGGGCCTCACCACCCTCATGGTAAAAAATATTATCTTGTATCCAATGTAAATCGACCCTGCTGCTGTTTAAATCCATCAGCCCTTGCAACAGGTCCTGCTAGAAAGGTTTGTCACCATCTCCTATTCAAGTACTGGAAAGGAAATGAAATACAAGTGAAATGCAAAAAAAAAAAATCATTTTAAAGGATGCAGGAAATGAAAAATAATGAGTACATATTTGCTTTCTGAGCTTCAGAAAAGATCAATAGAAGGACAGCAAAAAAAGGTAATAATGAGCCAGCTGGGCACCTGATGAAATTGTAGATTCCTGGAACGCTTTGGGCTGGAAGAACCTTAAAGCCCATCCCATTCCATGGGCAGGGACACCTTCCACGATCCCAGGGTGCTCCAAAGCCCATCCAACCTGGCCTTGGACACCAGGGACAGCCACAGCTGCTCTGGGCACCCTCCCAGGGAGGAATTTCTCCTGAATATCCAGTGTAAACCTACTTTGGAATCTGCAAAGGGAGCAGCTGGAAGGAGCAGAGAAAACCAGGACACCTGGCACTGCTTGTGTTTGATCTCACCTTAAATTGGCTTTATTTACAGTCTCACTCCTGGCTGTTGCCACTGGCAACTGTTCCAGAGAAAATAAAATCTCCTTTTGCATTGTAAGGTCCAGGAAAGCAAACAAACAGATTGCAGAAACCTTTTTGAGGCAGAATTTAAGTAAGGAGAATTCTTTCACCATTAGCAAGGAGAATAAATTGGTACCTGCCCAGGAGGAATTCAACAGCTGCTTCTCCTTCCACAGCCATTAGCAGAGGGTGTCTGTGGGAAACAATCTGTTGTCAGTGCTAAAATAGCTAATAAAAATAAATTTATTTCCATTAGGGTTTAATTTTTGAGTTTCAGGCTCTAGTGGAGAATAAAATCTGTCAGTGCCTATTATTTGCAGGAAAACCTGTGCTCTGTGATTGATCAGACTGGAGTGAGTAATTGCAAAATCAAAGGGGTCTTTAAAAAATTAAGGAGTTGCAGGAAGAGTGTAATAAAAATCATTAAGAAATGTGATTTATTTCACTATGTTTTCCTAGGTCTGAGTTTGGAAGTGTTCAAACAATGCTCCTGATAAATTTAATGCTGCCATTTAATGCCAGCCTGTAGGAAAGAGTCTGGGAATGTCAGGAATAATTCATCCTGCAGCTGCTCCCTGGGATGGATGGGATTCATTGATTGGCACCTGCTTGTGATGAGTGACAGTTCAGGACTTGAGCTCTGAAGTCTCTTAAGGGCAGGGATTTAGGGAGAAAAGGGATTTTAAGGAGAGCAAAATGCGGGTTTTGTGTCTGGTGTTGTTTTCTCTCTCACTGGATGTCACAGGGTGGTGCTGACATGGGAACTGGGGCACTTGGGGACCGTCAGGGTCCTAGAAATCTCCCATTCAGCCTCCAGGTCTCTTCCCACACACAGATCCCTTTTCCCTGCTGGCCAGCAGTGGGTTCTGCTCTCTGGGAGTGTCTGCAGGCACAGGGTGGGTGCTCGTGGGAGCCCTCAGCACCCACAGAATGATGGGTCCCCCAGGGGAGCTCAACAAGTCCTAAAAACTGAATCCTCACAGCAAGATCTTTGATTTCCACTTACCCCCCCCAGAGCCCTAAAGATGACCCGAGAGAAGAACCCCTGTGCCCTGCTCCCCCTGCCCTGAGGATCCACCTCTTACTGGGATTACTGGGATTTCCACGGCCTTGGGGCAATGGGTGTCAGGTCCTCAGAATCCCAGACTGGTCTGGGTGAGAGGGACCTCAAAGCCCACCCAGTGCCACCCCTGTCATGGCAGGGACACCTCCCACTGTCCCAGGGACACCTTCCACTGTCCCAGGCTGCTCCAAGCCCCCTCCAGCCTGGCCTTGGACACTGCCAGGGTTGGGTGGGTCCTGCTGGAGCCTGAGGGACAGGTGGGGACAGCCAGGGCTGAGTGCAGCTTTCCCTTGGCTCAGCCTGGGCTCACAAGAGTGGGAGCTCCTCTTCCCTGCCCTTCCTGCATCCTCCTCCTGGCTTTCCCCTGCTTCCCATCTCTCTTTGGGAGTTGCCTGGTGTTTGGGCTCCATCCTCTTGAATTCTCTAGCAACAGTGCTGAATTCTTGAGTAATTCTCTTTGCTTTCGAGTAAATCCCATAAACCATGATGACAAAAATGGGATTTATGTCATCACTTTGAACTAATGGGCTGAGATATCCACACAGGAGCAACTTTTTAATGGAACAGTTAATTCAAGGGACCTTTTCCAGAAGAGGCCTGAGGCGATTTGTGTTCCTGGTTGGGACAGTCAGTGCATCCTCAGGAGGACCAAACAAGCTCCTGAGAGCGGGGGAGGTGCTGCAGCTGCCTTGCAGGGAGGATTTCTCTGAAGGAAATTCAGTATCTTGGTCATTCCTGCGCTAAACCCCTTGGCCTCATGGTGCTGGATTTGCTTTCCATGAGTGTTCCACCCTGTCCTTGTCCCGAAGCACTTGCTGGCACTTCCAGCCCATTTTGTTCATTAACCCTTTCCCCCCTGGAGCAGGTGGTTGTTTTCCAGCTCTCTGGGGCTTTACAACAATTTCTGGCCAGTTCAGTCAGTGCCCTCAGGCAGGCTGAGGCACTTGGATCCCAGAGTTCTGGGGCAGAACAGGAGGGTTCCATGTCCGAGCATCCCTGTGACCCCGGGGCTGATTTCCAAGTCACTGAGCAATGCACAGCTCAGGGAATGCTCCTGGAATTCCAGTGCCTGCTCTGTCTGGAGGTCTCAGCTCACAGAGTGACATGAACAGGGTGGGCTCAGCACCCAGCTGCCATCAGCCCTTTCTGCCTTAATTAATCTGATAGGCCTGACCCAGAATCCTGGGATTGGGTGGAAAAGCTCTTCAAGATCATTAAGTCCAGCTGTCCACCCAGCAGTGCCACCATGTCCCCAAGTGCCACATGCACACACCTTTGGGACATTTCCAAGTATGGGGACTCCACCCCTGCCCTGGGCAGCTGTGCCAGGCCCTGACCACCCTTTCAGTGCGGAAATTTTCCCCAATACCCAACCTGAACCTCCCCTGGCACAACCTGGGACTGTTTCCTCTTGTCCTGTCACTTATCCCCTGGGAGAAGGGACCAACACCCCACCTCCCTCCAGCCTAAAGCAAAGACTTGCAGAAGCAGAGTGTCTATCCCTGGATCCTGACATTCCTTCGTGGTGCAGCTGTGTGCTCCAGCCCTCCCTTGCCTCACCAGCTGGATTCTTTCCCTGTTGGATGTGGTCTGGGATAGCGCTGTGTTCATCCAGCATGGCCGGGTCACCTTGGCATCCACAAAGGGAGAGGCTTTTGGGCACATCCCTTCAATGAGTTCATTTCCCATACCCAAACTCCCCTGTGAGGATGGAGAGGCCCTGGCACAGAGCAGCTGTGGCTGTCCCTGGATCCTGGCAGTGTCCAAGGCGAGGCTGGAGGGGGCTTGGAGCAGCCTGGGACAGTGGAAGATGTCCCTGCCCATGGCAGAGGTGGAATGGGATGGGCTTTAAGGTCCCTTCCCCCTAAACCACCCCAGGATTCTGTGTGGCTGCAGCACTGGGGGTGTCACAGCACCTCCAGGGCAGGTGTTGGGGACAGGGCACAGCCTGGCCAGAGGTGCCCATCCCTCTTCTTCAGCCACAAAATCATCCCACCCAGGAGGAGCTTGGCCTTTTCCTCCTGGTGTCAGCACCGCTGGGCTTGGCTGGGCTCAGGAGGCTCCAGAGCTCGGAGAAAGGCACTGAATTGTTCCATGCTGAGCATCCCATGCTGAGCATCCCAGCTATATTTAGGGAGGAAGAGGAAGCACTTCACTCCCAGCTGCACATCCCGTGACAAGGGGTAGATCAGGGACAAAGAGTCCATCATGTTTAGTTCCTTCCTGCCTCAGTCCTTCGGAGAGTGGGAGCTGTCCTTGAGATCCAGCATCTCGGATCCAGGGCCAGCATCACAGGCAGAACCAAACTTGGGAGGCAGAGGGTCATGAATAGGTGGAACATCCCAGGATCTGCAGCAGAGCAGGGGCTGGGGTGGAGCCCAGGTGTGGACAAGGTGTTCCCTGATGTGGACAAGGTGTCTCAGCAGGCAAGCAGCTGCCTTAGAGCAGGTGTGAGAACAGAATGGTGGAATTCCCAAAGGTTTTCTCCCTTTCCCTTGTCTCCTGGCAGCAGGAAGGTGGCCCTGCTGGGCTGGATGTGTCAGTGATTATAAGCAGCTCTCCATTGTGCTGAAGTAATCCGGCTTTCACCCCTGGGAATGGGAGCTGCTGAGATGGAGCCCTGGCTCCGTTAGCAGCTGGGCTGTTCCGCTCGGCAGTGGGCTTGGAATTGGAATAACTCCCTGGGGTCAGGGGGATCAGCACAGGGTCCAGGGGCTGTGGCACTGCTGGGCTTAGCTCAGGGCACTTGGGGTTGTCCCACTCTTTGGGAATCCAGAACAGTGAATTCCATCTCCAGGCATTCCCTGTGCAGCCTCTGGGGGTGTTCCCTCTGCCCTGACTCCTGGGATTGCTCCTGAGCACTGGAGTCACTGCGGGTGGAACTGCAGGGCTGCCTGTTGTTCCCGTCTAAAAGTGATGGGAATTGTGGTGCTGGCAGCTGTTCCCACATCCTGTCTGTGGAGCTGCTGAGGGATTGAAGACTTGGTTATTCCCAGGGCTCTGTCCCTGTGCTGGTTTTCCTTCAGCCCCATGGACTGGGATGTGGAGAGACTCGGCTGTGTGAGCCTGGCATCCCACTGCTTGTGGGATCAGTCAGGGTGGGAAGGGACCTAAACCCCATCCAGTGCCACCCTTCTGTGGGCAGGGACACCTTCCACTGTCCCAGGGACACCTTCCACTGTCCCAGGCTGCTCCAAGCCCCAATGTCCAGCCTGGCCTTGGGCACTGCCAGGGATCCAGGGGCAGCCACAGCTGCTCTGGGCACCCTGTGCCAGGGCCTGCCCACCCTGCCAGGGAACAATTCCTTCCCCATATCCCATCCAACCCTGCCCTCCTTCCTCTTAAGGCCATTATGCCCATTTCTTACCTCACCTGCAACTTTGAAAGCAGCTCAATTCCTTCCCCCTAAAGCCCGAGGTTGGGATAATAATTCAAATGGAGAAGTTTGCAGATTTTTGCCAGGCACTGTGACCCTGTTCAGAGTAATTTCTCACAATATTTCTCCTTCTTTTGCTGAGTGACTCCAGTTCAGTCACTTTCCCTGTCAAACAAAGGGAGCCTTAAATAATTGTGAGCCTTAATGAGGTGAGAAAGGGGGTCATAATTCTGGAAGCTGTTAGTCTTGGAGAGCTGGTGCTGGCAGGTGGTGAAGTGTGCTGTGTTTGATGGCAGCCTGTGGGAAGGTGGAAAGCTGCTGCTTTATCCCAGGGATGGGCTGTCCTCAGAGGGAAAGGGAAGGAGTTCAGGATGGAGCCACCCAGATCATTTTGCCAGGAGCCTTTTTGATGCCGTGCCCAGGGAAGTGCTGCTGGTGGGCTCAGGGCTCAGGGCTGGCAGTGGGAGCTCATTCCTGGGTCCCACCTGGGTCACCCCTGCTCTGACACCTCCTGCTCCAGCCCGGGATGTTCCGTGAGCTCCCAGCCTTGGGAGGGTGGGATGTTCCTGCTCCAGGGGGAATTGTGGAGGTGAATTCTGCAGAGCTGGGCACAAAGCAGAATGGATCTGCCCTTCCTGGCCTCCCAGCTGCTGCTGTGGGATTGCAGTTCCACCAGCTGGAGCCCCTGTGCACACAGCTCACAGGGTGTCCATCTGTCCCTCTGGACAATCCAGCTGTGTGTCCCCAGATGTGGGTGTGCATCACAGGGGCATCCTCTACCTGGGGCTGTTCTGGGGACTGCAGGTGGCTCAGCTCACTCCAGGGACTCTCCAAATGGGAGAAGAAAATCCAGGGATGCTGGGGGTTAATGGCCAGGTGTGGCCAGGGTAAAACATTGGAGGGATGGATTTATTTGGGGATTTATGTATTTTTTTTAATATGTATTCTATGCTGTAAAACCTTTCATATAGGAGATAAATACCCCCTTTTTATTTACAAGGATATATATAAAATATACATTATTTATATGTTCTTGAGTGTTTTTATACAAATACATAAAATATTCTTCCCTGTGAGGCCCTGGCACAGGGTGCCCAGAGAAGCTGTGGCTGCCCCTGGATCCCTGGCAGTGTCCAAGGCTAGGTTGGACAGGGCTTGGAGCAGCCTGAGACAGTGGAAGGTGTCCCTGCCCATGGAATGGGATGATCCTTAAAGGCCCTTTCAGCCCATCCTGGGATTCTCTGAATAGCTATAAAAGAATATATAGAAATGCTCTTTATGTATTTCATATTCCTCTCTTCCCATATATCCATGGGAATATTCCCATCTCTCAGATTGATGGATCTCACGGTGTTTTGATGCTGAGTTATTCCAGCAGCTGCCAGAGGGTCCCAAAGAGAGGAGAGTCCCTGCTGTGGGTGTTTTCCTCAGAATGTTCCCAATAAACACTATATTGACATTATTGACCTGCTGTGTGTCCATGTGGGATGAGAGGGCTCCACTGGGAGCTCTCCCAGCTGAGAGGCACAGACTGCAGGGATCCCCAGAAACTTCAGAATTTCTGTGGATGTGTGAGTGTGGGATTAAAACATTAATTTAGTAATATTATTAAATTAAATTACTGGAGTTAAAACTAACTAAACGTGCCCTGTGTGCAGAGCTCTGCTCCATGGCCCCAGAACAAGGCTCTTCCTGGACTGCCAGGGAATGGATTTCAGCTCAGCAGAGAGCAGATTTCATGGAACACCAGGAAAACCGGGCCAAGGGGGTCCTGGAGATAATTCAGAGAAGGGACTTCTGCTCAGGAGTGATAAGAAATGGATGCAGGAGTGAGGGGGGATGGAACTCCCTCTGCTTCCTGCTCGGGAGTGCAGGGATCAGGATCTTTGCAGGCCAGGAATGCCTGAAAATTCCCCAAAGTCTCTGTGCACCGAGTGTTGGGTTGGTGGCTTTGGGTTTTTGTGTGGTTGGGTTTTGGTTGGTTGGTTTTTGTGTGGCTTTTGGGTTTGCTTTGGAATTTCTTGTGGGAGTTCTTTTGCATTTCTTTTGCATTTTGTTTTGGGGTTTGGTTTACTTTGGGAGGAGTCTTAGTCTGGTTTGGGGGTTTTTTTGTTGTTGATTTTGGTGAGCTTGGGTTGGTTCAGGGTTTGGTTGGCTTTGCGGTTTTTTTGTTTGATTTGGGATTTTTTTGCTTGGTTTTATTTTTTTCAGATTTATTTTTTGGGGAGAGGGATTTGGAGGTTTTTTCTGGTATTTCATTTGGATTTGGGGGTTTTTTCCTGTTTTAGGGTGTTTGGGTTTGGGAGTTTGGATTTTTGGGGGAATTATGTTGTTTTCTTTTATTTTGTTTATTGTGATTTTGAGGTTTTGTCTTTTTTGGGGGAGCTTTATGTGTTTTTTTCTGTGGTTATTTTTATTTGGTTTGGAAGGGGCAGCTTTTGTTTATTCTGGGTTGGGATTTTGTTTGTTTGGGGGGGGCTGGTTCCCCTGCTGGCCACTGATTGTTATTTTTGCTGTATGGTCTTTAAAGCTCTGTGAAAATTGCTGGATTTAACCATTAGATCCCATGCATCCCCCAGGGAAAATCCATTTGTTGGATTCGAGGACTTTGTATCCTTGAATCTTCAACTGGAGGAGAGGGAACGGCCTCAGGCTGTGCCAGGGGAGGCTCAGGGTGGATTTTGGACAATCTTCCTGCAAGATTGTCCAGCCCTGGCACAGCTGCCCAGGGCAGTGTTACCGTCCCTGTCCCTGTCCTGGAGGGGTTTTACAGCCCTGTGGATGTGGCACTTGGGGACACAGGGCAGTGGTGGCCTTGGCAGTGCTGGGAATGGTTGGACTCGATGATCTGGAGGAGTTTTCCACCCCCAGTGTTTGTAGGATTCTCAGCAAGGAGGAGCTGTGGCAGCCCCAAAGCTCTGGGGTCTCTCCCACTCCCCCTGTGCTCCCCAGGGATCCTGGAGTGCAGGGGAGTTCTCCATTGGGGATTGATCCTGTGCTTCCAGCCCTGCAGGGATGGGGTCTGCAGGAGCCTCCACAGCCTTTCCTCCTTTTCCTCCTGTTCTGCTCCACTCTCTCCTGTGCTGTTCAGTCCTTCCCTGAAAATCCTCTGGATGTTTGTGGTGCAGGACTGGAGTGAGTGGCTCAGGAGGAGCCTCCTCATGCCAGCGTGGTTGGCTCTGAAGGAAATACAACATTACCCTTGGTAGGACAAACTAATTGGTTTTAGCTGCCTTCCATTCCTCAGCATTCCCTGTGTCACATCCCAGCCTCGCTCCCATCTTTTATCCTGTCGGATACACCTGGGATTATTTCTCAGCAATGCTCATGTCTGCGGGAATGTAGTGAATGATCCTCCTGGATTGTCCTCAGTCTGTGCACATGTTCCCACCCGCCCCTGCCCCCACAAACTGCTTCTGCAAATCTCTCCATGAGAAAAGAAATCTGGAGTGTGGCTCCTCTCCTTCAGGAGTGTTGATGGATTTTGGGAGCAGGAGCTGCTCCCGCTGCAGGGAGAGCAGCTGTGAATCTACTGGGAAGAGAACTGGGAGAAATGTCCTGGTCAGGGCCATTCCTGAGAGTTCAGGAGCAAGGGAAGGGCTCAGCCAGGCTCTGGAGATGCTCCCAAGGAACCTGGCTCTCCATTTAATCCCAGTTTCTGACTGGATATATGGATATATCCCAGTCTGGATCTATGGATCGCTCCCAGTTTGGACATTGGATCTATGGATCTATCCCAGTCTGGGTGTATGGATGGATCTATCCCAGTCTGGGTGTATGGATACATGGATCTATCCCAGTCTGGGTGTATGGATACATGGATCTATCCCAGTCTGGGTGTATGGATGGATCTATCCCAGTCTGGGTGTGTGGATACATGGATCTCTCCCAGTCTGGGTGTATGGATACATGGATCTATCCCAGTCTGGGTGTGTGGATACATGGATCTCTCCAGTTTGGCCTGGGGCTCTGTGAGGGACAGGCCCTGTCCCAGCCCAGCCCCTGCAGTGCCTCTGTCCCTTGGCACCCCTCTCGTGGGGCTGCTCCGTTCCAGCTCTGCCCCTGTGCTGGGGGGCCTGGGGGACAAGAGCTGTCCCTGGGTCAGCAGAGAGCCCTGGGGGCCAGTGGTGTCCTGGGGTTAATGAGTTGTTAATTAATTAATTAATTGTGCTGAGTCAGCAGGTCAGGGAGGGATCCCAGCCCTGGGGGCAGCTCTGGAGTG
>VZSR01003083.1:1771470-1786670 GCA_013398615.1 Brachypodius melanocephalos | reverse complement strand
GTGGCGGAGGAGCCGGCTGGTGGAGAGGTGAGTGAGGAGGCGGCGAAGGATGGGGAGCTCGGGCTGCCCCCCGGCCGGGCTGGGACGGAGGGGAGGGCTCGGAGGGAGCCGGCTGCGCGAAGGCAGCGCCCTCCCCTCCCCGGCTCGGGGGCACCGCAGCTCCACAGGGAACCTGTTGGGGCTTCAGCCGGCTCAGACGGGCCGGCAGCCGAACGATCCCCACGGGGGGACCCGCGGGTGGCCGTGGGGTGCGCGGGGGTGTTGCTCGGGATGCTCATCCCCTCCCCTCGGTACCCAGCCCCGCGCTGTGCGGCGGATCCGCGGCCGAGCCCCCGAGCCGGCCGTGGGCGCTCACACGCGTGTTTGTGGAGTTGCCATGGAGCGGCACAACAGCACTTCGGCCGCCCAGAAAAACCTTTTTTTTATTCGTTTCCTGGCCCCCTGCTCGTCCGTAGCGGGTGATGTAATGAGAGCTCGGTGTCTATGCAGTGTCCTGCTCCCGGGGAGTTGGACACGGATGGAGATCCCAGATCCCGGAGCAGAGGGAGCATCCGCCATCTGTTTGAATGGATGGGTCCTAATGAATCTGTCAAACCCAGCAACTGCACTTGACGGAGGAATTTGGCCCCGAATACCTCCTGATGCCGCTGTCGGCAACCAAAATTCTCCCGAGCGGAGTCGTGCCCGTGCCCCCGTTGCCTGCTCGGAGCCGTGCTGAGCCCAGCCCCGGCTGATTTCAGCTGATTCAATCACCAGGTTTAACACCTGATTTGCAGCTCTCGCCTCCCGCTTCCCCCCTCGAGCGGCCCCGGGGCTGCAGTGGGGAGGGCTGAGCTGCGGGGCTGTGCCGGGTCCTGCCTCAGCCGTTCCGCGGTTACTCAGCAGCTCCTCAGACCTTGCCCACCCACCAAGTTTTGCTGTTTTCCATGGAGCAGCTGCCTCCCCCTTAGCGCCGTGCTGCGCTCGTCCGCGGGCGCCTGGCGAGCCGTGTCCCCTCCCGGTGGCTTCGGGAGTGTTGGAAGTCCTCGGGATACGGATGGGCTGCGCCGGGAGATGAGAGCGGGACGGGCGCTGCGGTGGGAGCGGCTCCCCGGGCGCTGGGTACCGGAGGAGAGGTGTGTGATCCTGGGTGGCTCCAAGGGCTCGCTGGACTACAGGAGGAGCTTCCCGCAGCCTGGGAAATGGAATTCGCCCGTTGTTGAGCCGTAGAATAGCTGCACAAGGCCGGCACTGGCACAGGACTGGAGCGCCCAGGGTGCTGGCATCACGTAGGCAGCTGCCACCGAAATGACACACTTGATTGAAGGCCAAAAGAACCCAATACGTAACTGCTGTGATTAAGCTCCATATGATGCCTCAGAGCAAGTAAAAACCCCTCCTTCATCTCATCTTGCTTGTAACGAGACAGCCGTTGCAGGGATCTCATTTGGGTCATGTTGTGGCTTTTGGGGGATTTTGGGGGGGTTGTTTTGGGTCGGTTTTTTTTTGCTTCTGGCTGTACACACCCATGACCTGCAGCAATCCGCACCCCCGCGATGCCCCCTGAGAGCCTGGGGCTGTAGGTGTGCTGCTAGCTGGGAATACAAATCCGAGCAGGTAAGAGCTCCCGATGCCATTTCTTTACCAGGGAATTTTCCAGCTGGCTTCCCGTGGGTCTCTGCATGCTCACTTCCCCCCGGAATGCGTGTGTGGGACTCAGTTCCCGGGAAAGGTTTGACAGGGAAGCTTCATCCTTTCAGTTTGGGGAGTCTCGGTGGATGCTCGGCTGTTTCCTCAGAGGATGCGCTGGACCTGTAGCCAAATCCTCTCTGCACTGCACCTGTGGATAAAGGCTGTGCCCGGAGGGGTCTGCATGGCTCGGGACAGAATCCCACCGAGAAGAGAGGGACTGCAGCCAGGTCGGGCTCGGGGAGAGGCTCCCGAGGGTGTCAGGGCTCTCCCGTGGGGAGGGTCTGTCCTGCAGGAGCTGCCTTCTGCTGCTGGGTTCCTCGGGAGTGTGCAGAGCTCGGCTGGTTCTCTCGGCCTTCCCTTAAGTTCTCAGTGGGGCAGGGGTTTGGTCCTGGGAACAGAAGGATTTCAGCAGGGAACAAAAGCACTTCTCGAGTAGCTCTCTCCCTTCCAGCCCAGGGCAGAACTTGGCTTGCAAAGAGAAAAAAAACCAAAGCAAAACAAGGCAAAAGGCACAGAGGGTAATTTAACCCAAATCTCTTTCCTTGCTGAGCCTCCTCGTTCCCCGCTCCCCCTCCCTGGCTGCATTTCCATGCAGGTCCTGTCCAATCGCGATGGGCTGGAGGGTTCTGCTGGTGCAGCCGACCCCTTCCACACCACGGCAGGTCTGTAACTAGAGATGGATTTAGGAACAGCGTTTTGGTGCTGCTTGGCCGGGCTTTCCTGCCCCAGCCCAGGTACACTTCCATGGCTGGTCCTGTGCGCCTCCCTCTGCCTCCAGGAACGCTGCCCCTCTAAGTTCAGAGCAATGCAACTTCCTCGTTGTATTTCTTTTGAAATATCCTCATTTCTAAGCCAAATCATGGCTTGGCCCATGCAGCGGTGGTGCTGTGCGTGTTTTGTCTTCCAAAGTTGTGGTAAACTGAGCAAAATGCACATTGAGAAACTCCTTGGACTAAAAATACCCTCCACCATCATTTTAGATTTGTGCTCATAGAGCTTTTATTGATTTGGGATGAAATATGGCAGGCAATCTATGAGGAGATGCAAATTCAAACAGGCAGAGCCTTTTCAGAAAATGCTGGGGATGTCAGAAGGGTCTGAGAGTGTTCGTTGTAGCCAGGTGCCTTCCTGAGGTGAACTGAGATGGTTTTTTAACGTTGTGTAAAAAGATGAAGTCAGTTTTATTCAGTTCATACGGTCCCCAGCTAATGATGTACTGAGAACTGATCATACGGAGGAGCTTTGCAAGGCTGGGGAAGCATTAATTGGGTTTTTAACTTGTGAATGTGGTTAGTGTTAAAAGTGTGAGGCAGAAACTCAAGTAAATCTGGGTATTATGCAATAGTTCTTGGGCTATCGTGAAAAGAGGGCAATAGAAACAAACTGTTTTATAGGTCTGCTTTTAATTAACTGTAGCCTACTTTGATAAAAGCACTAACATGTGAAAATGGTTCTCAGAATAAAGACGTTAAGCAGAGGTAATAAAAGTCTGAATTTAGTCTGTTGAACATGGAGTCGATGGGCAGGACCTGGAAAATGTAAAGAAATTCAGTGTGTCATTCTAAAAGTGCCCTCTCATTCCTTGAACTTAGCATCAGCTTGTGGAGGCTTGCTGGGCATCCTTGCATTTGCATTTTTACAGCAGGAGAAAAGCTGAAATATCTGCACTGAATTCTGTCTTTAGGTCTGTCCCTCAAACATCTGCACTGCTGCCCCCGGGTCTGCCCTGGCTGGGGCTTCCTGGGCCCTTTTTGTGCCTGGACCTCCCTTTCCCAGGCACTATCCAGCCATTTCACCTGGCTGGAGGGGTTGGATCCGTGTTGTTCCATGCCTGAGCCATTCCCTGTTGTGCTGGCATCTCTGCAGGTTTGGTGGCCGTCCCCGGGGTGGGGACACTGCACAGTGGGATGGCAGGTCCCACTGGGTTCATCCCTGAACCCCAGCAGTGAGCGATGCCTGGGGGAGCTCGCTGGAGGTGCAGGTTTGGGGCTCTCTGGTCCATCCCTTTTCCTTACCCTCCTGTATTTCCGTGCCTTTGTGTGAAGTTCTTCCCTGCAGCAGGGGTTTGGACACTCAGGAATGCAGGAGGGTTAAAATGGGGCTGCTTTGCCTTTGAACAAGGCCCGGGCAGGGTTTGCCTGTGGTCACTGGGTGTCCTGGTGTGGTGGCACAGGTGACAGCACGTGCAGACACACAGGTGACGGCAGGGAAAACGCCTGTGTGCATCTCGTTTCCTCGGGATCCCTTTCTCCTGGCTGCTGGAATGTTAAAGCAGAGCGTGAGCCAGCCCGAGGAGCCGGAATTTGTTGGGTCGCGGGAAGGGCTCTGCCGATGCCCTGCACAAATCCAGTTTGGCTTCCTCCCCTCCCAGCCTCAGTTCCCGGGGTCTGTGCTCTGTTCCTGCCCAGGGTGGTCCCGCAGGGCTCAGGGGGGCAGAGGCTCCCGGAGTTCAGGAGCTGCAGGACTGGCGGTGCCTCTCCTTGTCACCTGAACGAGGCTCTCTCCCCGTCGGGGGCTGACACCTCCCTGGGCTTTCCCCTCCTGCCGAGCCTCGGGCAAACACGGGAGGAAAAGCTGGCCCAGGTGAGCCCTGCCGGTGCTCCCAGCACAGGGAACTGCAGGTGCTGCTGGCTCCAGGGACGCTGTGACCCCGAGGGAGGTGTCCCACGGGCAGCGCTGGAATTCCTGCACGTGTCTGTGCTGCTAATTAGCAAACGGCCCCGAGGGTTTGAGGACGTGTCCAAAGGCTCCCAAGGATGTCACACTAAAGTGTTCCTTGGGGTCTGTTTATTCATTCAGCCTCAAAGACTCTGCTCTGACCCCTTTTAAAAGCAGCACTCGAGGAGAAATGGCCTGTCTCCTTTCCCCCTGAATATCCCTGAATATCCCTGACCTCTCCAGGGCAGCCATTTCTCCAGGAGAGCTCTCAGCACATCAGCCCTTATGCAGATGAGATCCCAAAGAGAGTCACCCCTGACATCATGAGATCAACCCTGCCAGGTATTAAGGTTGGGAAGAGCCAGCTCGAGAGCAAATCCCAGAAAAAACAAGAAAATGAAATCTCTGGAACTGTTTCCAATTACCCAGTGCCGCTGGTTCTCCTGGTGTTTCAGGAAGAAACATGGAAATCTCTCAGGGTCGAGCTTGTTTACAGAGTGCTTGTGGGTTTCAGGCCCAGCCAGCATCAGATTCCTCTCGTACGTTCCCTTCAAATAAGGCTGAAATAAACATAAGGATGCTGTCATTTGTGCCACCCCGAGAGCTCAACACTGCTCCAGCAGGAAATGATCACTGGGGTTCCTGGAACAGCTTTACTGAAATCTGTCAAGGAGCAGGAGCTTGCAGGGAAAGCAGCACAGGCTGACCCTGCTCTCCCTGATAGGATAGGTGTCTGGGAAATTGAGGATGATGAGGTGCTCCAGCGTGGGGCCAGGGAGTGCTCCAGAACTTTGCAGCCTCGCAGCTCAGGGGTTTGGCCCTTGGAAAGGCCCATTCCCAGTGACTGCTGTGTGTGGGGTCACTGGGATCCTCCTGCCAAGGAGGGGGATGATGTTGAACAGCTGCTCCGAGGGGATAGAGGGACAGATGGATGGATGCATGGACACACAGAGCACTCCTGGCAGCAGTGCTGCAGCTCCTGTGTGTCCAAGGCAGCTGACATCCCTGGTTTCTGCAGGAATGGAGCCTTTGGCACAACCCTCCCTGCACCCTTTGTCACCACAGCCATTCCTGCGTTAGTGACAACCAGCCTGGTGGCTCTGGACAGGGACAAGACTGTCCTCTGCTTGGGACAGGTTTCCCTTTGGGACTGTTCACCCTCTCCCAGCAGCCTGGGATCCTCTTTGGATCCCCCTGAGTCTGGGCCATTGTGTCTGAGGACACTTTTCCAAGGAAGCTGCTGGTCCTGGATGTTTGCAGGGGAAGTGCTGGGAGTGGATCTTGGTTGGATCCACGATCCACCCCAGTCTACATAAAATTATTCCAGTGTTGGGGTTGCCCTTGTCTCTAATTCCCTTCTGCTCAGCTCTGTGTGTTGGTGGCTCCAGTCCTCCCAGCTCCCAGGGAGTTTTCTGTAGGAATCATCAGCCATTGCTTTAAAAAATAACCCTCACCAGATGTCCCAAAGCCTCCTTTAAAGACTGGCAGAAGTCAGATTTATTGGGAGCAATTAATTGTCCTGCTAAGAGCCCTCAATGTTTTGGCATTTCATTAATAAGACGTAATCAACCACCAGGCTATTTGGAGTGTGTTACTCTGTCAAATCCGCTGTTAATTGTCATTATTTGATAGATTTCATGTTTATAATTACTGGTGTGTGACGCAGGGTGTGCTCTGAATAATCCATTGTGTATTGTTTTGTGAACCAGGGTGCTGGGGGTGCCAGGAATCGCTGCTGCTTGTGTCTCCAGGGCTGATTTATGCCTGGCCAGGGGAGGGAACTGGACAGGAGGGAATGAACAGAAGCTCAGAAAAGTCCCCTGCAGCCAGGCTGGATGAGCAAACCCTCAGCAGCTGTGAGTGGAGGGGAAAAGGGTTCAGCAGAGCAGGGAAATAACCCGTGTGAGGGGTGGGTTATGGGGGGTGGGCTGCACCAGTGACATTTCCTCTCTGCTTTGATGTGCTGCCCAGCTCAAAGCTCTGGGATTTTCTTTTTTTTCTTGCTATCAACAAGGACCTCGTTCCCATCGTTTAGTTTTGAGTGATCTCGTGTGGTACTCAGGGAAAAAATGATCCCAGTATTCCAGAGAAAGAGAATTGGGATCTTTTTGTGTGTGAGCAGCCAGGACTGTGGGGTGGGATCGGTGTGAGGGGCTGGCCAGGGGTGGGTGATGCTCCAAAGCCTCTCTGGCACCCCTGACCTGCTGTGGGTGCTCAGCTGAACCTGGTCCCTGCTGACTGGAGATGATGATTTCTGGGAAGGAGCCCCCTCTCCATGCTGGCAGGGATCCCTGGAGGGCACAGGGTGGTCCTGGCTCCCCTTGCAGCACAAACAGGATGGGCTGGGCAAGGAAAATGAGCTGCAGGTGGGCTGGAAGTGCTGCAGGACCTGGCAGCTCCAGCAGCTCGAGCATCCTCCCCCCAGCGTGGCCCAGGAGGAGCTCAGAGCCTCCAATGTGGGAAACAATCCATCAACAGCCCTGAGTTTTCACCCTTTAACTGCACCAGCATCTTCCAGTGAGGCACCAGGGACTGGGGACAGGCTGGACGTGTCCCTCCTGGTCACACAGGTGTGTCCCTCCTGGTCACACAGGTGTGTCCCTCCTGGGATGTTTGTTCCAGAGGTTCATCACCTTTGCCATAAAACTCTGTCTCAGTTCCCACTGTGCAGGTTCCTCCAGCCTCCCTTCTGCCTGGAGATTTGAGAGGTTTTTGTAGCCTGTGTGAGTTTCCTCCCCTAAATCCTTGTCACCTGAAAAAAGCTTTTATTGGGACTCCTGTGTGATGGACACCGTGGTTGTCCCTGGTGTCCTGTAGAGATGCTTGGCCCACAGGAGGGAATGGGAGGCTGGGCCTCCCCAGGGGTAAAACTGAATTTTTTTAAATGTTTCCAGGTGAATTATTAGAGGGGAGAAGAGATTAAAGATTTTTGTTGTATTGCTGTTTTGTTTTTTGGGATTTTTTTGGTTGCTGTTGTTTGTTTGTTTGTTTTTTAAACTGTATAATATCAACTCAGAGGCTTTCCAAAGCTGGAAGATGGAAATTTTTTCACTAATCTTGGTTAAACACAACTGGGGCCAGCAGCAGTGACAGAAAGTGGGAGAGGGCAGCAAAAATCTGGAGATTTCTGTCTGCAGAAGGTGAGGCTGAGTTTGGGAGCTGAGAGGAGCTTGGATGGGAGGAAATCCTGGTGAGTCAGCGGTGCTGGTTCTTTAATCGGGCACTTTAAGCCTGTTTGGAGTGGAGAGGGTCTTTATCCCCCTGTGAGTGCTGCTCTTGCCCTGGGGACACACACGCAGTTATCAGGTCCTTGCAGTCCTCTCCTCCCGGCGCTTCCAGCTGGGGATCAGCCCCAGCCACGGTTCCAAAATAACAAACAACAACTCGGATTTCTCTGTCCCCCTGTGTTCTCACACGTGCAGCTCCCAGACAGAAATGTTGGATTTTACACCTGACCTGGCACCCTCAGTTCTCCCTTCCTGCCGGAATTCAAAGCAGCAGCAGTTGTTTAGAGATGTGGTGTCTTTTCAAGTGCCCTTCCTCTGCCTTTTCGTTTCGAATTTACTGCAGAAGGTGGGAAAAAAAAGCCCCAGCACAAAACCTTCTGAAGCTGCAGGTGCTTTGTAGTTCTTGAAGGTGGAAGTTTGTGGCTCCTGGGGTGCTGTGCATTACACGAGGTTGTCACTCAGATCTTGTTTCCTGCCTTGCAGAGGATTTTTTTTCTCCCCAGTTCCATCTTTGAATGCTGAGAACTGTTTGTAAAGGCTTTTTTTTACCCAGTGATCACCATGAGGAGCTTCACTGTTGGTATCCCAACCCAGTGTGTGCCAGATCTGCCTTTCCTGCCTGAATTAGAGAAATATTTTCTTAGACTTATGCCAGTAGATGATCAGACAGAGCCCAAATGCCATGAAGGTGTGCCAGGGGCACGTGGGGGTGTGATGGGTCAGCACTGGAATGGTCCCTGGAGGTCAATTTGGATAGTTCCTGGATCCCCACCAGCAGATGATCAGTGAATCTCACATGTCTGGGGATAAATCTTGTGTCTGCAGTCCGTAAATCCTTGTGAAAGGTGGAATTTGTCTGGATGGATTCATTTGCTGAAAATATGTGTGAGTCTAACTCCTGATAACCAGCCAGGAAAGTGGGAGCCCTCCTGTGCCCCAGAAGAGCTCTGAGGGAGCTTTGGGGCTCACTGCCCTCAGCGCAGTGCCTGCAGCCCAGTCTGAGCAAATCTGGCTCTGCAGAGCTGCCCAGGGTGTTCAGTGCCCTGTGCAGCCTCAGCAGGAGCCTCTGCTCTCTCCTTTATAAAAATCCCAAATGTGCCTTCCTGGGGCTCTGGGATCAGTAAAGATTGGGGTCAGTGGGCAGCAAACACAGACTCCCCCAGGGCTGGCCTCCCTATTTTAAAATAAGAACCAGACTTTATTTTCCCCCATCCCAAGGCTCCTTCCAAGGCCTCTTCTCTTGGTCTGCAGCACAGAATTCTCCTGAGCCTGTTCTCAGTCCTGGCTCTGAGCTGAGCCTGATTAAACCAGACCTGGGCACTTCATATCTGCAGCTCCAGCCTTCCCAGCTTGCCCAGCCCTGCATCCCCTGAGCTGCTCCTGATCCAAGAGGAGCCCTTGGAGCCCTGCAGGCTCTGCCACAGCTCGGGCTCAGATTGCGTGCCAGGTGCCAAGTTTGTGCAAAGTAAATTAAAAAAGAAAAAATCTTTACAGCTATTGTTAGCAGCAGGCAATGCAGGTGACAAGGGACAAAGTGACTCTTCTCAGCACAAGGATTTTGTCTTCCCTGAACTGTGCTGGCTCCAAAGGATTTAATCCAGCTCAGCCTTTCCCATGCCAGAGGTGAAGCCAGGCCTGACCATGACCCTCAGCTGTCACAGGAGAAGGGAAAGCATGGACAGCACCATGGAAAAGAACCAGAAACAGCAATGGAGCCTCCTTGGGAGGCTGGTGGTGTCCCCTGGCTGGTGCCTCAGGGAGGATCAGATAACCCAGGAGTTTCCCAGGTGACACCAGGGCTGTGTCCCCTTTGGATCCAGCTGGAGATCACACAGCCTCCCTCCCAGGACAACGGCAGTGCCTCAGCCCTGGGAAAAACGGGATCATGTCCTCCAAAGTCCCTGCTCTTCTTTGCTTTAGATGTTCAAATATTGCTGTGCCCAGGGAGAAGCATCTTCAGCACCATCACTTCATTTGATGAATTTTTAAAGGGTTTAAAAGTGACCTCAGGGACTTCCCAGCTCCTGTTCCAGTTCCCTGACCATCTGGCTGCTTCCTGGATTTTCAATATATTCCTGTATTCCTTTCAGCCCTGAGAAAGGGCTAAGAGAACAAAACTTGTGCTGGAGCTCCCCTCCTGTGTCCTTGGCCGTCCATGGAGATCTGCTTTCCATTCTTCCAGCTCAGACTCCCTCAGCCCAGTCTGTGGCAGAGCTGGAAATCTCCATTTTATCCTCATCCCACTTTTTCTCATTCCTGCCTGCTCTCTTTGACACCACAGGGCTCAACATCCAGCTTGGGATCCTGCTGGGGTGCTCCCAACCCCTGGGATCCATGGAATTCCAGCTCCATGGGGAAGGCAGACACAGGATTCTGGCTGGGTGGGACACCCAGGCAGTGCCAAGGGTGTTTTGTGTTCCATCCCTCAGGCTGGAAAACCAGGATGGACTCCCCAGGATGGATTCCAGGGCATCCTTTGGGCTGCACATGGGAGGGGGGGGAACAAGGAACATCTTCTGAAGTGGAGACCACCCAGAGAGATCAGGATCAGCAGAAATTGATCCCAGTTCCATCTCAGAGATGGATCCTGGAGCTGAACCTTGGCTTTGATGGTTGTGTGGGGTTTCATGGGCTCTTTTTGGGAAGAGCAGCACAGAGGAATGGGAATCACAGATGTGAGCAGTGTGGAGATGGCTTTTTTTAATCCTGATGGAATATTGCTTAGGAAAATCTTCTGAATTCCACCAACGTGGCTGTGCTGAGAGGCAGGAGCGAGGCTGGCAGGGCATGAGGGGGGTGGGACCTGCTGGGAGCCTGGCACAGGGACTGGAACCTGCCAGGGGACAGTGGGGACGTGTCCACACCCTTGGGCTCTCTGAGGTACCGTGGGGACATTTCCACACACTGCCCGAGGGGTGCTCTGAGGGCCTCCTGGTTCAGTGTCAGTGTTTTTGTGGTGTTTTCGTGCCATTGCTCAGGGAGATTTCACTGCTCCCAGATCCCCACGCTGTGTTTGGTTTGTGGAAAACGTGTCTGTGGTGGAGAGCAAAGCCCCCAGCCCAGCTCCCTGCTCAGGGGATGCTGTTCAGCTCTGGGGAAGGGACAGAGCCCCAGTGCCACCCCGAGGAGGGGCCACAGTGCTCAGGTGGAACATTTGAGGATGTAAAACCCTGCCAGTGCCCTGCCCCCAGCCCCTGCTGCTGCTGGAGCTCCAGGGGTCGCAGGGGATGGAGCCTGCAGCACCAGCCCAGCCACGGGCTGAGCTCCCCGGGCTCTCTCTGGGCACAGGGAGCAGCAGCCACAGGGAAGCTGCAGGTTTCTGTTTCTGACATGGACATTTCGGCTGCATTCAAAGGGAGCCTGTCCCAGAATCCCAGGATGGCTTGGGTGGGAAGGACCCGTCCAGTGCCACCCCTGTCACGGGCAGGGACACCTCCCACTGCCCCAGGCTGCTCCAACCTGGCCCTGAACATGTCCAGGGATGGGAATTCCAGCCTGGACCAGTCTGGCTGTGCCTTTTATCCCAGACAGACATCGAGCACCTGCACATTCCCATGAAGCTTTTATGGATTCCAGCCTCAAGAGCTTTCCCACCCCGGTGCTTTGGTGCTCTGCCCCTCCTGGGCCCCTTTTTGCTGTTTTCTCCCCCATTTCAGGCTTGGCTTTGGCTGCAGGTTCCTGTCTGAGGGTGCTGAGTGTCCCTGAGGCACAGCTACACCTCCCTGGGGGCCCCTGCTGCTGGGACCCTTTGGAGCATCCCTTGGTGGAGCTGAGGGGTGCTGGATTCCAGAGGCTCTGCAGGGCTGCTGCTGAATGATATTACAGCTTTAAAAAACCTAATATATCTGGGCAGCAGAATTTAATCCAGGATTTCTCACTCCAGGGTATCATGGCTCTCTTCCAGCACTAAAGCACACCACAGGATCCAGGTAGGAGCTGATTTTCAGCTCTTCAGCCCTCAGGGGAGAGGCATTGTCATTTTTTTAATGGCTGTAGAAGCCAAGGCTGTGAAAGTGATTTCAGGAATGCTTTAAATCCGTGGTTCGCTGCTGTTCCATCTGTGGGTGAGCTCAGGGAGGGCAGGGCTGGAGTTTCCTTCATTCAGGGGCTGGGGCAGGGGGTGTCAGACCCCAGCCCCATGGATTCACCAAACTCTGAGGCTGCAGGGCAAGCTCAGCCCGGGGAGAGCCTTAAACCCCTTTCAAGTGATTTGAAAAATCAGTGTAATTGCTTTTAGTGATTCTCGGGGTTGTCCAAGAGCTGGACTTGATGACCCTTGTGAGTGCCCTCCAACTCTGGGGGGGTGATTATCCAGAGAAAACAGGAATTGGTTTGTGGTGGGCCTGGAAGCAAATGAAGGTGGTGAAGGTGGTGCAAAGGGCTGGAAGTGTCTCTCCAGTGGTACCAGAGCTGGCATCGCCTCTGAGTGTCCCTTGACCAGGTAAAATTCCCATTTTAGTGCCCAGCAGGTGTCAGAGGGAGCAACGTCTCAGAGTGAAACCCGTGAATTGGCAAGGGCTGGGAAATTACACATGTGCTTAATGAAACAGAACCCCCTGTTTACGTTTCTGATGTGCTGCTGGAGAAAACTGGCTCCCAAATAAAAAATACTTAAAGTTACAATTAGGATTTATTTACATAATTACTGCCAGAGAAATTCCTGGGACGTGCTGAGCAGAGCAAGAGGAGCCTGCTGGCTCTCCCTGTGTGCTCGCCCCTGTCTCAGGTTGGTTTGCTCCTGGGGGGTCTGTCAAAGCCCTTCCCAGCCCAGGGAGGCAGGAGGGGGTTTGTTCCCCCATCTATATTGTCTGTAGGTTTGGGAGCACACGGCTCAGGCAGAGCAGGATCATCCTGGGGTTGTGCTGCTGCCTGGAGCAGCATTCCAGAGCTGGCACCTCTCCCTGAGCTGAGGGATGCCTGCCCTGTGCCCCCAGAGGGGTGGTGGCTTTCAGGGGCACCCCCAGCCCTGGGGAGTCCCTCGCCACCTCTGGGGACTCTGCTGATTGATTTCTGCTGGAAATGTGCAGCCCAAAGCACAATAGACCCGGGACGGGCTTGTGCTGATTGAATCCAGCCCTGGGCATGACAAATCTTCCTCTCAATATTTCAATTGACTTTGGCAAACTCGCCTCCTCCTTGTGTCTCCTAAATCACAGGGTGAGTGCTGCTGACAGAAATTCCCACTCCTGGCTGGGCAGTGCCTGCCCTTCCCTGGAGTTGGGCCCTGTGGGCTTTGCCAGCACCTCCCTGCTCCAGCCTCCTGTGGAGAGGGATTTTTCCTCAGCTGTCAGACTTGGGAGATGGGAATTTTCTTTGTGGGGCCCTGCTCAAATGTGGGGCCCTCCTCTCAGTGGGGTGTGGAGCTGGGACCCTGCAGTGACAAACACCTCACTCAGGGTGGTTGGCTGGACCCTCTGAGGGGGCTGCATGCTCCTGGTGGGGTCTCAGGAGTGTCCAGACCCTTCATGCCTTTGGAAGTTGTGCTGCTGGGCAGCACTTGGGGCTGCCCCTGGATCCCTGGCAGTGTCCAAGGCCAGGCTGGACAAGGCTTGGAGCAGCCTGGGATTGTGGAAGGTGCCCCTCCCGTGCAGGGATGGTTCAGGATGGGTTTTGAGGTCCTCTCCAACCCAAACACTCCACGATGCTATACCCTTTTACCTGCAGGTCAGTGCAGACCTCTGTGCTCTCTGTAATTATCACCAAGGCTGAAATCTGCAGTGTGAGTGTTGGGAAATGCTGTTTTCCTAAGTCTCCACCGCTCTGGCTCCCCTGACTCCTCTCCAGCACCCAGAGGCAGCAGCTGCTTTGCTGTTTGTTCCTCCAGCGCTGGGTCCCAGCCCACCCCTCTCACACCCAACCTCAGCCTGGGGTGCTGGTCCAGCCCCTCCTCCAGGCCAGGCTTTGCTCCATTCCCAGGAAACAAAGGCAGACGATGACAATCACCCTCTCTTTTCCCGTTTTGGTGGCAGGGAGAAGATGCCATTCCACCATGTGACAGCTGGCTTGTTGTACAAGGGCAATTACCTGAACCGCTCGCTCTCGGCCGGCAGCGACAGCGAGCAGCTGGCCAACATCTCCGTGGAGGAGCTGGATGGTGAGTGCTCCTGGGGCTCTGGGGCTGGGGAGGGCTCCTCTGCACCTCCCATGCGTGGAAGGCAGGTGGGAAGGACAGCTCAGCAGAGCAGGGACACAGAGAACGACCCTGACCAAAGCTGGGTTGAGAGCTGTGGAGTGGTTTCAGTCACAGCTTTTGTCCTTCTACAGACTTTTGAAACATTAAGCCTGCATTTTATGGGCAAAATGAGAAAATTTGGGCTCATGCTGTCCCAAAGATGTCTTTAGCCTTCCCTGGGACCCTGCAGAGCTGAGTCTGTTCTTCCCACCGAGTCTCATTTGCTTTGAGGCCCTCCCCAGGGGAGGTTCCTCTCCACGTTTCGAGGTAAGAAGATGTGTGGAGGTGGCTTGTGGCTTAAGAAAATGGAAAGAGCTTTAAAATTCCATTTTCCAGATCAGTGGTAGGGAGCACAGAGCAGCCTCAGTCTGGCACAGGCCATCAGGAAGGTTGTCCCCGTGTGCTGCCTGCAGGATCCCATCATTTCCCCCTGGAAGCTGTTGTTGCTAATCCTTTCTGCCCTGGCCTAGGATGCGTGGCCAGGTACTCCCCATCTGGTCTGCGGGGAAGGTCTCTTTTGTAAAGGATTTGTGGCTCACCAGGGTCATTTCTCAGTTATATATAATAATTAGAGTTATATAATAATATGTATTATTATATAATTAGAGTTATATATAATAATTAGAGTTAATGGCTGTGCTGGGTGTTTGAGTATTGTGGAATGGATTGGAGCTCTTGGTTTGCTCTGCAGTGGACACTTGGTACAAGCCATGGTCAGAATCAGGGGCCTTGATGGAGAACTGTTTGAGGGAAGGATCAAGGGAAGGGTGCAAGGTGGAACTGGTCCTTCCAGGACAGCCTGGAGGCATTTGGAGAAACAGGAGGCCAGCATTTCTGCCCACCCTGCCCCTTTTCTCTGTGCTTTGGTAAATCAGACCTTCATTTCCCAGCCTTTCCAACTCAGAGCCTTTGGATCTGGGTTTGTGAGCTTTACATGAATTTAGCTCAGGTACCAACCAACAGTGTTTTCCTCTTCCCAATGAGGGCGTGAGGACACAGCTCAGGTGAGAGACAACCTGAGAAACCACTTGGGAGCAGCTTAGCTCAGCCCCAGGAACCCCAGGAGTGCCAAGGTCACATTCTTGGCTCTTCTGGAGCTTGGCTTGAAGGTTTGAGTTCAGCTGAACTGAGCTGGCTCAGCTTCTCCTCATCCCAAAGATGCTGATGGTATGGCCAGGCACAGCTCTGCCTCGTCCTGTGCAGGGTCAGGGGGCTGTGAGCACACACCAGGAGGGACGGGGTCCTGCAGTTCACTCCAAGAACAAACAAGGATTTTCTGTTATTCCTGTCCCGATTAAAGCTCGGCTGCTGTAATTGCCTGTGAGACATGTCAGGAGCTGCTTCAAGCAGCCCTGGGGCTGGAAGCCCAGGCAGGGCCGTGTGGGGCACGGGGGATGCTCAGCCCTGCTTTGCTCCCCTGCCTTCCCTTGGCATGGAAATTGGGATGTGCTGGGTGAGGGAATGGGGCTGTG